>VWZT01011751.1:43314-118314 GCA_013397055.1 Pachycephala philippinensis
GAGTTGTTTTGAATCCCAGACTCGGTGAGAAAAATAAAACCAATTAAAAAAAAAAGGTGGCAAAACTATAAAAAACCCACCCGCCCACGAGGTGGAATTTGATGGAAGTTGGCACTTTTCCGTAAAATTTCCATGTCTGGGGCACTACTGAATATTCTGAATTGCGGGAGGGGGAGACACAACAGCAAAAAAAACACTTTTTTTGGGATATTCTGGCTGGTTTCCAGCACGAAGAGCCAGGAAAGCCCACGAGAGGGAGCTGCTGCCTCCGTCCCAGGCCACGGAATGGTGCCAGCCCATGGAAAGCCGCTGATCCTGGAGCGATTTCCAGGGAAAAAAGCGAGCAGCCGTGTGAGGGATGAGCCGGCTGGGTTGGAAGGCACCCAGGGAAGGATCCATGGGTCCATCCTGCTGATTCCAGGTCCTGGCCGTTCTCCAGAGTCTGCTCGCTCCCGTGCCGTCGGAAATCTGGGATGTGCCTTGCTTTGGACTCCGGGATAATTCTGGAGCATCCAATACCCCGTGCTAGAACAGATTTCCATCCGAATCCCAAAGCCCTGCAAGGTTTTAATTCAGAGCTTTTACCCATGGGCAGCTTGGAAGGGGATGGGACCCTCTCTCCCACTCTTGGGAATGCCCAAAATTGTTGGGATGGGCCCGGCAGCATGAAGGGAAATTTATTTTCTTGGCATCCGTGAAGTTTTGGGGAGTAAAGAGGGGGTCGAATCGGATGGGGCTGTGCCTTTTTGCCCCGTTCTGGGTGACTTTTCCTGATTTTCCTACACATTCCCTATTTGCAGTGACTCCTTGAGCATCTCCCTGCCCCTCTAAATTCCCTCCAGGAATGGTCATAGCCAAAACACGGAGCCAGCACTTGGACTAATAATGGAAATTCCACTTTTTTCCTCCTCTTCGCTGAGCTTTCACCCTGTCTCCAACCTGATTCCCTCAGCAATTCCAGGGCAACTCCCTGCCCCTCCAAATTCCCTCCAGGAATGGTCATAGCCAAAACACGGAGCCAGCACTTGGACTAATAATGGAAATTCCACTTTTTTCCTCCTCTTCGCTGAGCTTTCACCCTGTCTCCAACCTGATTCCCTCAGCAATTCCAGGGAAGTGGAGCAGAGAAGTTCCCCGAGTTTTTTGGGAGAGGGTGGTCCAGGTGGGACTTTGGAACAAGCTTTTCCACCACTTCCCTGCGTCTGACCTCGGGAGAGTCACTCGGTGTCTGATTCATGCGATAAAAATGGAGATAACAACTCCAGGTGACCCCGGAAAGCTCTTTGGATCTCCATCCCTCGGGAATATTTCACCCGGCTGGCCCAGGGATGACCCCGGAGCAGGATCAGGAGGGTCAGGCGCCCACCTACAGCGTCTGTGCCTCTCCCAAATCCCTGCAGCTCCGCGCTGCTCCAACTCCTCCTCCCCAAAACCTGTCGAGGCAACGCCGGGGCTGCTCCCACCTCGCTCCCTCCTCCGGAAATGCTGTTCCTTGACTCACTGGGAAGCTTTTATTGGGAGTTCTCTTAGGAGCCGGGCCTGCAAACGCTGCCGAAAGACATCCCTGCCCTCCTCCCTGTCACTGAGCAGCTCCATGTGGGCACAGAGGTGAAGATCAGGCTGTGGCCATCGCTCAGGGTCTTGGTCACTTGGTCACTGCCTGATTTGGTGCCACCAAGGTGACAACACAACGGGTTGAGGCTGCCCAGCAGGTCTGGTGGGATCCAGGGTTCCTTGTCCAGCTTGGAGGGTCCTGAATGTGGAAACAGAGGAGGTCTGAGAGCAGGATTTGGTCCCTGGAATGAGGTGGGTTCTGGGATGGGATGCAGAGCCCTGCGTCCTCAGAAAAACCTTGGAAAGCTCCACTGATCTGCCTCCCCCTTCCCGGCACTGCCACAGCAGAGCGAGGAGGAGCTCAGGGATGAGCTCCACCCTGGAAAATTTGGGAGCTGGTTTGTCTGCTCGTCAGCCAGCTCCCAGCTGGATGTCAGCAGGGAGCAAGGGAGGTGGTGCTTTACCCCCTGCCCACAGCAGAAAAACCCCAAAGAATCCCAGAATGGGGTTGGAAGGGACCTTAAAGCTCATCCCATTTCACCCCCTAACCTTTCACAATCCCAGGTTGCTCCAAGCTCCTTCCAACCTGGCCTTGGACACTTCCAGGGATCTGGCAGCCACAGATTCCCTGGACAACCTCACCAGGTCCTCACCACCCCCACAGGGAGGAATTTCTTCCTAATATCTGACCCAAATCTCCCCTCTTTTAGTTAAAAAACGTTTCTCTTTTCCCAATGCTTATAATTCAAAGCTTTCCCTGGACACGTGGTCCTTGCGGCAGGGTTGGATTATCTCCAGACAGATGCTCTTCCCAAGGTTTGCTGCCTGCCCTGGGGCTGGTGGGTTCGGAGGAAGCAGAGCCTGGAGGTTTTCTACATTTAACCACATTTTATTCCCCAAAATACCCCCAATCCCCAAGGTTTGGGGGTGGAAACACAAGAGCTTTCCCTGGATGCTGTCCTGCTTCCAAGGAAACCAGTGGGAGTGGTGTTCAGGCATTCCTGAAATGGTCTTTCCTCTCCTCTGCAGCGAGAGGGAGCTGGGTTGGAGGCTGTCCCACCAGTGTCCCCACAGATCGTGTCACCTCCCACCCCAAATCCTCCACCCCTAAATCCGGCACCGCAGGAACGGGAAGAAGCAAACACATGAAGGATCCCGAGGTTGAATCCTACAGGGAGAGGCTCCATCCAGGCAGATAAACAGCACAGGGCAGGGGATGTCCCCCAGCTGGGAGGACATGTGCTTGTGGCACCCTTTCCATCCCCAAAACACATCCAAATCCATCTCCGGGGCATGGACTGGGAGGAGTTTCTTGGCACGGGAGTGTTGACAGTGGGAAAATGCCAAGTTTCTGACTGATTTACTGTTGCTGCCGGCGGTGCCAAGAGGCAATTAGGACTCAGACACACGAGTGATCAGCAGAAAGGAATGGATTGATTGATTTATTTATTTAATAAAAGACGGGTTTTTATGTGTTTAGTTCTTTTAGTGTTTTCCTAAAAGGCAAGAGGTATTGGACCTCTAACTAACTACCTATCAGGGTAATTGGTCAATTCACACATCATTCATTTCTCTAGTCAGTATCACAACAATTCTAATTATAAACGCAGGTGCAAGATTAGCAAAGTCTGTTTACAGAAAACCTTATCATGTTTTGCATAGTTTCGCATGAGAAAGAACAGAGCTCTCACAAACTGCTGCTGAGAGCTGAAAACTTCTCCGCTAAAGCTTTTTAGCATCCATAATTTACTGGCGTAGAAGTTGATTCACAGCTCTTCTTTGTTATCAGAGCTCTTTGTCAACCTGCCCCAAGTGGCTGAGAAGCCCAGAGGAAGCAATTCCTGAGGATTGCTGAGGATTGCTTGGATGGCGTGGGGCATCCTCCTCTTTTCTGGCCGCCCTTCCCCAGGGGAATGAGCTGGATCAGAGGGGGTGGGCAGGGCCCATGAGGACAGAGGGGAATTCACAGCTGGATTTTGGCTCTGGAAGTGCCACAGAGGCTCTGCTCGGTGCTGTGGAGAGAGAGGAGATTCCCAGGATGTTGCTGGGAAAGCCATGCCCAGGGAACAAGGGCAGAGATTTCGGTCTCTGGGTGCTCAGCCGATCCTGAATTTGTTTCTGTTGGCACTTCCTTCATCCCATCTCCCCTTCAGCTCGAAGGAAAGTGGATTTTCTTCCACGTGGGGAGGCAGGGAGCAAAACCAGGGCCTGATGCCAAGAAATGGCATTCCAGAATGTTGTTCCAGAAATGGAAGGAGAAGTTTCTGGAAATTTTCGTGGACCTCTTTTTCCATTGGAGATCCTTCTTCCTTCCCACCTTCTCCTCCTTGAGGCGAGGGAGACTAAGGAGCCAAAACCACCACTCTCCCATGCCTGTGACTTTGAGAACACCTCTCCCCGCTCAGATTTGGTTTTAAGGCTCTGGAATTCTTTGCCGAAACATTTTTAAAGTCCCCTCAGGACCTGCGTGTCCTTTTCCTGACAGTTTGGTAATTTGGGAACGAGCCAAAGCCCGGAACGCGATGTGCACAACCAACGCGGGGCGAGCTGTTCCTACCGTGCCCTTTCCTTGGCAAGCAGGTCGTGCCTGCAAATCCAGGGTGGATTTCCAACCCTTCTGCTGCTCCCGGGATCGTGTGGGTGGATTTTGATTCCCCTGCCCCTCCCAGGCTGCCATCCATGAGATTTCCAGGCTGGGCTCGGAGAGGATGCTCTGCCAGCGGGATGGATTTGATTTGGGCACTTGAGCTGCTCACACCAAACCCCAGGGGTGGTGGGAAGAAGCCAAACCCAGCTGAAATGTGCTGGGATGCACCTGAGATGGACTAATTCCTTTCCCTCCTTCTGTCCCGCCCCGACAAAACCATTCCCTGCCTTCCCAAAATAACAATAATAATAATTAAAAAAAAAACCCCAAACCCAAACAACAACACAGCCTTGAAAATTTTGGCCAGCCCTCCTGGGAAAATGCCCATCAGCTCATCCAGTGAAGGACACGATGGAGTTCTCAGATAGGACTGTTTGTTTCTGTGCCCTGGTGGCCACACCCGTGGGGCTGGGATGGTTTCAGCCAGGATTTTTCCTGGCTCCGGAGCTCCTCCGCCAGCGTGGGCTCTCCCTGGGGACAGCCGTGGCTGGGGAGGTTTCAGCAGGGTCATTACACGAGGCGTGACAAGTTTCTGGATGTAACAAGGACCAGCCCAAGCTCTTGTTCTCACCACCCAGCCGGGCTTTTGATGCCGTGCCCGCCTGTGGTGGCAGGAGCGGGGCAGGAGAGAAACCGGAGCATCCGGATCTTCCCACGCGTGGGCTGAGTTTTTCCATCCTCGTTGAGTTTTTCTGCTCTCAGCTGGGATCTTCTTGTGAAAAAAGCTGACCCAGAGAAGTTAAAATAAAGGAAGGGTGATGATAGGGTGAGGGGGTGTGGGTTAAAACTGGAAAAGAGTGGATTTAGATGGGATATTGGGAAGGAATTCTTCCCTGGGAGGGTGGGGAGGCATTGGAAAAGGTTGCCCAGAGAAGCTGTGGCTGCCCCATCCCTGGAAGTGTCCAAGGCCAGGCTGGAAGGGGTTTGGAGTAACCTGGGATAGTGGAAGGTGTCCCTGCTCATGGCAGGGAGCTGGAATTCCATGATCTTTAAGTTCCCTTCCAATCCAAACAATTCTGTGATTCCCTGAAGAGCAGACAGATTTTCTAGGGAGCTCATCCCACATTTCCCACAGATTAAAAAACTCATTTATCTCTTTTGATTCCCAGCTTTCACCTAAGCTTGGAAATTCCAGCTCTTGTCTCCAGTGCAGAAGATCACTTCCATGCCTTCAACACCCATCATGGAAGAGACGAGTCAAGAACCCAAAGCACATTAAAATGGGCAGACGTGGAAAAATTTGGGTTCTTGTGGAAGATGACCCAAAATGCAGTAGACTGAAGCTGTCTCGGAGGCCCTGCAGACACCTGGGGATGCCCTGAAAACGCCACCAGAGCTGTGTCACACCAACCTGGCAGGTTCCAGTGACAGCTCCCTACACCACCCTGGATCTCAGGGTTTAATTTAGAAACACCCACGAAACAAACACAGAACCCCCACAGTGCTCACAGAGGTGTCGTGAAGACAGACACAGCAGCTGTCACCTACTTGTCTTCCTCAAACCCCGGCCAAAAATATTCTGTGGCAAAGATTTTGGTTGCGTTTTTGTCAATATTTGTCCTGGCATGGTTGAGATTCCTATCACAGGCCAAGATTTCCAAAGAGGGATTGGAGCTTGTCAGGGCCTGTGGGATCATGTGGCGCAGGGGATGATCCCATTTTAGCTCCTGCACGTTGACTCCTCATGTTATGAAACAGGATCAGGAGGGTTGGACTTGGACAAGGGGAAATTCCCACTTTCCGTGAGAAAAACAATGGCAGATGTGGGATTTATCAGGGAGAGGGGTTATTTCTTCCCAAACACGGTTGCACCCAGTGGTGCCCTGCTTGAGGGGGACTGAAATGATTTATTTTTGGGAAATTCCAAGAGGATCCTGGATTTTTTTTCCCTCTCTTTCCTTCTTTTCTTTCTATTCCCAACTCTCTTCACTGCCCTTTTCCCCTCAGACCCCACAGGTCTCCAACATTCCCATTCCCGGCTGTGGAGATGTGGATAACAGACCTCAGCCCTGGCTCCTGGGAGGATGATTCACATCCACAACTCCCTTTCCTCCACAAACAGGGTGGTTACATCCAAGTGGCTCCCAAGGAGCTGCCCCATGCCAGGGCCGTGTCCGGGTTGGGGTGTGCCCACGCCGTGCTGGTGGCTTGGGTGGCGTTGGTGCCCTGTTTGATGACAGAGTCTGGATCTGGCTTTTCCATCAGGATTTTGGTGGGGATGTGAATCATGGAGGTTGACTCTGGCTGGGCATGATGGTGCTGTTTGATGTCGCTCCAAGCTGGTGGGGCTGAAATATCCCTTAGGATCTTGGAGGCTGAGGGAATTGTGACGAAATGGCTTCGGTTCCGTGTTGGCCGCAGCTCCAAAGGACTCGAGTTCCTCAACTTTTGAGATCAACAGGAAGGCTCCTGGTGACCATCACAGCTGCTGAGGTGGAAGTCACAGTGATGCCTTAGGTTTTAGCTTTTATATTTTTCAAATTCTGCATTCCCAGTGTGTAACTCTGCAGTGTCCTGCAGCCTGGGAGCTGCTGCTCTCTCATGCTGAGACAGACAGAACAAAGCCTCTCCAGGCTGCTCTCCAAGGACACCCAGCCCGGCCTAGGCCCAAAATGTGTAACCCAGCATCTTGAGAAGGAGGGCAAGCTGAGGGGAAATTGCATCATTAGCTAAAGTTTAATTGGTGAAATTGGGCTGAGATGCAATGGACCAAAGCTATAAAAGTGTGAAGAACTCGTGACTCAGGGTCCATCTTGGGTGCAGCCTTTGGCCTGCCCAGGGTGTGCCTCTGAAGGCCTTTCAAATAAATATCCACCTTTATTTCCTTACTCCTGTCCAGTCTCTGCTTCTAGGTTGGCCTCTTTAGGCATCAACAGAATCATGGAATGGTTTGGGTGGGAAGGGATCTTAAAGATCATCTCATTCCAACCCCAGCCGTGGTCAGGGATGTCTCCCATTACCTCATGGTGCTCCAAGCTCCATGCAGCCTTGAAGCCCACCTGGATCACTTTGTATTTCATCCACGCATGGTGGATTTGGGCTACTCCTGTCCTTCCCAGCTGGAAGTTTGGTAGCCTCTGTCACCTGCCGTGGGAATTACCTGAGGAGCTGTGTTAAGTTGTCTGGAGTCTGCCAGAACAGCTGTGCCAGATGTGCTTTGGGAAAGGGAGGGATAGACCAGGCTATCTGCAACAGGCCTGAGGTGGAAAAGGCAAAACGTCACACTCGGCTTTTCCTTTTTTCTGTATGTTTCTGGATCCCACCATCTCCCACTTCTGCTCCTTCACCAAACCCACTGAAGCAACCCAGCCTTCCCTGACCCTCCGAGGAAGGAGGAGACGACACAACCAGATCAGCCTGGCGCTGTCTGGAGCCAGGCTGGACCTCTTGCACCATCTTGGTGACTCAGGGACACAGGGAGCACCATCCATGTCTTCCCACCTCATCCATGGCCTCTCCCTTCCCTCTTGAGGCTGCACTTCCCAACCCTGAGCTGAAACAGAGATTCCTCCCTGCACCACGGAGGGGAGCTGAGATTGGAGCCACCCTCCAGGGAGAAAAAAGGGGAGAAAGTGGGAAGCATTGGCATTTAAACTTCTCTGGATCTGGCTCCATCCCGAGTTGAAAACACGCTTTGTCCGACTCCGGTTACACAAAAAGGCCTGGCCTTGCACAAGGCATTCCCAAAGCCTGGCACAAACACCCTCTGTGGCTGCCAAGCCCCAAGTGGGTGAAGGTTTCTTTTTCCTAAAACTCCCAAGCCCCGTTAACCATTTAATTCCCTTTGTGCCACCCACGGGGTGACACCCAGGAGGTGACACCCACCTGGCCCAGTTTCTGCCGTGAGGTTCACCCCGCTGCCCTCCCCTCACCCTGCTCCTTTTACATCCCTGGGAAATGGGTTTAACACCTCCCCGCTGTGTTCTCCTGGCACCATCTGCACTCCCACTCCCTCTGCTCTCCTTGCCCTGGATTTTCTTCCAGCTCCCTTCACCCCTGGCTTGGAAAAACTGGATTCTGCTTCCAAAGGCACTGTTCCCTCCCCAGTTCTGTGGCGCTGGTTGGAGCCCAGAGCCCTTGCAGTGGCCCTGGGCGTGACTGCAATGCCAACAGGGCCCGAGAAAAGTAGGGATTTGGGATCTGGCCAGACCCTGGGATGCCTCCCAAAGCCTTGGCAGCCTCCTTCAGGGACTCAGTCAGGGACAGCGGTCAGGTGCGACCATGGGTGCTTTCCCCACCCAGGTCGCACAGGAGCCCCCAGTGGTTGGTGAAAAACTGGGATTTGGGGAATTCTGCAGCTTCCCAGCTCCTTGAAGGGCTCTTTTCAGCACCTGAACAGGGTCTGCACATAAGAAAATGTACATTTTCCACATCCCTCCCATCCCATCTTGCTCCTTTCCCTCACCCTGCCTGTCATTAATTATTTCCCCCCAAGCTTTGTGTGTTTGCCTTGAATTATTTTGCTTTGCACCAATATTTCTCCGCTCCCTCCCTCTCCCCCTCTTTCCACTTCTGTGTAAAATATTAATCTTNTGGTTTTTTTAAACTTGTTTCAATTATTATTATTATTATTATTATTAACCTCCCCTCTCTCTAATCTATTTAAAAGCTTTCTCACATTCCCACTTCCCACAGCCCATTTCTCACTTGACTTTTTTTTTCTATTCAGCTGCACTTCGCTTTAACAGCCTCATTTATTTACTGCTCATTTATTTGTTTTAATTCCAAAGCTTTTTCTCCTTGCTTGTTGGGGGCTGTGCTCGAGCCTCGTTCCCTCTTCCCGCTGAGGAGCTGCATTTTTCTGCTCGATTGGCTCCCGAGACGAGCTGGATTTGGGGCAATAACTCATTTTCATTTTGGGATTTTTGATGGGATGGAAGGCAAGGAAGTTTCACTTTCCATTTTTCCAGCTGCCTGAGACAAGCCTGGTGTTATACATTAAACAAACATGTGGATTAATAACTGTTTTTTCCCTCCCCGCTCCAGCAGATCCCGTTTCCTGCCTGATGGTTTTCATCCCTGTATTTATAAGGAATCTTGCTCAGAGAGAATGCTTTCTTCCCCAGATTATTTCTGAAATATTGTTGCTGCATTATCCGTCACGTGGGCCTTTCACATCCTCCCCAAAGGATGAAATAATTCAAGATTCTTGCTTAAGGTCAGACCAGAGAGCAGAATGGAAAACTTGGAAAACTGAGGGCTCATCCCCTCCGCCCTCTGGATGCTGTGACAGAATCACTGAGGGTTGAAGCTGCTGCAGAAAATGAGGAATTGGGCAAAGGAAAAATGATTGGAAGCAAAAAACTGCTAAGAGGGGTTGGGAATGGGTCCAGATTCCCAGGATTTTGCAGGCAGGTGGGCAGTGGACGAGACTATGAAGAGACTTCCCAGATTCCCCAGGGAAGTGACCACGACCCCGAGACTGTCAGGGTTCCAGAAGAGCTTGGAAAAAGCCCTCAGTGGGATTTTTTGGGGTGTCCTGTGCAGGGCCAGGAGTTAGACTCACTGATCCTTTTGGGTCCCTCCCAACTCAAGGCATCCCATGATTCTGTGATGAATTTTGGGTAAAAAAAGAGCACCTGGATGTCCTTTCTTCTGTTTCCAAACCATTCGTGACCTTACAAACCTTGACCCTGAGCTCCTCTTGGCCGTTTCTCTCTCCAAAAGTCCTCCAAGACTTTTTGACCAGGATTTCTTTTATTTCTCTCTCATTTTCACTCCCGTTTGTAAATTTTTAACTCCTACAGGTGTTTCCATGCACTTTCTGCCTCTCCTGTGCCCTGAGTCATTTGGCTCTTCTGCACCCTGAGTCAAGAGGTGTTGTGGGAGCAGAAGGAGGGAGCCCAGAAAGACTGGAAAGGTCACAGGGGACTGGAAAAACCTGATGGGATCCAGAGCTGGGCTCCAGGGAGCAACAAACATTGTTACCTGGAAACCCTGGATGGTTCTGGAGGACAGAAGAACAAAACAAGGATCCCATCCCCGTCCAGACCATGGGAGCCTCTGAGTGACATCTCCAGGCACAAAAAGTGGGATCAGGGGGGGAACAAGAGGATCTTTAAGGTCCCTTTCAGCCCAAACCTTTCCGTGATCCCACAATTGTAGGAATGTTGCCGTTTCCTGCTTAAAGCAATTTTGTACAAATGAGATAATTCTGAATGGCTCTGGACAACCCAAAAATCTTTCCTTGCCTCCTCTCCCGCTTCCCAGAGTTATTAAGCTCCCATTCCGTGGCAGAGAGAAAGGATGGAGTGCCTCTGACTCGCTCCAGGTTTCGTGGCTCGGCCCAAGAAGGCACTCCCGTGTTTGGATCAGCTAAATTGCTCCCCAAATTAGCAGTTCAGACAGCAGCAGGCCTCGGAAAAAAAGATTGGATGAGAAGGGGAGGTAAAAACACATTGCTATCTGCAGCCTCATAATAGGTTCCTACGCACAAACACACCCAGCACTGATCACATCTTGGGTGCTGGCGCTGGCGCTGGCCCAGCCTCAAATTATTGCAATCAAAGGAAGCCAGAGACGAGGCAGTGCCCGTATAAAACCTTCCCGGGGAGCATCTTCCCACACTGCTCCAGCTCCGAGGGCACAGGCACCAACCATGAAGGCTTTTCTGGTCGCCCTGCTGGCCGCAGTCCTGTGTGCCCAGCAAGGTAAGGAGCTCCGGAGGTTGGGAGAGGCAGAGGAGAGGGAAAAACAAGGAGATAAATGAGGGACAAGAAGGTTTGGCAGCTTTTGTTGCAGCTGCTGAGGTCTTGGTGGGGTTTTTCTGGCGTCAGCCACGGTGAGAGATATTTGGTGTGGTTGAGTCCTCACTCCTGGGTGGGTTCTCTGCAGGCCAGAGGAGATGAATTCTGGTTTCTCACACCCTCACACATCCAACCACTCACAGCTGAAGACAAGACCTGGAAAACGCTGACAGGAACCGAGCAGGGCTCAGGGTTTTTCGCCTTTGGTTTGAGTTTTGCTGCTGTGTGGAACTCGAGGAGCTGCTGTGGATGGAAGCGTGGCTGGGCTTGGCACCACACCTCCTGCCAGCGTTCCACTTTATTCCCCACAATTCCCATTCAGCTACGAGGCTGCTGGAAGATATTTGGATGCCTCGGAGCTCTTTGCTCCCAAATTTAAGAGCTGTTAAGTGCCTGGGAGTGTTTGGAGTGGCATGCACAACTCCCTGCTCTTGTCCTCTTCAAAAAGAGGTGCAGCCCTACCTGGTTAATTGGGGGGGAATATCCAGGGAAATATTGGCTCTGGGCATGGATTTGCCAGCCTGAGGAGCACAATTTGCACTGTTAGGGGTTATTTCTGGCTGAATTTGCAAAACTCCAGCTAATAGAGGGTGGAGGGCAGGCACAGGAAAGGCTTTGGAGCAGCTCTAATGGCTCGAGCTGTTATTGTTTCCTGGCTGGAAGGGATTCTTGGATCACTTGGGGAACATCAGCGCTTTCAGTTGCTCTCGGGCACGTGCTGAGGACTCGGCTCCATCTGCAGCAGGAAGTGGTTTGGGAAATTTGGCAGAAAAGCAGATCAGGGAGAGCCCCAGGGTCTGTAAAATGCAATAATTCTCGCCAGGTCTGGGTTTGGCTTTGCCTGCAAAAGGACAGGAGCCCCCAGCTCGGGGTTGGGGAACCTCCAGAGAGGAGGTGGGAGGCTGAAAATTCCCAAGTGATGGAGAAATAGTGAGAGGTGAGAAGGAGAACTTAAATCCAGTTTGCAGCAAGGCTGGTTTTATCTCCTGCCACGGAGAACACCTGAGCTTGCAACACCTGGCACTGGAAAGGAGCAGAGAATCAGCAAATGACAAAATGGTTTGGATTGGAAAGGACCTTAAAGATCATCCTGCCATGGGCAGGGCACTTTCCACCATCCCAGGTTGTTCCAAGCCCTGTCCAACTCTCCTCGAAGCACCTGGGAAGGTTTCAGAAGTCAGTCCCGTGCTGAGACACCCAGAGCTCCCCAGATCACAGAGGGGAGGCCTTTTTTTCTCCTCCTCAGGACAGTTAGAAATTAAAAGTGCTTCCAATTCTCTTTTAAAACTGCTTCTGGAGTCGTTTAACCAAGTGTCACGAGCAGAGGCAACCTCAGGCGAGAGCTTGAATCAAGAACAAACTTTGGAGGGTCACTGGGAGGGGATTCCTTGCTAAAAACAAGTCCAAGTTTGACTGGAAGGGGCTGTTCTGTGCAAAAAGAGCCTTCCCGGGCTGAGAAAGTCAGGGAAAACAGAACCAGGGAAATCTCAGCCTCGCTGGTTTATGATTTTTTGTTCACCTTCAACCAAGAGCTCTTCACCGCCGGTGACAATGGAGCAGGATTTCCTGAGAGCAGCCCAGCTGCCTCTGTCACCCCTGCCCCGAAATGAGGAGCATTCCTCAGAATTTTGGGCAGGAGGGGAACCATTTCCACCAATTGTGAATCCACCTCCAGGGAACGAGGAGGAACATCTGTGTTCTAATGGCCAGCATGGAAGTTTGACTCAATTTACTTTGGTTTTGCCCAATAACATCCCACTTTTTTCTGGCTTTGTGATAAAGCTGGCTCGGCTCTGAGGACAAAATGCCATGGAGAACGTCTTGTTCCAGGTGCTGATAGGAATAATCCATCAGCAGTCCATTGTCCAGGGCAACCTCTCCCAGGGAACTCCCTTTATTGTGGTGCCTCAGTCATTCGGCTCCCAGGGGTGTCATTAGGCATTAATTAATTAATTCATGCCTGGGCAGGGTTTTGCAGATGTTGAGTGAAAAGATTTAAAACTGAGCTCTAGAGTTGGGCCGGTTCCTCCTCTCCTTGCCGGGCTTTGCTTTTGGAGGTTGATTTTCAATGAGGATCCTGGGGAGAAGAAAAAATTGCCTGAAAATGCTGCTCAGGCTGAAAAACGTAAATTTAACCCCCTAAAAACTCCAGTCCAGGAAGAAAACTTGGTCTGTTCTCTATATTTGTTTCCTCAGCTCCATTAATCAAACCCAAACTTATTTCACTTGCTGTGAAAAGCTGTTCATACCAGACTCTTCCCCTTGTATTTTCCAAGGCTTTTGGCACCCTTTTTCCCCAGGAGGAAATTCCTGGGAACCACTAATCTGTCTCGTGCGTGTTTTTTTCCAGCTTCCTGCCTGTTTTGCTACACCTGTGAGAACGAACATTCCAACTGGAACTGCCTGAAAACCTACAAGTGCGAGGACAATGAGAACTTCTGCACGACCACGTACAGCTCTGCTGGCTTCGGTGAGTCCCAGAAATTGCATTTTTTTTCCTCTAGAGACCTCGCTGGGGAATTTTTTTTTACGGAATTGATTGGTTTTGTTGGAAAGGAGCGATGATTTTGAGGTTTAAATGTCCCAATGCGATGAGTGTGAATCCCTCGGTGGTGCTTTGAGGTAGAAGGGACCTTCAGGGTCATCTCATTCCAGGGACACCTCCCACTATCCCAGGCTGCTCCAAGCCTCATCCAACCTGGCCTTGGACACTTCCAGGGATGGGGCACAGCCACAGCTTCTCTGGAAAACCTGTGCCAGGGCCTCCCCACCTTGTCGTGGAAATCTGGAACACCCAGATTTCAGGAGCAGCCTCTGTTGTTCAATCTGAGATGTTTTGGGATGGAGAACGGAAAGGGGTTGGGTGTCAACAACAGGATTTTAAAAGCTGGGAATGCATTGGAATTGCTGTCCTGCAGGAACCACAGGATCATTTAGGTTGGGAAAGACCTCCAAGATCTCATGGCCACCACTTGGGCAACCAGACCAGAGATTTCGGCTGGTGTGGGTTTCCACCAGGGACTTCCCAGTGTCCCACATTTGATCCAGGGATTGTGGATTCACCCCAACCCCATCAAACCCCCCGTGAGCTTTAATTGCCGTGTGGAAAATCAGGCAAATTGCACATCCTCTTCTGCTCAGCTCTTCCGGAAGAATCCTAAATCCCAGCTCTCTTTTCTCACCCCTTCTCCACCCAGGCAAGGACGTGGGGCACCGAATCACCAAGAAATGCTCCGTGGATTGTCCCAAGACCGACGTGAATTTTGGGGTGGCCGCTTTGTCCACCAAGTGCTGCAGCACCTCCCTGTGCAACTTCAGCGGCGCCAACAGCATCCGGATCAACTACGCCGTGATCCTGCTGGGAATCGCGGGCAGTCTGATCTGCATCCTCAGGGCAGGACTGTGATGGGGGTGCCAGGAGATGTGACCCCCCCAGAAGCCACAAGGTGTTCCCCAAGTGAGAAAGCTCAGCCGAGCGTTTTCCGACAGCGGCCCTGTTTTATTCCAAGACATTGCTTCAGATCCCAACACGGCTCGGCAGTGTAGCTCCTATTTTCCCCCCCTTGTTGTTTTATATTAATTTTTTTCCCTGGAAAAGCTCTTTTGATAGCACGTGTGTGATAATTGTCGGGCGAAATAAAGATTTGTGTTATTCTAGAGTGTGTTTGTCGCATCCACACCAGGACCAGCCTGAGAAATCAGCTCGGCTTCACGTTGAATTCCTCTTTTTAGCACTTGGGAGCCTTCTCCAGGCTGCCTTTCCCAATTTTCTTCCATCCAGCAGCTCCAGGCACTCCGCAGAGCCAGATGGTCTCCCAGCTCCATCAGAGATAAGGAATGGTGTCAGTCTGGAAAGGTCAGAGATGTTTGTGTTGCTCCCATTGCAAAACAGTGAGAATTTTTTTTGTAGATGCTGAGACAGGACCAGGAATTTGGTCCTGCAGGAATTTGCACTGGGAAGTTCCTCTGGGATCTCTGCAAGGTGGGTTATCCTAGCTTTTAAAACAGGTAAAGGTCCCACCCCAAGATGCTGGAGATGTCCAAGGTAAGGAAAACGCTGCTGGAATCATGGAAAGGAGACCCCCGTGCCTGCTTGGAGACGCTGCTGAGAGATTGCTCCTGATTTTCCTGTGGGAAGCGGGGAGGAAGAGCCTGGGAAAGGTCTGAGTTGGTGGGGAGGTCTCTGCTCCATCCCTTTCCAGGGTTTCTGCTGCATTTCCAGGCTTGGGGATGGAGGAGAGGGGATGGAGATCCCCTGCAGCCCTTGGGATGGAGATTCCCTTCTGCTCTTGGGATGGAGAACCCCTTCTGCTCTTGGAGGAGCAGAACCACAGCTAAAACAGGCAAATAAATCTTGGATAATAATCTTGGAGCAGGAGAGTTCGGGATTCCCAGATTAAAAGTGCAGCACTGAATTTTGGGAGGGTTTTTATAGCAGCACCTGGAAAAAAGGCCTCCAGCCTGGTTTTATTTGAGGAATCTTGTGCTGGATTTGAGCGGAATCTTGTGCTGGATTCCATGGGAATCTTGTGCTGGATTCAACGGGAATCTTGTGCTGGATTTGAGGGCAATCCTGTGACAGATTTGAGGGGAATGCTACTCCACCAGCCCTGCAAATTCCATGTGTTTCCGTGCAACGGGGAGAAACCGCAGCGCTGGGTGAAGGTTGTAAAGACGGGATTAGGTGTAGTTATCCTATAAAGATTTAATTTCTGGTCAAGAAGGGTGTTCTGGAATTTGTTTCAATGGGATAACTGAAGTGGAAGTGTTGTGGAATTTCTGTGGAGAATGTTTCCCCAGAAACCTGGGGGTTTGCATTTTTTTTAATCACTTTTCACACCACTTTATGTTAATCACAATCATTTCTGAGACGCTCCTCAAAGCTTTCGGCCGACTCGAAATTCCACATTTAGTAACAACATCTGAATTTCAAAGCTACTTTTGCATTACAGCAGTTGTTCGATGAAAATTGCATTTTTCCCCCAAAATAAAACATTGTTTGCCTTTCTCACGTGACAATTTCAGCCAGGTTTAGAACAAGAGAAGCAAAACATTCTCCTCTTCTCCACTTCACTGTCAAGGGAAATAAATCTTTCCACCTCACCTTCCACTTTCACCTCCAGTTAAATCCCCTGTTAAATCTTTCCAAAATCTCCCTGAATTCCATGAATTCCAAATTCTTGCAAACTGGGATTTTATCCTCTCCCCTGCCTCGGTTTTTCTCGTGTCCTCCGTGTCCTTCCTGCCCACATGGGCTCCTTTAATTCCGTCACCTGGCCCTGGCGAGGGACAAAATATCAGAGGGCCATATGGGACCAGCTGGAAGATTTCGGGAATATCTCACGGAAAATCTGTCAGGAATCCTGCAATAAAAGCCTTTAAGAAATCCAGTCTTGCCTTCTCCAAATCTCAGCAGCTTGCAGGAGGCAGGAGATATTTTAGGGTTTGGCATGGATGAGATTTTGGGGGAAGGGAAAAAAAAAAAAAGCAGTGCCTGAGCTGCTATTTCTGAACCTGTCAGGGGATGCTGCTGGAGATAAATCCCAACGTGGGCTGGGCTCTGGAATGCAACAGCATCTCCTTGGGATTGGAGCCCTCCAGGTAGGCCCCAATAAACCTGGATTTACCACTAAAAACTCGTTAAATCTATTTGGGCTCGGGGAAAATAAAACATTTCACAACGTTTTGCACTGGCATGGGGGAGCTTTGTTTTCCTTGAGGAGGCCTCGGGAGCCAAACCTCTCCCCTCCTCGGAGCTTTTTTGGGTAATTGCCACCTCTGCTCCAACTGAGCTTCGTGCTCTGCCTGTTGGGAAAGCCAAAATTTCCTCACCTTATTCATGCAGGGCTCCGGAGGGACAATGTTTATAAATCCAGTCTGGAGGTGTTGGAAAAAGTGACATCACGCCAGGAACCCGGCGCGTTTTCCCGGTGAGGTGATGGCTGGAGGTGGGTCACGTTGGAAGCCCAAAATATTCCATGGGAGATGGGAATCTGGGAGAGTTGGAGATCAGGAAGAAAGGGAATAAAGCAGATGGAGAGAGCAGCAAGGGGCAGAGGCGTTGGCAAGAGGCTTTGGGGCAGCTCCTGCTGCTCTGAGGCTCACGTGAGAGGATCCAGCTGGACCTTCCCTGGAATTGTCCCTCTGTTTCCGTGATTTGATGGCAGAAAGGCAACAGTGGGAGGGAAAAACACCAACAATCCCAAGAAGATGGGAAAGGTTCTGATTTTATACGGGGAGATTGGATGAAACACGATTTAAAGGGGAAAAAAAAAAAAAAAAGGAGGAATAAAGAGCACGATCTGGGAATCCGATGGAATGCTCCCGTTTGGCATTTCACAAATTTTCTTTTTCTGAAGACTGAATGCGTTGAGATCATTGATCAGCCAACCCCTCCTTCTCTGTGCTTTAATTGGTTTGTGTTTTTCTCCCTGACATTTATTTTTTCTTTTGGTGAATTTGTGAAAAAATTCCCAGCTTGTTCCATGCCATGGGAGTGGGTGTTATTTCTATTTTTTAACATAAATTGTCATTTTTCTTTGCTCCGTGGAATTTATTTTCTAATAAGATAACATTTTCTCCTCATAAAAAAAAAAAATCCCAGAACCATTTCTGATTTTTGAACTGCTGCCTTAAAAAGGAGGCAGAAAATGATGCCTGGTCCCCTATGAAAAGCAGTGAAAGGATTCTGCTCTTCTGATCTCACCGTGTTGACAACCCTAGGAGACATCTGGGAGAAGTTCCCATCCCAAATTCAATTTTAAATTCAAATTCCCTCCATTTCCATACGCGCGAGGGCACGATCTCGGAGGATGCAGCCTTCTCTGAGACCTGGAAAGGAAAACCACCTCCTTTCTTCCAGGGAAATTGCTTTGTTTTTGCGCTTTGCTTTCCCCCTCACTCCTCCAGAATTAGAAGCAGTGTGCAGAGTTCACGTCAGCTGGAGCAGCTGCGGTGTAAAACAACCCGGAAAAGGAGAAGTTCTGGGGGGGGAAAACACACCCCCCCTCCAGATTTCCAACAAAACGCCCTTCTCCGCACAAGCCCGGACACACTGCTCCCAATTATCCATCATCCAGACACAGCAGCCCGTGGTTATTATCTCCGGATCAGAGCAAACACTGCAGAGGTATAAAACCTGCCCGAGCCCTGCTCATTTTGGAGCTGAGCAGACCCCTTAAAGGATGAAGCTTTTCCTCCTCGTTGTGCTCGGCGTCGCCCTGTGCACCGAAAGTGGTGAGTCCCCAAAGGATTCCTTTGCACTGAACCCTCCCAGAGCTGGGGCATGGCTTTGATATTCCAGGATTTTCCAGCTGGATGGTGGAGCTGAAGGGTGATGAAGGAGTTATTCCAGGATGAGGAGACAGGGGATTTATCCCAGCCAGAAGTTGGAGGGATGATGAGGAGTCGGGGGGTGAGATTCCTGCAGACCCAGCCCAGCCCCTGGAATGGCTCAGTGGCAGCTCCATGGGAATGGGGATATCCATGAGGGATATCCAGGGCAGGGATGGGGCAATATGTGCAGTAAAACCCTGGATTTATTTATTTTTTAACTCGCTTTTTCTTGGTTGCACCTCAAACCATCGTTACCTGAGTTAACAGAGGTGGTTGAGCCACAAGAAGCTGCAATTCTGGCTCCCAGCTCTTCCTTGCACCTTCCAGGTGCAACTCTGCTGATCACAGCATCCCTGAGGTTGGAAAAGACCTCTGAGATCGTGGAGTCTGATCTGTCAGGAAAAATTTCATCGTGGAAAGGGTGGTCAAGCATCCAGGGTGCCCAGGAAAGCGTTGGAATCACATCCATGGAAGTGTTCAGGAAATAAAGTGGATGTGGTGCTCAGAGCCAGGGTTCAGTGGTGAAACTGGACTCGATGATCTTGGAGGTCTCTTCCAGCTTTAATGATTCCATGGTTCCCAGCTGATCCCAGGTTTGGGATGGAGATGCAGAGTCCCATTCTCATTCTGATAATTATCTGGGGTTTTTTTTTGGGAGAGCACTGGGAACCTGCACCTCAATTTTCCTGGCTGGACTCTGCCAAGGACCACACCCTGTGCTCTGGGTCCGGCAGGGAACAGAGGGTGCAGCCTGGAATATCCCTCTATTTTAGGGATATTCCTCAGCTCGGGGGGGGCTTTTGCCTGTTTGCAAACTGAATTTTTACCAGATTTTGACCTGCAAATTCCTGGCCATTCTGGCCCTGGACTAACAGACCTCTGTGGGTCCCACTTAATTTGAGGATGGAAATATTCCTGTTGTTGGATTTCACAGGCTTGAAACTTGGAATTGTGCTCAAGTTGAGGATGTTAAGGTGAATAAAAGGATCTTTTCCTGCAGCTTTACTCCCATTTTTTAAAGAGATCACGGAATGAGACAGCAAATTTCTTGATGAATGTTTCTCTTCCGTTAGAGCAGAAGTCTTGGTGGGTGTGGCGACATCCAAAGGCAGCCTGGATTAACTCCAGGTTTGCATCTGGAAGAAATAAAATTCCCTTCCCCTCTCAGCTCTCGTTGTAACAGATACCTCAAGAAATTAAACAAAATTAAAGTGTTTTTCAGTGGTTTGACCAAAATTGTCCTCCCTGACTTCAGGGTGTGCCAGTTTAAGAGCCAATCGCAGAGTCCTGGATTAAATGGTGAGTCAGAAGCCTCTGGAGCACAGAGAGAGGTTGGAAAATTCACCCTTGGATGGTGTTCTCCCCTTCTCCTGCCAAGAAGGCTCCCAGGGCAACCGGACTCTGAAATTAGGAGCTTTGGGAGGTTGGGATGAAAACAGGATTTGGGCATGTAACCAGCTCCTCTGTTTCCTGCACTGATTCAGGAATGGGTTTGGATTAAAGATGCTGCGTTTATTAAGGACTAAAGTGAGCTCTGTGCCTTGAAAATCCAGTTTGGAGACTCAGTGTTTCTGTGAGGAAAGGGTGGTTCCCTGTGGGGTGGAGCCGAAATATTCCTGTACAGAATTTGCACGAGAAAAGATAATTTGGGCAGGGACAATCTAAAGGAGGGTCCCAGACTGGAAAAATTAAATTTATTCTGCACGGTCAGGACAACACAGAAGGCAAGAGCGAGGTAGGAGAAATGGAGGTTCTGGAGATGGGAATGACCATGATAGGAAGCAAATTGCAATGGTCTGGACATGAAGTCAAAGAGAGCCGGGTGCCAAGTCTGAGGCCTTTGGAATGACCACGGGAATGGTGGGAGATGGGATTGGAGCTGTCTGGTGGCCTCTGCTCAGTGAGGGACAACAGAGGAAAACTAGGGAATGTGAGGGCTACGGACACCAAGAGGAAAGGCCATGGAAAAGAAGGGGATGTTGGCTGGAGTGGGAAAAAAGGCAGAGTTTCCACAGAGACAGGGGAAGAATAGAGACCTAAAACGAAATGAAAACAGTGATTCTGGGGTCATGCACTGAGCTGGAGCCACACCTGGGCTAGCAGGACACCTGAGGAGCCCGTCTGGGCCAGAAGGACTCGTCCAAGGTCAAACGAGGGCAGTGGCGAGGTTGGGACATTGCAAAGGAGCCCGGGCAAGGGAGAGGAGCGAGGGAGATGAAGAGCGAGGAAAAGGATGCTAAAGGACAAAGCCGCTGCAAGAATTAGCTGCGCATTAACTGCCCGTGGCCAGGGATAGTCTGGAAATGAGGATGAGTTTAATCCCTGGAGGGTGACATTGCAGCCAGATAAACAGATGAGGAGGAAATTCCCCTTATCATGCAAAGAACCCTTCCCCAAGGATCTCTTTGCTCTCGATGATGCTTCAGCCTCGTGGAGTGCCAGCTGTTGTCATTCATTGATTTTAGCAAAGCACTTTGCAGATGCAGAGTGTTCCAGCTGTGCACGTTTTTGGGGAGCGAGGAAGTTAGCACCCATGGATGGCTGGAAAAAGGAATCTGCTGAAGCCAAGGCAGGGATTTGCTGAGCCCGGCCTTCTGCAGATCCACGATTTTCCTCCTGGCACAGGAGAGCTCTGAAAATCAACCCAAATCATAGAAAGGTTTGGGTTGAAAAGGATCTTAAAAACCATCTCATTCCAACCCCCTGCCATGGGTAGGGACACCTTCCACCATCCCAGGTTGCTCCAGACCTCATCCAACCTGGCCTGGAACACTTCCAGGGATGGGCCAGCCACAGATGCCCTGGTCCAGTGTCTCCATACAAGAATGAGAAACTGAGGCTTGGAGGAGCCAGGTTGGAAAGAAAACCCAGGAGTTTCACACTACAGATGGCGGGAGACTGGGCTGCTCTTCCCAAAAACACAGTGGAGATGCCAGATGTTTTAATGGATTCAAGGGAGAGTTAACTAAATATCCAGAAGGAAGATCCCTGAGGGATCCTAAACGAGCAAACCACAGCCGTGGCAGCAATTTGAGCTCAATCTGGCTCCTGGAGAGTCCTTGGGGCCAAGTTTAACCCATGCAGGAATTTTTTGCCTGTGGCCGCTGGGCTTGAGAGGTCCTCCCTCCACCCCCAGTTCTGTGCTCCGAGGGATATTCCCAGATGAAAAACTGGACTTTTCCTGCTGTTTTCTCTCCCTGATGGATGTTTTTGTGCTTCTTTTGCAGCCTCCTCCCTGACCTGCTTCTCGTGCAATGATGCGACTTCCAACATCCAGTGTCTCAGCACCACCAAGTGCTCGGAGAACGAGAAATATTGTCTGACGACTTATTCCACCACAGGAACCGGTGAGTGCGGAGCTTTCCCAAGGCTCTGGGGACAAAGTGGGGCTCAGGTGGGGCTGGCAGCTGAGCCTCCTCCCACCAGGAGGTGCGGTGGAGGGGTTAATGAGGATTTTAGCACGCAGAGAACAAATATTGGGAAGGTGGGAACTCGGCACAGCCTGGGTCTGTTGCAACATATTGTAAAAATACTGATTAAACTCAATTAAAATTAAATATTGATGATTAAATACTCTCAGGACAGGGAGATGTTGGAATAAAGAGAATTATTTTTATTATCCCTGCACAAACTCCTTGTCTCAACTCCAAGTTCAACGTTATGGTCATGAGGTGATGGAAATGGAAAGGGCCGGGTGCTGTGGAAGGAGCAATCCCAAGGCACGGTGCTGAGGTTTTGCAATCTCACACTGTACAAATAAATCCCAAATCCTTGCCCTCAGCTGGCCCTGAAACCAGCAGAGGATTTGTAAGGCCTGGAAACGGTGTCCAGAGGTCACACATACACAAATAACAATGGAATGTGACGAAACCCACGGGAAAACCCAACGGCATCAAGCGCAGAGTAACAAAATTCCCCGTGGGATTGCAGCCAGGCTACGACTGAAACTCGCAAAAAAAAATAATCCAAGATTAAAAACTGGACTTTTCCTGCTGTTTTCTCTCCCTCGCATTCCAGGCAGTGACCGGAACCAGCGAATCACCAAGAAATGCTCTGCATTTTGCCCATCAATCGACCTGAACATCGGCATCGCCGGAGTCGCCACCAGCTGCTGCGAGACCTCCTTGTGCAACATCAGTGGGGCCAGCAGCGTGAAAACCAGCGCCACCATCCTCACCCTGGGGGTCCTGGCCAGCCTCGCCTGCATCCTCAGGATGGGTTTTTGAGGGGTTTTTGGGGGGAACGAGCTGCTTGGCTTTGCATGGCACGGTTCAAGCTGCGGTCCGTAAGGTGGGAATGCTGCCGTGCGCCTCCTTGCCTGGAAGGTCACGTCCCATCGGGAGATGTTTTTGCTCTTTTCCACGCGCTGATGACAACTCAAAATGATGTTGGGGAGACAAAGGGATGAAATGGAGCCCTGCACGTGCAGAACGGCCCCATGTGGTAACCATCTCTCCTGCTCTTGGCATTTATAACTCCGTGCATTTTTTTCCCTTTCATTTTATCCCCGCCATTCTCTTGTGCCATTTTTTTTTTCCCATTTTCCACCCTGTATCATTTTGCTCCAAGAAAGCCTTTAATATTCCAGTTGTTAAACAGAAACTGGGCACAATAAAGTGTTATTTTATTCTATTGTGTGGCTGCGTGGTGTGGCACATTGGGCGTAGCTGCTGGATGTATCCATGTTGTGGGATAAAAGCGGAGGCGTTCACCTGCAAGCTGAATGGGAATAATGCTGAAATATATTAAAATCACTTTGCATTCATTTCAGGAAGCCTCTCCCCAGATTTTGTTTTCATGCACTGGCAGAAATGGCATTTTTGTGACTCCATTTTGGAATAAACTGAATTGTATTTAACCTCCTTTCAGTTCCTCTCCCGGGGCAGCTGCCTGGAAGGAAATGGCTCTTGAGCTCTCCAGGAAACAGAGGGGACAAGGCAGGGCCCCTCATCCCTTCTCTGATGGGAAGAGATCCTGAGAATTTTCTTTAAACTGGTTTAAGATCTTCCAGTGGAGATTCCTTCGGAAGTATCAGGATCATTTAGAAAAGGGAGAAAAGTATTTTGCATGGTGCTTAGAGGAAAATCATAGGAAAAGACAGATGGTTTCTGGAAAGAAACCCGGAATTTTTCAGACTCACCTATGAAGAAATATTAACGCTGCAAATAAATCTTTTATGTTAGCTCATCAAGCTAAAATTGAAGGGACTCATTACCCTGCTCTGACCCTCCTTGGGGATAATCTTGGGAATGAAAGGTTTGCTCACTCCGACCTTTCCAGGGAACTGCTTTCTCCTGGGATGAAGGAGCTCTCCACAAGGCTCATCCCGAGGAAGGTCTCCCAGGGTAACGAGCTGGGTGCAGCTCACCCAGCTGCTTTTCCCTCTGTAGACTCCTTGCACAGCTCCATGCTCTGCTCATTCCGATGGGAATTTTCCAGGAGGAGAAGAAAAACAATGCTTGGGAACATCTTTATTCTTCACAACAGCTTTGCAGAGGAAATGTGGGCTCATGGCTCCAGCTCATCCCGATCTGCTCCTACCCCTTTCTGCCCACCTTCTTCCCATCCACATCCAGCCCCAGCTCGGCATTCCCTGGCTTTTTTCACTCCCAGACTTCCTCATTGGCTTCTTCCTCCAGTCTTACTCTGGGTTTTTTCCATCCAAACGCTATTTCCTTTCCTCAGCTCATTGTTTCCTCCTCGGTGTAAATGCAAGTTTGGCCAAGGATGCTTCAATTTTGGCCATGAGTCCCTCCATTCTTCCCATGGACTTTATTGCCTATCCCAACTGAGCTGGCTCCATCCATCTGCCTGATTTATTCTCCTCACCCTGCGTCCCTTCCTGCCAAATTTGGGGATATTCAAGTGACACAGATCCAAAAACCCCAAAACAAGCCAGTTCTGTGACCTTGGCTGGCTGTATTCTGCCCCACACCCTCATCATACAGCAGTAACAACTGAACTATTTGGGATAATCTTCATCCTGTGCTATCCACAGGTTTAGGATTCCTTAGGGACAATGGTTGGCCAAGATGGGGCTGGTACAGCCTCAGGTGTTGTTCTGCTGAGCTGGGGAGTCCAGACCTGCGCTTGGCAGCCAGGTTTAAAATAAGGTCATGTTGTGAGCTGCCTGAACTTGGCAGATGCCTCTGTTTTGGGATGGGAAGGATCCTGGCACGGCAAAGGGGATGGAAGCACACGGGACACGCCTGGAGGGTTTCATGCCCTGGTTACGGCTGTTTCATGGAAAAGTTATAAACAGCTCTGGGAATCCAGAATTGCCATCCCCAAGGGAGCAGCTCCATCCTGGCTGGCTCCTTCTTGCCTGATTTCCCCACGATCCCATAGGTTTTTCCCTAGTGCCCAACAAAACCCATCCATGTGCTCCAAAGCTGACCCACATCCCGAGGTCCTTATCTGGAGGTGGGAGCAGCAACTTCCCCGAGGCACAGGAGGTCTTAAAAACACGAGAGCTCCCGCGGTGAACCCTCCCCTCGGAATGTTGTGTAAGAGGAGACTCTGCCAGCCTTCCCGAGAAATCCTGATTGACACCTCCCACGCGGGTGCTGCTCCCGAATTCCAAATCCTCCCATCACCCCGGGTTTCTGGTGCCTCCCTTGGCTGCACACGCCTCACATGGGAGCGCCGAGTTCCCCCATGAGCAGAGATATCTGCGATGCCTGGAGGGCTTTTGGGAAGGAGCTGGGAGTCTCATTCCAATAGCTGGGATTGCTCCTGGGAGGTAACTGCCTCTCTCTCCCTGCGGATTATATAAAACTCATTTTTCAGAGCTCTGAGTCACTGCACCAGGACCGGGATCAGCCAAGGAGGCCTTTCCCTGCCTACGTGAGGCATCTGCGGGAGGTGCTTTAACTCTGGCCCTTCTTTTCCCTCTCTGAGGGCTTTCCCACCGTTGGTTTTGAAGGATCTGTGCTGCCTTCTGTTCTTCTTGAATAATTCCCCTCCCTCTTCCTTCACGACATGAAATTTCTCTCCCTTTTCCCTGTTTATTTGCCCAGATCCAACACAGCGCCTCAATGCCAAAGCAAGAGACAGGATGGATGCAAAAGATGAAAGCAAGGCCCCCCACTGGGTCTAAAAAATCTTCTGGAAGCCAAGGAAAGGGTCAAAAGCAACCCTTTTTCCAAAGCTGACTGCTGCTCTCTTGTCACGGAACCAGCTCACGGCTCCAATTTGAGTCCATTGCCAACTCATGGCTCCAATTTGAGAGCCACTTTAATTTTCCTGAATGGATAATGATAAGATGACTCCAGAGAGGTGACTCAGCTTTCTTGGGGATTTTTTTTTTTCCAGTCCTCTTCAATCTTATTCCTCACTTGTTGTGCCTGCTCCAGGCCCTCCTCCGGGCTGGGATCCTGGGCAGCAGGAGACACCCTTTCCATGCTGGATCCTCGAGTGATGCCTCTGAGTGCTTTTGAGTTTTGTAACCTATCCTATTGGGAAATAAATCTCTTTTCCAGCTCTCCATGCACTGGGAAGAGGGAATGCTCCAGCATTCCAAGGTACCTTAGTACCATGGTACTCAGGAAGACATTCGTGTCCTGGAGGCAGCTCCCAGAAAACACAGAAAATCCCATTTCCAACCCAAATTCCTCTTCTTAGTACATATTTGTTGGATGTGCTGGGAACATTTTAGCCTCACTGCTCCTTCAAAGTCAAAGTCACAGTCAAAGCCAAAGTCAAAGTCAGAGTCAAAGTCAAAGTCAAAGCCAAAGTCAAAGTCAAAGCCAAAGTCAAAGTTGTGCTGATCCTATTCCCAGAAGGTTCATGTGGGAATAAAATGGATGTCGGAAAAGTCAAGGAAGCCAGGTTGGATGGGGCTTGGAGCAACCTGGGATAGTGGAAGGGGTCCCTGCCCGTGGCAGGGGTTGGGCCAAGGTGATTTTTAAGGTCCCTTGCAACCAACCCAGTCTATGATTCCTCAGAAATCAACATGAGCAGGGATATGAAAGGGGAAGGGAATAAACATAACAAGCCTACGGGATAAATAAGACCAAAAACAAGGGAAAAAAGTGGTTCTTTCCTTTCACCCTCACTGCAAAACACCAGCAAGGAGCCACACCCACTAATTAGGAAGAAAAACCTGTTTATAAAACACTGGGCAGAAGACCAAATTGTCCTGTGGGAAGCACAAGGCTCGATTTGATCATCGCCACGTCCCCACTGACCTCTCCAACCTCCAAACCCAGGGAATGTCCATTTGGACACAGGGCTTGGACAACTCTGGAATTCACCACCTGACGATGTCACGCCAGGAGCAGATCAGGAGGGCCTGAAAAAAAGCGTCAGACAATCACATGGATCGGGAAATCATCCCAGTGTTGGAATGATTCATCTTAGAAACAGACAAAAATACCCTGCTGGTGGCTACATCCAGGGAATTGCCTGTGAAGTTATTCCATAATCGCCAGAAAAAGCGGGGTTTGACAATATTTTCTTTCTGCTGTCCAGGACTAATATTGTTTTAGAAGAAGGTCCGTGGACTTGGCAGCTCGAGCTCTTACAAGATGCATCTTAAACGAGGGTCTCTGTCCCAGAGTGTCAGGAACAGATTTTAAGGAATTCAGAGGAGAGGAGCAACACGGAGGAATAAAAGCAAAAAGGATTGATTTAAGAGGAGAGATTGAAAAAACGACACTTTGAGGGATGGCTCTTTCCAGAGCAGAGCTGCAATTCCAGGGTGCCAATTTGTGGGCTTGGAAACAGAGGCCTGATTTCGAGAAACTGTTGGGCGTGGAGAAAAAGCAGCTCCTCTAAAGAGTCCCTGGATAGCAGCAAAACTTCATTAAATCAAAATTGTACAAGGTATTTGAGGATTACAAGCAGGAAAAGAGCGAGTAGAGGGATTAACTGGAAGGAAAATTGATAAAGAAATGAAGACCGACGTGAAAATTCGAGGAAAATCTTCTGTTTAACCAACCATTAGCTAATTTAATTTGGTGTAAAACACACTGATTTTATTTGAGGTAAACCAGCTTAGGCCAGCTCAGAGGCTGAGTCTGGTGCTGCTGAATAATTAAAGCCAATGAACGGTACAAACCCTGGAACATCACGTGCTGTCTGTGCAAAGGGATTAGAAAAATTCATTCCTAGGACTGTCTCCGGGTGCCTCCAGGCTCTGCTTTCATCAGAGCAGCGGCTCTGGAAGGAAGGAAGGAAGGAAAGGAAGAAATTCCGAGGAGGAGAGAGCAGATCCTGACTTCCCATCACTCACAGGACCGGAAGAGCGAGAAATGCGTGGCTGAAAGGGCTTTTCCCAACGGCTCCAGCACGGAAAACTCCCACATGAACATTCCACACCCTTGCGTTGATTTCATGTCCACCCGTGAGCCACCGGGAACCTGTAAAACTGCTGCCGTTGGGCTGGGGTATAAAACCTGCCCTCCAAAGAGCTTCCCAGTGCTGCTGGCAGGATCTGCTGGAGATGAGGACTCCTCTCGTCACCTTGCTGGCTGCTGTCCTGTGCGTGGAACAAGGTGAGCGTCTCCCGCTGTTCATGCTTAGGACAAGGATTAGAGGGAAGGTGGTGGCAATTTTCCACGTGGCAAAATTTTGGAGGGCTGTCACCAACTTGGCAGGGCTGTGGTGGTGTCACCCATGTCCTCAATCAGTGATTTGATGCAGAAATTAGAACCTGATGAGTTAATTCTTCTTTCCAGTGGTAGAGCTCTGGCGGTGCTGGACGCCAGGTTAAACCCACGCGGTGGTCTTTGGGATCTTCCAAAAGGAGGCGAGTTAGAAGTGATAGAAAGCATAATAAAATGGGGTTTTTTTCTTAATAATTTCGTTTTTTTAGCGTTTTAGAGACTTTTCTGCTCTGCTGCTTCCTCCCCTGTAGTGGTTTTGCCACGTGTCTTCCTAGGAAATGCAACAGTGGGAATTCTTGTAGATTAAATCAGCGACAGAGGCGAAAGAACTTTTCATGTTAAAGGCATCCCGCTCCCAAAGGGAAGGCTGAGTGTTGTCCTCCTTCTGGGAGTGAGACACACGTGTTGCTCCATCGCTCCTGGCACGTGGGAACGATGACCAGAGTGCCAAAATTTTCCCCACACCTGATGGTTTCCCCGAAACCATGATACGAATCTGGTTGAGAAAGAGGCATCTAATTAATCAATTATCGCTGATGTATCAACCCCCTACTCCTACATCCTTTGGAATGGTTCTCCAGCCTGCCTGGAAGAGCAGGAGCTTCGGCCAGTTTTGGGGTGGGAAAAGGGCTATTCAATCCTAAAAAAAAAAAGGATTTTGTGCCCAAAATTCCTGATTGAAGCAACACAACACGGACAGAAGGGGAGGATTTTCAACGGCAACGTTCTCAGTGTGACCCAGGGTG
Organism: Pachycephala philippinensis; assembly: GCA_013397055.1. Classification (NCBI taxonomy): domain Eukaryota; kingdom Metazoa; phylum Chordata; class Aves; order Passeriformes; genus Pachycephala; species Pachycephala philippinensis. The sequence goes on from VWZT01011751.1 coordinate 71,951, forward strand.
AAGTGGAAAGCTCACAGAGATCCAGGACCACAGGAATCATGGTGGGATTCCTTACTGGTGACACCTTTTATTGGCATCAGGTTCCCAGTGGATTTAAGGACAGGGTTTTACACAGCACCTTTCTGTGGCCCAGCCTAGATTAAGGATAAGAGATTGCAGCTTTCTGGCCTAAAACTGGGATAAAGGAAAATATGGAAACTGTCTTTTCATCCTTGTCAGGTATCCTGGGTCCCATCCAAGACCCTAATGACCAAATTTTGGTCAAAACTCTTGATCTCAGCCAACCAAAGAGGTTTTTCACCTCTTCCATCCATGAACTCACTGTTATGGATATTTAGCAAAAATCCTAAAAGGTCATGATCCTTTCCATTAAGAATCATTAAGGTTGGAAAAGACCTCTAAGATCATCAAGTCCTTGCTGCAATGTTGGACAAAACCAGGCAGACGTCTGTTTAAGGTGGCCCTGAAAGTTTCCAACAAGGAAGATTCCACAGCCTGGAATTGCTCAGAGACTCTCATCCCTTTAGGAGTTCAGTTTTAATATCTCTTAGCATCTCTTTTTGTTCTGTTCTCCTGTATTTCCACCACGGGGCACATAAAATATTTTATTACTTTCTTCTTTGAAGCAGCAAAGTTTTTTCTTGCATGAAGAAGATTCCCGTGGCTCTCCTCAGCATATTCTCGTTTTCAACAAACAAACCAAACCCTTCCAACCTTTTCTACAAGGTCACATTTTCAAGATCTCTGACCTTTTCTCCCCGCTCTCCTCTGGTCCCTCTCCAAATGCTCTGCATAGTTTTGGGAGCACCATGCAGAGATTTGGGCACCGGGGTTCCAGCTGAGGCCTTGCCAGGGTGGAAAGGCCACTTTGCATATCTTGCACATGACATTTCTGCCCGTGTCCCCTCGGGTGACGTCTGTTTCCATGGCTGGGATGCGAGGCTGTTGATTCCTGGCTGTGGATTCTGACCGAACCAGTTGTTTGTCATCCTGCATTTAAGCGTCCAAGTTTTATCTATTCTAATTTATTTCTCTTTATTTAATTGCACCCACTCTTCTTTTTCGCTCTTTTATTGCATCCATGTGTCAAAATCACTTAAAATCACAGAATTGTGCAATGGTTTGGAAGGGATCTTAGAGATCAGCTCATCCCAACCCTCTGCCATGGGCAGGGATTTTTCCACTATCCCAGGCTGCTCCAAGCTCCATCCAACCTGGCCTTGGACACTTCCAGGGATGGGGCAGCCACAGCTTCTCTGGGATTTCTATTCCAAGGCCTCACCACCCTCACAGGGAAGAATTCCTTCAATTGGTTTGATCAATAATCCTTGGGAATTACCCTCTGGGGGTGTTTCCATGCCTGGCTTTGCACCCATTCCCTGGCATTTTCGCCAGCTTGTGTTTCCTTGGCTTGTTCGTGAACAACACCATTAAAGGTTGTGGCAAAAGTTTCTTTAAAACATCCTTGAATCTCCTCTAGTCCGTACATGAAAATTCAACTTCTTTTAGAGGTGAACGAAGCAAAAAAAGCTGCACAGGATCAACAGTTGGTGACTTTTTCCTTCCCTTCCCTTCTATCAGAAACTTCTCGTTTCATGATGTGACCTCCGCCGTCCTTCCACTCTCTCACTGCCAACTTCTTATCGGGCAAAGCTGCGCTCGCAGGGACGTGTCCTTTAGTTGGTTTTGCCCTTTCCGAAGTGACAGACTGTCCGCAGACTTAGCAGGAACTCAGCCAGCATTTGGGTTTGTTTCCCTCCAAAAATTAGCTGCGCTTTTAAAGGAACTCAATCGCAAAACCCCCACGCTTCGCCCTGGGTGATTTCACAAACTCAGAACCCAATCAGCACCATAAAACCTTTCAGTCTGCCTGGCTGGAGAGTGCTCTGCACGTATTTTGGGGGTGTTTTATCACCCAGGCTGTGGTTTTGTTCTTCTTCCTCTTTTTGCTACGTCCCAGAGACTTTCCAGAGGTCTTTCCTACCACATTCTGGTTTTGAGGGCAGGAACAGACATTTTTGGCAGGAAACACAACTCATCACCGCGTGACCTTCCTGCTAATCATCTGCCACTGTTGCAGATGTAGGAATTATCTCACCAAATCAGTCTTTAGCACTTCAACCAAGCTTTTGGTTAAGATTTTCCATTCGTTCCCGATTTTATGCTAAAAACAGGAGCTTGACAGAGCATCTGAGGGCTCTCACCAGACTTCCCAGAACTGAGGTTAGGGCAGTTCATTGACACTCAAGCACAAAAAAAGAGATGTGACAGCAGTCTCTGAGCCAGATGAAAGAGAAGTAGGACACTGGGCATTGTCCACCTCCTCGGAACGCTCCAGGCATCCTTAAATTCTCCCTGCCAAGCCCTGCCCAGGAGAAACTCTGAGCAGTAATTGGCAATTCCCGTGGCTGAGCCCTCAGGACGGAGCTGCTAGGGCTCAGCAATAATCTCCATCATAAAAGCCCCCAAATCCTTGAATTCCACTCACATCTCCTGCTCCCAGGGATTGCAAACGGATCGATAACACTCCGCAGCCTGAGCCAGAGGAGACAGAGAGGGATTTAGCGCTGCTGCCACGGGTCAGGGGATAAAGAAAGTCACTGGTCATTCCCACAGAAACATTCCTCAGGCTGTAACGAGGGAAATGGGAGATCTCTGCACTGGAGCTTTTGTGGTTTTGAAACCTTGTAATGTGCTTTTTCTCTTTTTTTTAAATTTATTCCCACTAGTTTATCCGTTCATGTGCTACACCTGCCAAGAACAGGAGTCCAACAAGGACTGCTTGACCATTTCCATGTGTGCCGAGGAGGACAAACACTGTATGACCATCCGGAAGGACGTCGGGACAAGTAGGTTTGGGAACAGCTCCTTGTTTGTTTTGTAGGAGAGCAGTCCTAGGAATGGGATTTCATCCCAGTACGGGAACAACAGGCCTTGATGGCCAACTTTTAGGAGACGTTGACCTCGTGGTTCCCTACTGCAGTGTCCAGACACACTTGATATTCCTGCTGGGAATTGGGGAAATGCTGAGGACACACAGAGCAGCACCAGGGAGTGGATTCACACCTGGAGCTGTGCGTGTTCCACTCCCAGAGCTGTTTTGAGAAGGGTTTTGGCCAAACCTCCCCACGGCTGACTCCCTAGGCCAAGCACAATCCTTCAGGCCTGTCCTGGGGGCTCTGCGCCCTCAAAGAGCTCCACGTGCTCCTATCCCGAATCTCAGGTCATGCAGAACATTCCCCTTGGGTTTATGGTGCAGGAAAAACCACCCTGGTGGGAGCGACCCAGCCTGAGCCTCACTTCAGGCAGCTGAAAGCCACCCACAGGTGCTAATTCCACTTTAGGATTGACAAAATGTGGAGCCCAGAGACGTCCTGGTTGGACCTGATGATCTTAAAGGACTTTTCCAACCTCACCAGTTCCAGGATTCTCTGCCACTGTGGATGCCCCATCCCTGGAAGTGTCCGAGGCCAGGTTGGATGGGGCTCTGTCCCTGCCCATGGATGATCCTGAAGCTCCCTTCCAACCCAAACCATTCCATGATTCTGTGATTAATTCCATGAAATTCACCTTGAGCATCAGTGCCTGGCCCTCCTTTACTCACCAAAACAGATCTAGCCACAAAAATATTTAAACAACGCCTTTTCTTCCTCCTTTTTCTTTTTTTCCACCCTCTTTTTTTTCCTGCACTAGAGCCCAACAAGCCCAAATACGTCATCTCCAAGATGTGTTCTCCAACGTGTCCAGCAACAGGTCAGCAACAAACCCAAAGCTCCCAGAACGTTTCCTGCTGTGAGAAACCCCTGTGCAACGTGAACGGAGTCAGCAGCCGGCAAAGCAGCCACGGAATGATGTCCCTGGGTGTCCTGGCCAGCGTCACTTACATCTTTGCACGTGGACTGTGATGGGTTTGGAAGAGCTCCCCACGATGGCTGAAATAAAAGTGTTGTTCCGGGATAATTTCTGCTCTCAAAGATTCATGTTTTGTGGTTGAGCTTCCCCTGGGATTTTTGAGAGAGCCTGGATAAGTCAGGTGCTGAACTGCCATTGATTTCCTGAGCCTGCTTGAATCCGAAGTGTCCCCAGACATCCAACTCACCTAAGAAAACACATAAAAAATGGCCTTTTTGACATGTTCAAGCTTCAAATCGTTATTGCTCCGAGGAGATCCTTGAAAGCATAGTTTTGTCTCTTTCTTTCAAAGCTCTGTGACAAATAACATCCCACCCTGTGTGAAACACAGGGAATGGCTCCACAGTTGTGTCAGCACTGGAATGATCAGTGAATTTGTTCACAGTGAGTTTGGTTATCAAACATCTCTTTATAAACAAACAGGTGGAAGTAAAACTGATTCCTGGCAGTGTCGTGGACATTTCTCCAGCCTCGGTGGGCAGCAATTTCCTGCTCCTCACGCTCTTTGCTCCCTTGGTTCACATTTTGAAATGAGCTTCCCTTATCGGAGAAAAAGAGGGAAAGGCAGAGAGGGAAAAACGTGGCTGAGAGAGGAAAAGCAGATGGAAGGAGGGAGGGAGAAAGGAAGGAAGGGAGGCAGCCTGCTGAGCTGGGAGTTGCCCTCCCACTGCCTCCTCATGGACCTCATCCAGCTGGAAAAGACATCCCCGTATCCATTCCCCTCTCTTTTTCCAGGGCCAAAACAACCTCACACAGCTGTTGCCAACCCCTGTCATTCAGAGATTGTGAGAGGCTCTCTGCAGACCCACGTTCCTGGCAGAGAAACCATCGATTGTGTGGAGCTTTGTTCGGTTTTGCCCTCCAAGCTCTCGGCTCCCTCCTCTCCCCGCGGGAGCTGCAGCTGAGGGGAGACAGAAAAGCTCTGTAGGAGGCCTGGGGGTGTCACAGAGAAGAAGAAGGGGCAGCCAGCCAGGGACTCGCACAAACAGCTCAGAGCTTCTTGGGTCACAGCTCTGCAAGCTCCCATTCCTGGAAAACACACACAAAAAACAAAAAAAAAGAAAAGGAAAAGCTGGCAGCATCCCGAGCTCAGCTGTGTCCTGGGAGAAACCAGAGCTGGTCCAAACAATTGAAGGGCGTGAGTTTTTTTGTTGTGTTTGATGGTTAAATGAGATCTTTGCTTTCTCTGAAGCATTGCCCTGGAGCTCTGCCGGGTTTTGGTTGCACATGTGGAAGGGTGTGGATTTTTCAGGCATTTCACGGTGCCTGGATTTCAGAGCCACTGGATTTCCAAGAGGATAAAAGTTTCCATATCAACTCCACGTTCTGTGCTGTGAGCTCTCTATCTGGTGACTGGTTTTAAAGATTCCACATCAACTTCGTGTTCTGTGCTGTCAGCTCTGGATCTGGTGACTGGTTTTTAACATTTTGTTTAATGGAAGGAGGGGAGATGAAGGAAATGAAGGAAATGAAGGAAATGAAGGAGGTGACACCACGGTGGTGGGCAGGGACAAGGGGACACTGACATCCCACTGAGCAGAGCTGTGCCTGGAGATGACAGATGTCAAAAGACCAAATTAACAGCAGAACCTGCTGGTAATTTTCTCTCACCGAAGACAGCCTCAAAAGGGAAGGAAAATCAGGATGGAGAAGGGGAAGAATGAGTTTTTACACCAAAAAGAAGGAAGAGTTGTCCAGCTGCTCAGGGCAGGCACTGGCAGGGCTGTGGTGGCTGTGCTGCACCCCAATTCCAGGAGCAAGTCCTCCAGGAGCAAGTCCTCCACACTCTGCACAGTTTTTCCCTGTAGGACCTCGGGTGCTTTCGAAAAACTCCAGGAAATTTGGGCTCCGGGCCAAAGCCGTTGCTGTTTTACCACCTGTCATCTTGGCAGGAGAAAGAGGAAGTAGAAGGAGCAATTTATATCTCAACCAGTTTCGCTGGACATGAGAAAGCAAAAACTTGGTTGGAGAGACCATCTGGAGGGGAAGGAAGGAGTGGAGGGTTGAGATAAGTCCAGCGAGGGTTTGGGGAACCAGGACGGGCAGAGTTAAGGAGGGAGAACAAACTTTATCCAGGTCTTTTGCCGACCCTTATTCCCAGCTCTTCCCCCACTTTTCACCACGGCACTTAAAGTGCTGCCAGAAGATCAAATGACAGAGGGGTTTTCCTAGAATTGTCCACAAATTTAGAGGAACCCTTTTTTTTCCTGAAATTTCTGGACGCCGGAGCAGCTGAATTAGCCAGGATTATCCCGACTGATTCTTTGGAGGCGAAGGGATTGTGTTTAACAGGATTTACTGGTTGTCTTGTCCACCCACCTGGTTCCTGGACTGAAAGCCCCCAGTTGTGGGAGCTGAAGGTCAGGGAAAAGCAAATCTGGAGGGGGGAATTCCAAATGGACTTTGTCGGCGCTGATCCCGTGAGTGGAAAATCGCTGGAACTCTTTCAAATAAAGAAGGAAGAGGGACGATTCAAAACTCTCCTTCTCGATTGGAGGTGAGGAATGGGCTGATTATGAGGTCACAGCTCCTTTTCCACACCAGATCCTCCCTTCCCTGAGCTGGAGGAAGGTGCAGGTAGAAGATCGAGGCTTCAGTTTTAGGCAAAGCCTAAATCTCCTTTTCCCACATGGATTGAATCATTCCCATTTCCCTTTTCCAATGTGGGGTTTGGGTGCTGGTGCTCTCCAGGCTGAGCTGTCTGGGAGAAGAAATCCAGGTGATCCTTGGAGCCACCACTTCAGCGCAGGATTTGTTTTCCAGTCCCACAACTTTGAGCAGCACTTGCAGCGTCAGGAGATGAGTTTGTGCTTCCACGTGTGGAGCGAGAGGGAAAACAGGTGTGGAGACACAACCACATCAAACACGAGAGCAAGAACCATTTTGCTGCCACAGATATTAATGAGATGAACTAATTAACACATCAAAAGTGAATAAAATTAGTGTTTTCAACATGAATATGCAAATCAGTGAGGGCTGTCAGCCGAAGTGGTGTCCAGGAAAATCGGGAAAAGAAATCCATCACGGCTACCAAACCCAGCCTGCTTCACCTGCTCTTGTTTCTTCACGACAGGGAAATCCGGGTGTTTTGGAAGACTGGATATCAACAAATCACAGACTCATTTAGGTTGGAAAAGACCTCCAAGATCATCGAGCCCAACCTGTGACCCACTCCCACCTTGCCAACCAACCCAGAGCACTGAGTGCCACGTCCAGAGCCTTTCCATGCAGAAATGTGGAAATAATCCATCATTAAAGGGCATGGGGGACACTCTGGGGGGACACAGGGTTGTAAAAAGACCACCCCAGACTTGGAAAAAAGCTCTGAAACAGATCATCAAACAGTGGTGTAGGGGCAATCAAGGAGGCGGGGGTGAGCAGCAAGAATTTTGTGACAGTTGGGTGATACCCCCAAATTTAAAATTGTGACAAGATAACAAAATCTGTGAGGGTAAAAGTGGTACCTGTCACACAGCTCAGCCTTAATAAAGCTTTTGCCACATGACGGGCTCAGAAGCAAAGCCAAGGAAACCCATCCAGGCTCAAATCACGAGCAAATCACAGCCAGCAGTTTGCTGGAACAATCCATTTAAAGGCTCCTCTCGGCTCTGGGATGACGCAAAGTTTTAATTGCGGGTTTGGATGACGGATTGGACAATAAATTCACCCAGCTCACAGGTGACAAGCTGAAGGAATCTGCAAACAGGAGGATTCTGGGTGATTCCAGTAAATTTAAGTGGTAGGCTGAGAAAAGAGGGTGTCATTTAGGAAGGGCGAGCACAAAGCTCTCCGGTTAATGTGGCACAAATACGGGGTGAGGGAATCTCCCTCGAGGCAATCTGGCAGGAAAAGAAGCTGTGCTGGATCACAAGTTTAACACGTGTCAAACTTTGGGGAAAAAAATGTGAAGCAAAGCCTTGTCGGAACTCTGCAGTCCATGGAAAAATCTTACACGTTGCTCTGGGAAGTGTAAAATGGTGTGTGATGGGATGGGCACCTTCCAGATCCTCCAAAGGGAAGGCTCGGGCTCCTTTGTTCTTCCCACTTCTTGTGCTGGGGTTCCCACGGCAGCAAAGAGGATTTTAGATGGTTCAGAAGTGATTCCTGGCATCTAAAGTAGGGTGAAGAGCTGGAAAACTGCCTCCAGAAACCACAGCTTTAGCACCATAATCAGCATTCATCAAAGCACGGAAAAAACTTCAGCCTCAGCCTCTCCCTGGGGATGGGAGGATGAACTCATTCCTGGTCATTGCCATTCCTGCTTCTCTCCATCCCCTTTTTGTCACTCCCACGTGGAGCTGGTTCCCTTCACCAGAGCAGAACTGTGGCATTCGAGGTTGGCTTTGTTTTATCACAGAACCATGGAATGTTTTGGGTTGGCTTTGCTTTGTCCAGAACCATGGAATGTTTTGGATTGGAACAGACCTAAAAGATCTAGTTCCAACTGATGCCTTGGGTTTTAGATTTTATATTTTGCAAATGCTGTATTCCCAGTGTGTAACTCTGCAGTGTCCTGCAGCCTGGGAGCTGCTGCTCTCTCATGCTGAGACAGACAGAACAAAGCCTCTCCAGGCTGCTCTCCAAGGACACCCAGCCCGGCCTAGGCCCAAAATGTGTAACCCAGCATCTTGAGAAGGGGGGCAAGCTGAGGGGAAATTACATCATTAGCTAAAGTTTAATGGGTGAAATTGGGTTGAGATGCAAATGGAACAAAGCTATAAAAGTGTGAAGAACTCGTGACTCAGGGTCCATCTTGGGTGCAGCCTTTGGCCTGCCCAGGGTGTGCCTCTGAAGGCCTTTCCAATAAATACCCACCTTTATTCCCTTCCTCCTGTCCAGTCTCTGTTTCTAGGTTGGCCTCTTTAGGCATCACAACCACTCTGGCAAGGAGCAGGGACACCTTCCACGAGATGAGGTTGCTCCAAGACAAAGACAGAACAGCAAAAGTGACCCAAAGCTCTTCCACTGACGTGGAAAGAACTTCCATGTAGGAACGTTCACTCCAAAGGATGTTCAGCTCCAAGGGTTCCCAGGATTTCAGCCAACATCAAGTCAGCGCTGAGGCAGGGAGTGGAGAGATCTCTGCATAGGAATGATGGTATTCCCATTTTTCAGCCGATTCCTTACTCAGGCAAGTCCTTAAATTCCACACAGAGCATTGGGGGTGCCAGGGGTACAATTTTCCTTGGTCCAGGAGAGGCAGGAACAAGCCCTGGCTCTGTGCCCAGGGCTCCCAACAGCTCACCTGGGACCTGCCTGCAGCTCCAGGATGCAGAATTAAGATTGTTACTCAGCAATTAGATAACGAGCAGATCCCACTCCCGGGAGTGAGAAACTCCCTCCTGCAGTCACAGGAAATTGGAGGAATAAAACCCCCTGGGCGATCTTTGGGGAGAAGAGAGAGATTTGATGACACAAAAAAACCTCGGGGAAGGTGGATTTTGCCTTTCACACTGCTCCTTGTGGCTTTAATTGGATCACAAGCACCAATGTGGGTGTGCCCAGATCATCTGGCCCATGTCACTTCTGTGCCACCAGCAGCCAAAAGATGAAAGCCCCACAGTTCTCCTCGTGCCTTTAGCACAAGGTGAAGGTAAAAGGCGAAAGGCAGAGCACAAAAAACCCCAATTTTGGACTTGTTTTTGACATCTTTTAGAGAGAGGATGTTCTCTTTGCTCAGTTTCTCTTTCGTTTTTTCCCTTTTAGATGGAATTCCTGAATATTCCAGGCCTTTTGTTTACCTTATCTGGGTGTTTTATGGCTCCCACCCTGCTCTTAATCCTCTGGAGTTTCTTATCCAAGGTCAGCTTGTTCTTCCTCTGCTTTTGAATGGCCACAGGCTCCAGGGCAATCAACAAATGCCTTTCCTTTTAACCCTTGCTCTGCTGGTTCTTCTGGTCCTTCCACACCCTGCAACATTCCCACTCCTATTTTTTTCACACCAAGTTTAACATTTCCACTATAAAGCTCCAGCACCTTGCCCACGGCTTCAGCACATTTTGTGCCACCTCCGCAGAGTCTGGTGAATTCCTTTTTCACGGAGAGGTGCATTTTTTGGTGGAAGGGGTGGGGAAAGGACTGAAAAGCCTCTTCCTTCCCCCAAAAAACCCCAGAGATGAGGCTCCTGTTGCAGGAGAGAAGATGCCCCCAGGCAGAGCAACATTTGCAGGTGGTCCAGAACCTCTGATGGCACAAAAAAAGGCCAGGACTGGGAAGAAAGCTACAAAACGAGTCCAGAGCTCACCCAGGAGACAGAATTAGGCCTGGAGACAGGGATAGACACCAAATAGTTAAGGATCATCCAGCAGGCAGTGTTGGAGAAGAGAATCATGGAATATCCTGGACAAAAGGGACAAAAAGGATCAGCAATTCCCACCCTAAAAGTCAGAAACAGATGGAGACAACACCACAGCACAGGGCCAAGGTCCATCCAGGACATGGCTGGAGACAGGTACACTTAGAACAGGGCCTGAAGGGTTAGGCTTGAGCTTAAAGGGGGTTCCTGGAGCCATGGGCACAGTCTGAGCAGGGAAATTCAGGTTTTTGCCTGAGCAACGAGCTCTTCTCAAACCGTCACACTTGTTTTCCTGTCAAAAGCCTAAAACAGCACGGCTGAGGGTGACTCATGCAGAGTTTGGAAGGAGGAAGAGTGAGAATTCCAACACCAGCCAGCAATCCACTTTCACCTCAGGCTCGGGGAGAGAAGGGAAAAGGAAACGTGGACGGCAGCCAGAAGTGAAAGTTCATCCACCTGACAGACAGATCCCGATGCAGGTTGTGGTTGGAAGGGGCAGATGAAGGTTTTATTCCTTTATCTATAAAAAATACAATAAATGGCACGGCCCAAAGATGCATCTGGTTGGGCACCTTTTTTTTTCCAGGAATTTTCAGGAATCTCAGTAGCTACTTGAGAGCAATCCCAGGTCTTTCCCCACGGGATGCAGCAGAGGTGGTGGAGGACAGTGGCACCAGAGCAAAGAACAACCTGCAGCTTGGTTTGCCCACGGAAAATCTATGGCTGGAGCATCCTTGGATGCTCCAAATATGATCCTGAGGGTCTTCTGGGCAACTCTGATCCAGAACAACCAGAAGGGGCTTTAGGAGGAGGAACATCCAGGGTGGGATAATGAGGTGGGAAATGGAGCCAGGTGGAGCAGGATGGAGTGAGCAGGAATTTCAGGGGTGGTGCGAGCAGGAATTTCAGGGATGGTGCATCCCAGCTCCAGCATTCCATGGAGTGCCAGGGGCTGTGCATGGAATGCTGGAGCAAGGAGGACCTTTATGCCAAGAATGTGTTGCAGCAAAGTGCTCCGGATAAAAAGAATTTTGGGGATGAGAGGAAGCAGCAAGGATGGAGATCCCGGATTCCTGCTCTTTCATGGCCTCCCAATCCTCTGCCAAACTGATTCTCCACATTTTTCCAGGTGGGGCAAAAATCTCCCACAGAGCAGTTCCAACCCTCTCCGGGAAAAATCTGAACAATTCCCAGCTCCAGAGGACGATGCAATTACTGAAAAAAAAAGGACTTTGTCCCCTTCCTGTGTCATCGGAGCAAAGAGGTTTGAGCAGTTCTGCTCCACCAACCGGGGAAACGTCTCATTTGCAAATTGCTCTGGGGTTTAGGAGCCTCACGTGCACAGCCAGGCCCAGGAAGTCTCACACAAACCCTGAAACAGAAGCGTGGTGGGGAAGGAACCTCTCTGTGTCCCACCTGGCTCCGCAGAAGCTGAGCAAACTTTTACTGACCCTGAATTTCAAGCTTGAACTCCCCAAGTGCCTGTTCAACACCGAAGCTGCGCAGGCCTAGTTAGTCTGGGTTTAATTTCGGCACCATCTCTGCTGCCCTGACCCATCCAGGGACCTGTCACACTCATCATTTCCCGATTTCAACCATCCCCATTCCTCCCCAGCGTGCCACAGCCATGAAATATTTACCCTAGCCCCAGTTTGCCCTCTGATCCAGCCACTTTCTTATCTCCTTTTCCTCTGAGTGTGTTTTTGTAGCTGTCTCCACCTCTCCCCAGCTCAGGCCACATTCCTGGTGCTGGACTCTACCCCTGCTGCCTCTCTTGCTTCACCGTTCTTTTTCTGAAGAAATAGTTTTTGGCCTTGCACTCACAATACAAAGCCAATAGTTCAATAAAATCCTCCAGCGACCTCCAAATTTGCAAGAAGAGGTTGGGACACTCAGGGCAGTGTTTTGTGGGCTGGTCCAGAACAGAGATCTCTGCCAGCTCTGTGTTGAGCTCTGCAGTCTGTCCCACGCAACAACCTTGGGGAGGAGGTGGGAGATGAGAATATAAAATATCCCGAGTTGGAAGGGATCCAAAAGAATCACCGAGCCCTCAGAAGGAGGACTTTGCTTCCTTCCTTACCTGGTGTAATTTCCACTGCAGAAAACTGGTCCCTGGTGGCTCTGGTCACCTCTTCCTTTTGCAGCATCCTGTCATTAACGCAGTTCCTGCCCAACCATTCCAGCAGTATCGGGATGACTCCTGATCCCATGCTGGGTTGCGACCTCGGTGACTCTTAGGTCCTGTCTCTTCCTTCTTATCAGCACACAGGCCCTCTCCAGGAAAAAACAAAAGGGGCTGATAACCTTAAATTTAAGTCTGGGAGAAAACCAGGCAGATGTAGATCCTTGGACTCTTCTCCTGGGGATGAAGGGAGTGTATCACAGAATCCCAAGTTTGGGTTGGAAAAGACCTTAAAGATCATCCAGTTCCACCCCCATGCCACGGGCAGGGACACCTTCCACGATCCCAGGTTGCTCCAAGCCCCATCCAACCTGGCCTTGGACACTTCCAGGGATGGGGCAGCCACAGCTTCTCTGGGAAACCTGTGCCAGGGCCTCACCACCCTCCCAGGGAAGAATTTCTTCCCAATATCCAACCAAAATCTACTTCCTTGGTCTGTATGAGACAGAGGTTTTGTAAATGTGTCTGAATTATAATTTCTCGAGTTACCACAAAGCTGAAACTTCCTTTTCTTTAGTGTTTGGTTTGTCCCAGCAGCCTGTTTCATGAGCCCACAGAAACTGCTCGGAAGTCAGTTCCTGCTACAATACCTGGCAGTGACAAATAAAAACTGAGCCACAGGAAAGAAAAGGGAAGCAGGGGTTTGCAGGCATGGGTTTGCTTCCCAAGCAGAGTGCTCTGAATGCCTCCGACAAGACAGGAGCCGGAATTTCTTCTGACAGATGCATTTGCCACGAAATGCTGACTCTGCAGAATTAAACCCATCTGTGGCACGGAGTTTGTCAAGCCCGCTTGTTTCCTGCTGGCTCACCAGCCATCTCCTTCATTCCCAGGCTTTCCTGACAGCCAGCTTTGCAGGGACCCTCCCCCACTGCCCGTCCTGCAGCTCGTTTCCTAGAGGATTTAGTTATTTCCGTGGGTCCTACTGAATTTGGGACACTCCAACATCAGGGGACTTATTTACACTCTGAAGACTCATCCTGCCAAGCAGCCCAGGCTGTCCCATGCCACCCCAGCTGCTTCAAGCTTCCCAATCCTGTATGTCTAATCCAATTTAGGCTCTGGTAAACAGATGGGGGAGTTGGTTCTTTATGTGCTTGGATCTTGAGTGGGGGCTGTGCGCGCAGAGGGGTCAGACACGAAGAAGAGGTGTTGCATGCAGGGACGGGTTCTGTTTTTGGGGGAATCTCGCATGCAGGAGATCCATGCCGGGAGCCCTGGATATGGGGAATGTGTGTGTACAGGGTGCTTGGGAGTGTGTGGAGGAGGATGTGCGTGTGCTCAGGGGATCTGTGAGAGGAGATGCACGGGGGAGGGCAGGGAGGCAGGAAATCAGCAAGTCCTGTGGGTAGAGGGAGTCAGAGAACCACAGAATCCCAGAATAAGCTGAATTTGAAGGATTGCACTTGGTTAAGTGGGGTCCGGCATAGAGGCAGCCCCCTTGCTCCCGTCTCTTCCTTCAGGGAAACACAGAGGACCCGAAAAGGGGCTGGAAAAAGCCTTTTGGGGCACGGCTAGGGTAAAGCTGGCTCTGTTCCCCCTCGGCCAGCCGCTGCCATGCCGACAAGTTCTTCCCACTGCCCCCTTCCCGGCCCCGGTTCTCCCGAGCGGGGAAACGAAACCGGGCGTGGCCGGGGANTCCTCACCATGAAGGCGCTCCTGCTCGCTGTGCTGGCCGCGGTGCTGTGCGTGGAGAGAGGTAAGGGAAGGGGATGCCCCCGCCACCATCGCCTCCCCCGCCAAGGTCCCCCGGTCCTTCGGCAGCCCTGCGTTTGAGAGCAAATTGGGGGGGTGGGGGAGTGGTGCGGGCGGTAGGGTGGGCTGTGGAAGTTGGAGGTTTGCAGGGGATATAAGGGTTGAAAAGGGGCTGGGGGCACGGCGCTGAGCCGCGGTGTGGTTCGGAGCGGGATGCGGGGGTGTCTTTCCGAGACCTGCCTCGCAGCAGTGTCCCTCCCGAAGCAGGAACTTCGCGGCTTCCCCGCCTGTCGGAATAGGTGAGCATCTCCGGCTGTGCGGGTGGATATCCTGGAGCTTTTCCCAGTCGCAGCTGGAACAAAGAGCAGGGCCGGCTCCGCTCCCCCTTTTCGGCGCAGCGAGCCGGGATAACGGCGCTGGGATGGGCTGAGATGCGGCCGAGGGGAAGGAGGGTGGAGGGGAGAGGCAGCCCAGCCCCGGCAATGGCTGATGGAGCAAAGTCAGGGCAGAGCCGCTCGTGATTCTGGCTCCTGCTGCCCCCTCCGAGCATCCTTCGGTGGCCGGTGCGTGGCGCGATGACCCCTAAGGGACAATGCTCTGTGGGGCGCATCCTGGGGCTGCCCCCGAGCCCGGGGAGAACGCGGTTCCTGTTGCTGTGTGTTAAAACTGCCAAGTTGCCCAAGTCGCAGGGCCTGCCATCCATCCCCTCCTTCCCCACCGACTCCATTCCTGACTGCCCAAACTCCGTGGGGCCGTGCAAAACCACGTTATTGTTCCCATATATGTCGCTGCTGCTTGGAGGAGCCGAACAAAGAGCAAACGGGAGAGTTCTGAGCTCTCCCAGCTCCTGCTCAGCAAGCAGGGTCCCTTCTCGTTTCCTGAGGGCACCGCTGAGAAGAAGCTGGATGCTTGCTGCCCTTCCCATTCCCCCTTCCCAGTGGGATCCGGGAAGCAACTGGCAATCGGAGCGTGGAGTCTCGGGCAGAGCCCAGCTGGCTTGTGCTCAGTTCCAGCTGGGAGGATGGGCTGGCCAGGCCAAGGCAGGGAAGGGTTTCATTCCCCCCTCACCCTCTCCCAAAACCACCCCCCCCCACAACCCTTTCAGCTTTAAAAGTAAGTTTTTATCCAGGCGGAAGGGCTTCTTGCAGGTGGTTTTATCCCCAAACGCTTCCAGCGTATCCAGGGAGGATTTCACAGAGGAGCTTTACCCCCTGCTCAAAGATCTTGCCTGTGGATCTTGATAAGGATTTTGCCTAAGAGAATGGAAAAGCAGCATCGAGGCTGAGTGGAAAAGCTGCTGAAGCAACAGCATTTTCCTGCTGCTGCTGCCGAGATCCAGAGTGGGCTTTTAAAGGCATTTTTTTTTCCCTGTCTTTGCAAGAATGATTCAGCCCCTTATCTGAAGGAATTCCCCCCAAATACTCTGCTCTGTTTTGGGAGCTCTTTGTTCCTCTGAGAAGCCGAGCAGCAAACAAATAAACACATAAATTCTTCCACTGTTGAAAACAAGGCTTCTCTTTTGCATTGTTCAGTCGTGGGATTTTTTTTTTTCCTTTTTTTTGCTTTTCTTGTAACCTTGAGCTGCAACTCTTTGCTCCGTCTCCAGCTGCATGAAATTAATTCTGCCACCCTTCTTGTGCCTTTTGTCTAAACCACTCATCCTGTTTGTGCTCTCATGACTCTGCAGTGGGTGTTTTTTGGGGGGGCAGAAGGTGACTGAACATTTCCATTCTTAAACTCTGCCTCTCCTGGAAGGATTTTTATTTCTGTTAAGACAAGGGGTAATTAGCAGGTGTGACAATGAAAACCACGGGGACAGGTAGGAGATGCTGTGGCAGGAGCATGGATTGAGTCACGTGGAAGAGAATTTCATGCCCAACAGCACTTTTATGTCATGTCCAAAGATTTCTGGCGCGTTTGTTCCTGGAACCTTTAATGAACAGCATTGCACCACTCGTGCCTTCAGCGCAGCGAGCAAATGCATACGGGGACTTGTGTCCTGCCAGAATGCCCACAGGAAGCCTGTAATCCACTTCATTCCCGATTGCAGAAGATTCCTGGGATGAGTCAATTCGCCTCCTCTGGGTGCTTGTGAGGTGAAGGGTTTGGGACAGGTCACCTGAGAGTTGGGAGCAGAACTGGGCTTCACTCCGAGGTCCCACGTGGAGCTGTGGCCACCCCACAGATGGGCTCAGCAATGACTCAGTGTCTGGTCCCATCCTCCTCCTCCTCCCCCTTTCCCAAATCCAGAGCTCCACTGAGGAATCTCTCCTGGGGGTTTTGACTCAGCTGGTGTTGGTTGTGGTGGCGCTGGCGTGCTCAGGTAACCCGGGTTTGTTGTAGGGGTGGTTGCCAGAGTGAGGATCGTTGGAGGATGCGTGAGCCAGCCCAGGAAATTCCTGCTTGGGGGGTTGTGGTGTTGGCTTCCACTCCAAAGCAGAGGTTTGGCTGCTCTGCTGTGACGTTCATGGTCTCCCACTAACCCACTTTAATCTGTTTCTCTGAGATGATGTTTTGTTTTCTGTCCCCTCCTCAGCTGTGGCTGCTCAGAAGTCATTCCTCTGAGAGCAATTGTTGGGTTTTTTTCCTCATTTTTCTTGTAGAAACCTTTTATTATCCTGAGAGAAACAGGAATGAGAAGAAGCTCGAGATGTCGTGCAGTCCCGTGGCAGAGTGGGACAGATGCTGAGCAATATTTGTCCAAATAATTCTTCAAAATATCCGTGGCAGGAACTGCTGAGCCTTGAGGAGCCCATCCCAGGGCTTCCCCTGCTTCCCTTCCTTAGGAAAATATTCCAAGGGGCGTCTACAAGAAAGCTGGAGAGGGATTTTTTGACAGGGATAGGACAAGCAGGAATGGCTTCAAACTGAAAGAGAATAGGTTTAGATTGGATATTGGGAAGAAATTCTTCCCTGTGAGGGTGGGGAGACCCTGGAATGGAATTCCCAGAGAAGCTGGGGCTGCCCCATCCCTGGAAGTGTTCCAGGCCAGGTTGGACAGGGCTTGGAGCAACCTGGGATAGTGGAAGGTGTTTCCACGGCAGGGGGTTGGAACAGGATGATCCTGAAGGTTCCTTCCATCCCAAACCACTCCATGATCCTTTGATAACCCATTTGTGGTGGGAGCAGGGATGGTGCCGCCTCGCGCTTCCCACCCTGAATCAGCCCCCGCTCCGTTCTTCACCCCATAAACACAGAAGGGGAAAGGCAGTGCCTCGTGGAAGGGCTGCCTGGGAGCTCCAAAATCCCGATTCCGTGGAGCACTGGGAGCAGACCTGATCTGTCTGCATATGTAGGTCAGCAACTGCAGCGTGGATGCGATGCTCTTGTGTGTAAAATACAGAGATCAAAGTGCCCATGGCCCTGCTGAGTGGCTCGCCTGGGCTGTCCCCACAACCAATTCCCACCCCAAATGCTGTTTTCCAATCGTTCCTCTTTGGGAAGGATGAGGGATGGGAGCCAGCTGGTCCATGCTGCTGGTGCAGGATAAGCCATAAATGGCCTCAAGTTGCTCCGGGGGAGGTTTAGTTTGAAAATGAGGAAAAATTCCTTCACTGGAAAGGGCGGTCGAATATTGGAACAGTGGTGGAATCGCCATCCCTGGAAGTGTCCAAAAAATGTGCAGCTGTGTTGCTTAAAGACTTGGTTTAGTGGTGAAGTTGGCAGTGCCGGATTAATGGTTGGATTCAAAGATCGTGGGGGTCTTTTCCAACTGAAATTATTCCATGATTCTATAATTTTAGGGGATCTGCCGTGGAGGAAAACGTGCAAATTATTGTTCCAAATTAAAAGGATCGGATGAATAAGCTGCCTTTGTAGTGCTGTGACTCCCTGAGGAGCGGGACAGTGCAAGTCCTTGCAGGTCTTGAGCTTTCTGCAGCTGAGAAATTCCCACCACATGCTCCAGCTCAATCCTGGGGCCCGATCTTGGTGCCCAAAGAGAGGTCCTGGGAAGTTTGAAGCCGTGGTCACACCTGGAGCGTTTCCCATCAGGGTCACAGAACCATAAAATCAGAACGGTTTCACTTGGAAGGGACCTAAAGATCATCCAGTTCCAACCCCCCTGCCCCAGGCAGGGACACCGTGTCCGTGGTGACTGAGCTGAACGAGCCCAAACCTCAAAAATTCACCTCTGGAGTTTGGTTTCGAGTTGGCAGCTGTAGCTTGGACGCATTCTTGGTGCAAACAGAAAGTGCCAGGCTGTGGTTGTACCAGCTTCAGCTGATAAGAGCTTGAAATGCATTCCTTAGGCTTGAACCTTTCACTTGGCCAGTTTTTTAGGGAAAAAAAACCAAACCCTGTATTGCAGGTCGACAAAACTGAAACAGAAAGCGTGGCTGTGGGCAGACGCGACACATCCCGCGTGACAGAGGTGGGGACCTCCGAGCGAGGAGAGCTTCCCACCAGCCCCTAAACGAGCTTTGCCTTTCTCTTGCAGCCCACACTCTCATCTGCTTCTCCTGCTCGGATGCCTCCTCCAACTGGGCCTGCCTGAAGCCCGTCAGGTGTGGCGAGAATGAGAACCACTGCGTGACGACGTACGTCGGAGTGGGACTCGGTGAGTGCTGGCAGCACCTCCTCCTGCCCCTCCTGGCCGCTCTCCTGGCTCACCTGCTGAGCTGCAGCAGCCAGGCTTTGCCTTCCTCCGGCTGGAGGGGGGAAAAAAGGGAAAGTTCTGCTTAGCAACTGAGCGTCGGACCATCCCACGGGAATTGGTACGAGGGACGCGCTGCCAGGAGGAGTCACGTTAAAGCCCACGTGCCTGCACCGATGCCCGCCAGTCCGGGGGGAATTTCAGGCTGGGGGCGGGGAGTTTGCTGATGAATAAGTGAAAGCGTGGAGGATGCTGCAGGCTCGCTGTGTGGGAAGCTCCAGGGTTGCTGTTCTTGCTGATTTTTTTGCCTCCTGTTTGAGTTCTTCATCCCTGAGTCCCACCTTTGCTTCGCTTTCCGCGGACGAGGCGGGAAGGGAGGGTTGTGGGTTTCCTTCCTGAGTGCCTGTTAAAATTTGGGGGGTTCTGTGCTCCCCAGCTGCTGCTCTGAGGGAGGCAGGGTGCCCTGGCAGATCTCCTGGTGCCTTTGCAGGAACCAGAGCCCACCCTTGCAGGAGGAGGGGGAGTTTCACGCCAGAGTCTGCAGCGTGGGTGGGTCAGATGTGCACAAACAGAGGCTGGGGGTTTTATAAACTTCCCTTCTTAGCCCAGCGCTGATGGTTTCCTCTTTCCTTGCCTCTTAACGTGGGCTGTGCCTCTCTGGAAGTGCAGACTTGGCTCGCAAGTGTCTCCCCAGTGCTCCCTGTCTCCCTTGAGGAGGCCCAGAGTAAAGCTCAAGAGGGATTTTTGGGATTCCTCACCGGAGTCGTTGCGGCTGAGCATTGGCTGATGCAAAGGTCTCTGGGGTGTTGTGTGGTCTCTGGGGTGTTTGTGGGAGCTTATCGCGGGTGATCCTTGATGAGATGTGCTGGCTGGGATTCCTGTCTCCTGAGAACCACTTCATCCTCTCCGGAGCACTTCACCCTCCCTGCGCCGCCGGCGCCGCTCCGGCTCTTCCAGTGCCGCAATTCCTTTGCAGAGCAGGCGATCAGAAACCCCAAAAAAACCATCCTAAACCCGTCTCTTTTCCTTCCTCTCCACCCCAACCCGACATCCAGGCGGCAAATCCGGCCAGTCCATCTCGAAGGGATGCTCTCCCATCTGCCCCAGCGCCGGGATCAACCTGGGAATCGCGGCCGCCTCCGTTTACTGCTGCAACTCCTTCCTCTGCAACATGAGCGGTTCCAGCAGCGTCCGAGCCAGCTACACGATCCTGGCCTTGGGAATTCTCGTCAGCTTCGTCTACGTCCTCCGGGCTCGCGAGTGATGGGGCCGCCCGAGGAAGAGCCGCCTCCCACGGGTCTCGTTAGCCAATATCTTCTCTGTTGCTGTCTGCAAGGAGATCCTCTACTTCTCAGCAGGCTTCCAAGGTGATTGTTTCCCAGACTTTTTTTGCTCTTCCAAGCGTTGGAGACCTGGGCGAGCTGTTCTTCTCCTCCTCCTGTGGACGTCTCCCGCTGCACTCTCACTCCTCCTCGGCCAAGGTGGATAATTTTTGGAAGGGTTTCTGCTTTTTCTACCTATTAATAACCCACCCCCCCCCCCATTTCTAAGGTTGGGACTCGGTGAGAACAGATTCACCCCAGGCACCACCAGGTCTGCTCCAGCACATGGGTGGCACGGGCAGCGGGAATGCGGGATCCAAAGGGAGACGCATTCCCGGCCCCTCACAGCTGCAGTCTCCTTTTATAAAAATAGTCTCGTTTCTTCTGATCCTGGGCTGACTTTTCTGGAAAACCAATGCCGTGTACCTTGTCTCCTTCCAAGTTCTGTAAGTGCCAGACCTGAATAAACTTGCTCCTGTTGTTACCTGAGATGGGACGTGTGTGTGTTTCCTTGCTCCAGGGATTAGGAACTCTTTTGTGGAAAATCCCAATATTACGCCCAGCACGAGGGTCCTTCACCCTCTCGAGCAGCTTTTGGGTGCTTCATCTCCACATCCTTTCCAGGTGTGAGCAGCAAATCCATCTCCTCCCCATTCCTGATAAACACCTCTGGGCCAGCTTGTTCCGCCTCCCTTGGGAATGACTTTTTCCAGGTGCATTTTAGTGATAAATGCCGGGTTTCGGGGTCTGACTCGACCCTAACGGAGCAGTCACCCCGTGAGAAGGACTTCTGAAAGTGAATCTGCATTTTACAAAGACTCGGTGCCTCAGTTTCCCCACTTTGGACTTGTGGTGACCACAACAACGGCGATACCCGAATGACCAAGGACAACAGGTCTGAAAAATTTGGTGAGGTCAGAGGAGAAGATGCCAATACCCGAATCTTTAGGTCCAGCCTTCGATGCCTGATGGTGCCCATGGACTGCAGAAGGTGATTTCACCACCCAACCTTTCACATCTGCTGTTCCTCAACTCCCAGGATCTTTCCGGGTGTTTTGGCAAGGTTTTTTCCTAGAAATTCTCAGCTGTCCCAAGGGAGATGTGTCCTCCTGCCCTCTCTGTGTTGTCCTGCCTCCTCTGCCTGCCTGTGGACCTGCTCGACACAAACCAAGCCAAAATTCAGCCTTAAACCGCCAAGTTCAAGCTTGTTGTCGCTTCCACTGACGGATCAGAGGTGCACTGGTCTTTTTTTTTTCTATTTCTAGCAGTAGAACCCCAGGTGCTGGCACATTTTAGCCATGCCTTGTACCCGCTTCTCCTATTCTGTGTCAAAACCCAAACAAAAGCTCCACAAACCTTCAGTTCCACCTCCGTGCCCTCCTCGAGGAGTGATAAATGAAAGGTGGTTGAAGCTGTACAGAAATATTTGTAACAAAAGTGGTTTTATGGGTTTTTTTCCCCCTCCCTTTGTTCTCCCCCTCTTTTAATTAAAGTGACACAGATGTTAATGACAGCTTTCCCAACAGGAGGGATGGGTCGGCGGGATGGGACCTGCAATTTAGTGGTTAATTCGGGAAGAATGCATCACTTGTGTTGGTCCTTGGATGTGCCTTCCTTCGGATAACGCATCCTCCTGGGACCTGCTTGGGGCCTGAGGTGCCCCACAAACCTCTGCTATGCACGTGGAGAACAGGGAAAATTGGGGGAAAACTTCCCAAGCTGAAGTGAATATTCCCCAGCTTCCCTGTGCCTCAGCCTCCCTCCCAAGAGGGTTCCAAACCTCTGGTTTTGGGTTCATTTGTCCCTCGGCGCTTGCTGTGACACCGAGGTGCCACCCACAGCACTCTGCCTTGAATTTCGGGGGGGCTCTGTCTTTTCTGGCCACCTGGAAAAAGGTTTTGGGGTCGGTTTGGGATTACCTTTAGGAAGGAGCTGAACTTCAAAGCCATCATCTGTGTCCTGATGTCCATCCACGCCTTTATGAGGATCCTGAGGATGCCACAGTGGACAACCCCCTGGGCTGAAAACCTGGTTGTCTTTTCCAAGGGCCATCTCCTTCCTATCTCAGTATTCCTTGGCTGGTGCCAGGGATTTGGTTGTGCCAGGGAGCAAAGGCCGGTGGGAGGAGCATCCAGAGGTGGTTTATCCCAATAAACAACAGATGATATTCGTGGAATTGCCAGGGGACTGAGCTGAGGGTTGGTTGGATAAATTTCACATGGAGATTTTTTTTTTCCCCCCTCCTCGCTCTCTTTTTCTCTCGTCTTTCCCATGTGCTCTAATCTAGAATATGGAAAAAAGGGATATTTTCAGTTTTTCCTTTCCCAGAAAAGATCTCTTGGACAGCTCCATGTGTGTTTGAGAGAGGGAGGGGGTGACAGCTTGTCACAGTTGAATCCCGAGCGCTTTCTCATCAGCTGTGCCAACTCTCACTATTCCTGGTCCTACTCTAGGTTTATTTTTTGCCCCCAAATCCCCAGAATGGCAAATCTGGTGAGAACCTCGTCTGTTGTAAAACGCAGGCCTAAAAATGGGCAGGTGAAGTAATTAAAACCATTAATAATGAGACAACAAGTAGGAAAAACACGGGATTTGTGAAGTGTTGGAACTGGTGGGTTGTTAAACCAAATGCTGGAAATTTGGAATTTGAGGGCTGTGGTGGGACAGCCCTGAAGTGCTTTGGTTGTGTTTCTGTGGAATTAAGAGATCAAAATCTGAGCAGAAAACTCAGGTATTCACCTGTTCTGACAAGACAAGAGGTTATGAGGGGAGGAGGTTTGGCTCCCTAGAAGCCAATAAAACATCCTGGAAAAGTTTTAGTGGAAATTAAGAGCTAAAGTGAAATACCTGCCCCCTTTGGAGCGTGTTCCTGAGAAAATGGTTTCAGTGCTTCCGTCCTGGAAATGGCTGTAATTCACCAGCAGCTGCTGCCACCTCCCACTACTCCACCAAGGGCTCGAATTTTTGTGGATTGTCTAAAAATGCTCAAAATCCATCGTGGCATCAGCCCTTCCCACCCAGGGTCTGGGGATTTGCTGTTTGCCCAAGAGAAGGACTTCAAAATGAGCACGGTTCTTCCAGCTGGATTTGAGAATTGTTGTTTTTTTTTTTTAAGAACAAAATTTCTTTTGGAAACCACAAACCCGGCGTGACTTCCTTGCTCCGCCAGAACAAATGATCAGTTGTTTAATTATTACTCCAAGGATCCACTCTGCTGCTCCAAGGATGTCCTGGATTGGGGTTGGTTTGCTCGAGTTGGGGGTTGTTGGAAGGGATTTGTCTCCCAGGGACTTTATTTGCCATGAAAAAGGAGTCTGTGGGAAGCTCTGGTGAGGGTGTCTGTGTGTCCATGGGGTGAGTTATAGGATCCAAGCCCTCTGGAAAAAGCAGATGTGGTGCACATCTGGATGCCTGGAGGTTTAGGGCCCTATCCCAAGTCTCTTGCTCCGGTGGGTCTCTGTTTGGGATGAAGGTGGCTCTGGATCCTTGATCCTGGAGGAGTTATTCTGAGGCTGTGAAACGGGAATGGGAACAGAAACGCCCAGGTTTGTATTTTGGGAATGCCCAGGGAAGCGAAGTCCTGGGTTGGTCCTGCCACCTACTGGCTTTTGCCAGACTTGGTGGAGGAACTTTGAATCCCAAATCTCCGAAATCAAGGAGAATGAGCTGCCTTGAACTAAATTATTGCACCCAAGGCAGAGAACCAGCAGCAGCAGAGACAGATTGAAGGTTTTAATTTGTCCATCTTTGCTCTGATCGTGGAAATTGAGAAATAAAAGGCTTAAGAGGCTTCCCAGCTCCAACGTTTTCCACGGGAACACTTTTTTTCCCAGCCCTAATCCTCCTGTTTCATCAAATGAAAACATATGAAGCCAATAAAATGTTGCAGGAGAAAAAAAAAGAAAAAAGTTGGCACCTTTTATTTCAGCTTTGTTGGATGATCTGAGGTGGTTTCCCTGAAATGTTGATTTTACTAATCCCTATCTGTGAGGTTTGTAACTGTGTATTATCTTTATTGTAACGGGATAAGCGGGATAAAGAAGCATCCATCCCTTTGAATATATTAACCTAAGTATAAGTGAAGTGTATGTTCCACCTTGTTTCTTATACTCTAATAAAAAATATACGCAATTAATAAAAAAAAACCCCAAACCAAACACTTGGAAGGAGATTTTTGTGTGGTTCTGCAGATATTCCAGGTATTAACTCTTGTTTTGTGTGGAAGGATTGGATTCCAAGCTCATGGCTGCGGGCTGTGGGCTGGATAAAAGGACAGACTGAATTTAGGGACTAAAGGAGGGTTAAATTCCTGTGTTTCATCTCAAGGCCGTTGGAATATCTTCCTGTGGATGGATAAAGAACAGGGATTGTCTTGCCTTCAATAGCTCATAAATATCCTTGGTTTGCCCGTGACCCTGCTGGGAATGGAGATGGGATTTGGCCTTGGAGCCTGCGCACTTCCTCGTGGGAGAGGGCGGCTATTTTGGGCACAGAAAGGGCTCTGTGTGGCCGTCCTTGGGCAGCTGCTCCTCTTCCTGCCCTCCCAGGGGTCCGACCCCGCTCCCGCCCTCGGACAGATGGACACATGGACACACTGACCCAGGGATGGGTGCTCTGGAGACTCCCCCTGCCCTCCCAACATTCAGCTTGGAAGAGTTGTGTCATCCTAATTTTTGTTTAAAGGTTTTATGGGGGTCCCATTCAGATCCCGTGGGAGAAGGGGATTATATTCCCTGACAAATGCAGAATAACAGTGATGGGCTCGGGAGTTTCTTTGAAACAAAGACATAAAAATATCTTTCCTTTTCTCTGGATAATCCCAGCCTGGACTATCATTTTCACTTCAATCCAGGGCTGGGTGCTCTGGAGACTCCCCCCTGCTCTCCCAACATTCAGCTTGGAAGAGTTGTGTCATCCTAATTTTTGTTTAAAGGTTTTATGGGGGTCCCATTCAGATCCCGTGGGAGAAGGGGATTATATTCCCTGACAAATGCAGAATAACAGTGATGGGCTCGGGAGTTTCTTTGAAACAAAGACATAAAAATATCTTTCCTTTTCTCTGGATAATCCCAGCCTGGACTATCATTTTCACTTCAATCCGTATTTTGCAGCCGGATTTGCGAGTGGTTTTTGGGATGGGAGGGCACCAGTGGTGACAGGGAATATTTTGGGGATGAGGGGACATTGCACAGCCAGGGGTCACGGAAGAACCCAGCATTTCCCTCCTGCCTGGCATTCCCATCATTTCTCCTCACATTGTCACCCATGTCCCAGCTCCTGCTATTCCCTAAGGATCTGCTGATCTCTGCCCAGGCCCAGGATGGGCTTTTCCATATTTCAGTTGTTTGGAAAGTTGATGGAAATGGTGCCACCTCTCCTGTTTGCTCTGCAGATGTTCCTCACTGGCATCCCAAAGTTGTCCTCATCATCCCAGGGTGGGAGACACCAAATGGGTCTGAGGTGGGAGAATTCCGGCCTCCCCATCGTAGGATCCTGGAATGGTTTGGGTTGGAAGGGACCTTCAAAATCATCTCATTCCAACCCTCTGCCATGGGCAGGGACTCCTCCCACTATCCCAGGCTGCTCCAAGCCCCATCCAACCTGGACTTGGACACTTCCAGGGATGGGCCAGCCACAGCTTCTCTGGGAATTCCATTCCAGGGTCTCCCCACCCACACAGGGAAGAATTTCTTCCCCGTATCCCATCTCTCCCTGCCATCTGGCAGTGGGAAGCCATTCCCTGTGTCCTGTCCCTCCATCCATCATCCCAAGTCCCTCTCCAGCTCTCCTGGAGCCCCTTTAGGCACTGGAAGGGGCTCTGAGGTCTCCCTGGAGCCTTCTTTTCTCCAGGCTGGACATTCCCAGCTCTCCCAGCCTGGCTCCAGAGCAGAGGGGCTCCAGCCCTTGGAGCATCTCCATGACCTCCTCTGGACCTGCTCCAGCTGGTTCCTGTCATCCATGTGCTTATGACTCCAGATTTGGATGCAGCATTCCTGGTGGGATCTCACGAGGGCAGAATAGAGGGGTTATCTCCTACCCTTTGCTGTCCCTCTGGACAGGCCTCCTCTCTATCCAGGGCAAATACAGGATTCGGAGGAGGAGAAAACTCTGGAGCTGAAGAGGAGTCTCCAAAAAGCTGATTCATTTGGGAGTTTTGACATGGAGGGGTCAAGAAAGGCGTGTAGGGGAGAGAGTTTGGAATTAAAACTGAAGTGATGCTAAAGGAAGGCAAAAAAAAAAAAGACTGAATCAAGAGCTCCACCTTCCTGCCAGTGCTGACCCTCTCCACCTCCTTTCCTTCTGCTTCCGTTTCTCCCCATTCCATGGATTTTGAGAGATCGTGAGGGGCAAGGGGAGAATGGCACCTCCAGGCTGCAGGAGGCTGGAAAGGTGGGAGAAGGTCGAAAAGATGGGGGAAGGCTGGAAAGATGGGAGAAGGTCAAAAAGATGGGAGAAGGCTGGAAAGATGGGAGGTGCTTCACGTGGCTGTGGGAATGTGTTCCAACCTTCCTGCTTATCACCTCCTGAGAAAAAGAGATTTAAGACGTTGCACAACGTCTCCATGATCTGACCTTTCCTGGGATGCAGGGAACACTCGGCCACCCGAGCTGACGTTAATAACTTGTTCTTTGCATAGGAGGTAAAGTTGCACAGAAATGTAACAAAAACAGCCCCAAACTCCTGGGGGAGAGGTGTGAGTAACCCCAAACTCCTGGGGGAGAGGTGTGAGTAGCCCCAAACTCCTGGGGGAGAGGTGCGAGTAGCTCTGAACTCATGGGGAAAGGTGTGAGTAGCCCCAAACTCGGGGGGTGAGGTGTGAGTAGCCCCAGACTCATGGGGGTGAGGTGTGAGTAGCCCCAAACTCATGGGGGAGAGGTGTGAGTAGCTCTGAACTCATGGGGAAAGGTGTGAGTAGCCCCAAACTCGGGGGGTGAGGTGTGAGTAGCCCCAGACTCATGGGGGTGAGGTGTGAGTAGCCCCAAACTCATGGGGGAGAGGTGTGAGTAGCTCTGAACTCATGGGGAAAGGTGTGAGTAGCCCCAAACTCGGGGGGTGAGGTGTGAGTAGCCCCAGACTCATGGGGGTGAGGTGTGAGTAGCCCCAAACTCATGGGGGAGAGGTGTGAGTAGCTCTGAACTCATGGGGAAAGGTGTGAGTAGCCCCAAACTCGGGGGGTGAGGTGTGAGTAGCCCCAGACTCATGGGGGTGAGGTGTGAGTAGCCCCAAACTCATGGGGGAGAGGTGTGAGTAGCTCTGAACTCATGGGGAAAGG
The DNA here is from genome assembly GCA_013397055.1 of Pachycephala philippinensis. Lineage (NCBI taxonomy): Eukaryota > Metazoa > Chordata > Aves > Passeriformes > Pachycephala > Pachycephala philippinensis. The sequence goes on from VWZT01011751.1 coordinate 99,224, forward strand.
TGTGAGTAGCCCCAAACTCGGGGGGTGAGGTGTGAGTAGCCCCAGACTCATGGGGGTGAGGTGTGAGTAGCCCCAAACTCATGGGGGAGAGGTGTGAGTAGCTCTGAACTCATGGGGAAAGGTGTGAGTAGCCCCAAACTCGGGGGGTGAGGTGTGAGTAGCCCCAGACTCATGGGGGTGAGGTGTGAGTAGCCCCAAACTCATGGGGGAGAGGTGTGAGTAGCTCTGAACTCATGGGGAAAGGTGTGAGTAGCCCCAAACTCGGGGGGTGAGGTGTGAGTAGCCCCAGACTCATGGGGGTGAGGTGTGAGTAGCCCCAAACTCATGGGGGAGAGGTGTGAGTAGCTCTGAACTCATGGGGAAAGGTGTGAGTAGCCCCAAACTCGGGGGGTGAGGTGTGAGTAGCCCCANAACTCATGGGATAGAGGTGTGAGTAGCCCCAAACTCATGGGAGGTGAGGTGTGAGTAGCCCCAAACTCCTGGGGGAGAGGTGTGAGTAGCTCCGTGCTCTCTGCTCCACTCCAATTAACACCAACAGCTGGGTGGATCGAATGTCACCCAGAATTCTCGTCACACTTTGTCACCCAGAGCTCAATCAGGTGTTTTGCCCCGGCTCAGATTCCATCTCTCATCGCTCGGATTTCGAGGATTCGCTCACCCGTTGCTGCTCCGGAGGCTGAGTTTTGCACCTGAGCTCAGACCAGGTAAACCTGCTGCTTCCAGCAGCAGCAGCAGCACCCAATTTAGCACCAAACCGTGAAAGGAAAGATGCCAAAAAAAAAAATTCAAGCTCAATTCAGTAGGTAAAGGATGGTGGCACCTTGTGTGTGACCACTCAGGGTCTTTGTAAGGACAAGGTGGAGTTACTCCGGTTGGAATTCAGCTCCTGGTTTGCTCGAGGTGATTTAGATCAACTGGATTTTTCTCCTTATTTTATTTTCACCCGGAGGTTTCTCATCCCCAAGCTGGTTGGAACCGAGTGGCCACAAACCACAAATTTTGGGAATGGTGAAAATTTTAAAACACCGAAATTATCCTGAAAATCCCTTCCTTGGGAAAGGGGCTGGGAGGAGGGATTTGCATTTTCGTCTCTTGTCAGGAGGTGGCAGCGGCAGGTCCCAGTTCTGCCAGCACGTTCCCTTGGGATGTACTGGAATGGGAATGTTGCCATTCCAGGACCACAAGCCCCTTCTCCTGAGGGACGTGATGGAGAAAGGAGTTCATTTGGAACCTGTGGATGAGGAATAAATCCAGCCCAGACCTCTCTCTGACCCTTTTCCATGGCAGATGCTGTGGGGCCCCCCGGGCCCTCCCTTCCCAGCCTGTTTTCCAGGCTGAACAAATCCATCTGTCTCCTAACTCCTCGTGTTGCCTGGAGTTAAATCCATGCTCCAAGCCACAGGAAATGTTGGGATGGCAGGGATGTGGTGGGAAAGCTCAGGGAATTGAGTTCTGCCGTGGCTGGGCTCTGGTTGGGCAGGGAGAGGGGGTAGATCAGGAGAGGTGGTGCTGGTGTGGGGATCTGATAACAGCCTGATCAGAGGGAAGTAGATAAGGCCTTTTCCAGACATCTGGAACAAGCTTCACATTCCCAACAGCTTTTTTTTTTGTTGTGAAGCCATTCCCTCTTGTCCTACCACTCCAGGCCCTTATCCAAAGTTCCTCTCCAGCTCTCTTGGAGCCCCTTTATGCACTGGAAGGGGCTCTAAGGTATCCCCAAAGCCTTCTCTTCTCCAGGCAGAACAATCCTAATTCAGCCTTTCCTCATAGGAGAGGTGTTGTTTTCCTCACCTTTCCCAGGGAGAAATGCTCTGGGAGCCACAAGCTGTGGGATCAGAAACATCTTCCTGAAATCCCCAAGCACCTGGAGACCAAACCTGGGCTGTGTTTTGGTGCAGGACACACTGAGCCTCTCACCTGGGCAGTGGAATCTTCATTTAAGTTTTCCACTGGTTTGGGCAGCTCCCAGCAGCCAAAAACGTGGATATTTCCAGCTCCAGTGCCAAGCTCTGCAGGATTAGAGGGAGATGAAAAGGGCCTGGAGGCGAAGCTGGTACTTCTCAGTCGGGTTATTTAGTGTTTTACACGTGTTGTCCTTGTTCTTCCCTGCTGGGTCAGCGAGGAGTGACTCAAGTAGGAAAGTATCTCCTGTTCCTTGGATTAATCCTGGAACGAAAGCAAGGGATAATTAAGGCAGGTGACAGCTACAGTGAGCGAGTGATTTACATTCCTGCATCATTAACAATGCCTTGGAAAGGCCTCATGGAGCAAATAATCTCCAAATAAGTGATTGCTGCCTCGGTCGGAGTTGAGGGGAAGGGGGAATTTCTCAGCTTGGATGCAAAAAAGAACAAAAAGGGAGCCAGAAAAGAATTGATAGGGAAGGAATTAAAATTCCCACTAGTTATAAATATATGATCAATCCTTTCTGTGCACATCATTAACACTTTAGGAATTATTAACTCCTCCAACATTCCCCCATGGGATCACTGTGTCCGTGTGCTGGACACTGGCCAGGGAAAGGATGGACACAAAGGTCTCACCCAGAAAGAGTTAAGAGCTACACAGAGGTTAATCTAAATAATAACTCTGGAGATAAGAGGTGCCTGCATGGAATTCAGAGAGGGAGAAAAACAGGTTGGGAAAAAAAAAAATAAAAAGGAGGGTGAATGATTACCTGGAGGGAACAGGACTCCTTATAAAAATAAATCATCTCGTTCCTGCCTTCTTGTCCTGGGGAACATCCAAAGCATCGCTGAGCCTCAGGTGCAGCTCACAGCACACAGCTGGGGCAGAGAGGGGGATAGGGTGAGGTCTGGTGGGAATCTGGGATGAGGAGCAGAGTTTAGGAACCCTTTGTGGGGTGCTCTGACCTGTCTGCCCCGGGTCTGGCTTTTGTCACATTCCCTCAGGTCTCTGTTGGAGCCAGGAGACGACAGAACCCTGGGATGCATCAGAAGGAGTGTGACCAGCAGGTCCAGGGATGGGATTCCCTCTCTCTGCTCCAGGCGTGGGATTCCCTTCCTCTGCTCCACTCCCTGTAGATCCCACCTGAGTTCTGTGTCCAGCTCTGAGGGCCTCAGCACAAGGATCTGGAGATTTTGGAGCGAGTCCAGAGGAGGCCACGGAGATGCTCCAAGGGCTGGAGCCCCTCTGCTCTGGACCCAGAGAGCTGGGAATGTTCACCTGGAGAAGGGAAGACTTCAGGGAGACCTCAGAGCCCCTTCCAGTGCCTGAAGGGGCTCCAGGAGAGCTGGAGAGGGACTTGGGACAAGGGATGGAGGGACAGGACACAGGGAATGGCTTCCCACTGCCAGAGGGCAGGGATAGATGGGATATTGGGAAGAAATCCTTCCTTGTGAGGGTGGTGAGGGGCTGGAATGGAATTCCCAGAGAAGCTGTGGCTGCCCCATCCCTGGAAGTGTCCAAGGCCAGGTTGGATGGGGTCTGGAGGAACCTGGGATAGTGGGAGGTGTCCCTGCCCATGGCAGGGATTTGGAATGAGATGATTTTGAAGGTCCCTTCCAACACAAACCATTCCACGATTCCTTGTCCCATTTCAGTGCCGAGGTGGAAACCAACCAAACTTCCTGCATCCATCTGCAGCTCCAATCCGTGTCAGACCCACCTGCTCCCAGGTGTGAAATCCAAAACTCTCTGCTCAGCTGGGTCCTTTGAGCCTGTGGTTGTCCCACCGAGGGGACACACGTCCTTCCCCTGAGGGCACCTTCCAGAAGCTCAGTTATGGGAATCATCCAACCCTCACGTGCTCCAGAGGCTTGGGAGAGGGATGAGTTTTCCCCAAAGCTGTGTCAATGTAATGATTTTTGAGCCAGGCAGAGGCATGTTGGATCCTGGCCATACATTGTAGGGAATTGCAGTAAAATCAATTAGGAGGAATAAGGCTGCTGTGACTAATGAGCTAATGAGTGGTGCCTTAGTGAAAATGGCTCTAAGGGAGCTGCAGGGCTGGATTCCTGACTTGTTATTCACTGGGATAGGCCAGAGTCAGGCTTGGCATTCTTTATTTTTTACTTTGCTTTTCCAGCCTCCTCTTCAACTTTTAAAGACGTTCCTCATCAATGGAGGAGACGGAGAAGGGCAGGGATACCTGTTTAATTCCTCTCTTTCTGGTGCAAGAACCTCATCTCTGGAGAATTTTGGTTTCTGTGAGGGACAGATGAGGACCGTGATGTCCCAGAGGTGAAATCCATGATTATTTAATCCCTGGCATCTGCCAGAGCTCAGAGTAACCCATCTTTGCTGCTCCTGTGAGTGCCTTTCATCCCTGACCCGTGGAGCTGCTGGAGCAATTCCAGAGGAGGCCACGGAGATGCTCCAAGGGCTGGAGCCCCTCTGCTCTGGAGCCAGGCTGGGAGAGCTGGGAATGTTCACCTGGAGAAGGGAAGGATCCAGGGAGACCTCAGAGCCCCTTCCAGTGCCTAAAGGGGCTCCAGGAGAGCTGGAGAGGGACTTGGGACAAGGGATGGAGGGACAGGACACAGGGAATGGCTTCCCACTGCCAGAGGGCAGGGATAGATGGGATATGGGGAAGAAATCTTTCCCTGTGAGGGTGGTGAGGGGCTGGAATGGAATTCCCAGAGAAGCTGTGGCTGCCCCATCCCTGGAAGTGTTCAAGGCCAGGCTGGATGGGGTCTGGAGCAACCTGGGATAGTGGGAGGTGTCTCCACCCGTGGCAGGGGTTGGAATGGGATGATCTTTAAGCCCTCTTCCCACAAAAGCTTAGCACTGGGATATGACAGTGTCATGTCAGCACGCCTCCACCCTTAAATCCAATCCCATCTTTCCCTCCTGAGTCTGCCTGCTCTGGAAATTTGGGATTCACTGGAGATACATCAAGGGCTGATTAGAATAATGGATATGGAGAGTTCAAAAGAATTAAGTCAAGAAGGCTCTCGGTGCCCACAGCCCTTGGTCCCTGAAACTCTGCCCTGGAGGTGGATGGGGAATTTTAGGACTTGGAATGGGACCTGGGAGGTTGTGGGATTGGAGATTTCCAGGCTGGATGCAACTGAGGCAGTTCTGATGAAGATGCCTCCACCCTGAGACTGCCTCAGCTGGCGAGGTAGGACAGGAAAAGGGTTTGGCACAGGATTCCCAGGGTGGAAGTAAACATTTGGCTGAACTTTTCCTTTTATTTATGACAACAAACTCATCGGAAACGCGGAGAGTTGTTGTATTAATTTCCCTTTGAACAGATACACTAAAAAATACCTATTTTTTTATTTAAATCCATCTTGTGATGAGGCAGATTTATGCAGATTGTGTATTTTTAATATTTCTTTTTCTGTAATTAGTGGGAGCCCCCCTCCCCCCCCAACAGAACAGGTCGCGGTTTGCTACAAAATAATAAAAGGAATTCAACAAAACAATATTTGAATGTTCTCATTCGTCCTTGTTATTTTTTTTTTTTTTTGGTGAGTCGCCAGCCCTGCAAAGCAGCAGCACAGGGTGTGCATAAAAGAGGAAACATTTCAGGGCTCAGATAAGATCAACTGAAACCATAAACAAGGTGTGTTGACACCCCCCCAAAACCAGCCTCCGGAGCCAAGGAGGGAGCAGGATTTAGAGCAGGGTGGTGGCGGAGATTCTTCCATCCAAGATTTTCTAAGGCGAGGGAGATCACATTTCAGCTGTGCAGGTGAAATCAGTCATTTAGCACACATTGTTCGAGGCCACTTAATACCAGAAACCAGAAGCCACACCCCATCCATGGTTTTTATTTTCTTTTTTTTTTTTTCCCCTTACGAATAAGGCAAACAGCGTCAGAGGATTTCGCCCTTTTAATAGGATTATAACATTTTCTGCTGAACACGAGGAATGCCAAATGTGGAATATACCTAAATGCCTTTCCCTAAGTAATTTTTTGGGGCTGGAAATAACTGCTTAGCTCTGATAATCCACATAATTACTGTATTAGAGGAGCGACTGAAAACAATCCGTCGGAATTCCTGAGGATGGAGGTCACCCAGAAGTGGTGTTTGGAAAAGCAGCAGGGATTGCTGAAACGCTGAGACCACCTTTAGACTGGATATTAGGGAAAAATTCTTCCTTGAGAGGGTGGGGAAGCCCTGGAATGGAATTCCCAGATAAGCTGTGGCTTTGTTCCCCATCCCTGGAATTGTCCAAGGCCAGGTTGGACAGGGTTTGGAACAACCTGGGATAGTGGGAGGTGTCCCTGCCCATGGCAAAGGGTTGGGACTGGATGATCTTGAAAATCCCTTCCAACCCAAGCCATTCCACGATTCTGGAGCTTTAGATTTGGAGAGATGATGATTGGGGCTTTTTATCCAGCATTCTTAGAAAAACTTTCAACATTCCAAGGCAGGACAAAACAAATTGGCCTCGAGTTGCACCAGGGAATGTTTAGATTGGATATTAGGAAAAATTGCTTTACAGAAAGGGTTGTCAGGCATTGGTTGTCAGGCTCCAGGGTAGGGATGGAGCCACATCCCTGGAAGTGCTCAAAAACCCATGGATGTGGCACTTGAGGACAGGGTTTAGTGGTGCTGGTTTGACTTTGAATGGGATGATCCTGACATCTTTCCCAACCTTAATGATTCCAAGAGTTCAAATGAATGACCCTGAATAAAGTTCCTTCGATGATGGAATAAGGAAGGCGGTGGGAATATCTCCAAAACCATCTTGGATTCAGCTTTTCCCCATTCCTTAGTAAAAGTCTGTGTTGGGAGGGCGCCCATAGCCACCAAAAGGCTCTTCCTTCCCAGTCTTTGCAATTCCACACTCAGACTTGCTCCAATCCCATGTTGGAGGAGGATTTCCTACCACGGAGCTGGCCTGAGGCGCAGGAAAATCCAGCAGATGCCTGAGGCAGCAGGGTTGGGAATGGGAAAAGTGTTTGGGAAGCAAAAAAGTCAGGAGCTTGCAACCACACTTGGAGTGGGTTGGCTCAGAGCAGAGGGGCTTCTCCATTCCATCCTTCCTCAGGATAATGAGCCTGAGAGGTTCCCTTGGCCCAAACTTTCAGGTCCTGCTCCTGTTTTTTTCCCAGTGCTCCATGCTTTTTCCAGTAAGTGAGGGATTGAAAGTCAGATTTCCACTTCTAGACCAGGCTGGATGAGCCTTGGAGCAGCCTGGTCTGATGGAAGGTCTCTCTGCCCATGGAAAGGGTTTGGAATGAGATGATCCCTTCCGATCCAAACCATTCCATGGTTGTCCTCCTCCTGATAAACTCTGGACCCCACCGAAGGTAAAAACAGAGAGGAGAAAAATCCATGAGGTTCAATTCCTTGATGTTCACACAACCAATGCTTTTTTTCCCAGGATTTCTCGAGACCACTCCAAAGAGGAGAGGAAATATCCCCAAGCTGCAAGACCAAACCTGGGCACCAGGATTATTTAACACCCCCGGCCTTCCACATCCTGCTTGGACACAAAAACACCCGGCTTAACCAACCCCAGCCATTGTCCACCCTGCAAAGCTGAATTTTCTTCTCCAAGGAACATGAAAAGAGATGACGGAGCAGCAAGAGGTGGGGCCTGCTTTGGAGCTCCTTCGATTCATTTATAGCTCAACGAGACTCGTTTTTCCAGTAGCTTTGGATCTGGGGACGGAACCGGTGCATGGCAAAGCACCAGGACGTGTGGCATTGGTGAAGAGTGGTGACAACCCAGGGACCAGACAGCGAGGGCTGTGCAAGATGAAGGTGTTTCTGTCTCTTCTGTTGGCTGCTGTCACTTGCATGGATTTGGGTGAGTTCCCGCTTGGATTTATCCAGACTCCTTCAGGAGATGCAGCGCGATGGGATGGGATGTGCCCTGTTGCCTCTGAAAGCCACGTCTCCCACTTTAGGCAGTTTTCAGAAAGAAAATAAATCTGTGTTTGGAATATTTCAATATATTTCTATATATTTAAGATGGTGGTGGTGTCGTTGGGATCGTCAGGTCAGGCTCTTTAGGAAGTGTCACAAGGCAGAGTGTGATTAAACCGTGTCATTCCTTTCATGCAAATTCCCACTCTCGCTCTTTCCATGTTCGTGCTCCATCCCACACTTTCTTTTTTTTTTAAATGTTATTTTTAACTTTCTGCACCTTTTTGGATACTCAGCCCCGGAAGTCAGTTCCGTGCAGCATGTGTGGGATGTCTCCAAAAATGTTTTATCTGTGATTTATCCAATTTTAGCCATTAGAAGTGGGAAAGATGGGCTGGGACACTGCTGGTGGCCCAGGTACTGCAGGGTTGATGTTTATCATGGAATCATGGAATGGTTTGGGTTGGGAGGGACCTGAAAGATCAAAGTGAGGCACTGGAACCCAAAAAGTTGTGGATGCCCATTCCTGGAAGTGTCCAAGGCCGGGTTGGGCAGGGCTTGGAGCAACCTGGTCCAGTGGAAGGTGTTCCTGCCCATGGCAGGGGGTGGAATTCCATGATCATAAAGGTCCTTTCCAACCCAAACCATTCTGTGATTCCATTCCATGATCCCATGATCCTCTCTCCATCCTTTCTGTCCCTTGTTCCTACCACCACACCAATTTCTTGGACAAAATGTGATGATCCCAAGCTTTTTTGGTGTTCTCCTGGATGTCCAAGGTAATTCCAGTCCAGGATCTGTGATTATTCATCGGGATATTCTCAGATCCGGATGACGCCAGGTCTGATTTTATCTGTGCCTGTCTATGGAATTATGTTAGGATCTTTTAATTCCTATTTATTTCCTTCTTTATGCAAGGACATTTTTCTTCCTCCCTCTTTGCTGAGCAGATTCTGCAGGGGAGGAACAGGTGGTGGCTTGTTTGGTTTTCTTTTCAGAGAGGAGCACAAATCCTGTGGGTTGGATTTGTCCAGCATCACGAAATGTGAGACTAAAAGCGATGCTTCCTCCTAAAGATAAATTTCACAACTGTCAAGAGGTGGAATTAGTGCAAACAAAGCATCAGGTCGCGATGGGCAAAGCAAGAGAATAAAGTTTGCTTTGAATAAAAGCAGGAAAATTGCTGTGTTTGTTTAAAAAAGGGCTTTTTCTGGCTCATTAATTAGGATGGTGTCTATTTTCATAGGGTGACTTGTTTGCCTGAGCCTGCTGACATCCCCTTGGAGCTGTGCTGGGAGGAGCTGGATAATTTCTCCCATTTAGTGGGGTTTAAAGGAATTTCAGCAGGAATGTCACACGGACAGGGTGACAAGGGCTTCCCAGACCAAAGAGGGGCTTCTGGGGTGTGATGACACCAAAATACATCGCTGTGGTTGTAACACACACTTTGAGGTGTCTAGAGGACCCAGATCCAGTGTTGGGCTCCTCAGAAAAAACCTTCAGAGAGAAAAACGCCCTGAAAAACTTGTCCAAAAATGGCTTTTTTTTTGGTGATAGGAAGCACCAGACACTGTTTTGATTTGATAGCTTGGAGTGCTCTGTGTCACAACAATCTGTGTGACACTTCAGTGGTTTTCTCCAAAGTTCCTCCATCTCAGGAGACTTTAGGCACTGAAAGATTTGGGTTATTCTGTGGTTGTAGGAGCTAAGAGGCGCCTGCAGCTCTCGAGGGCTTTACAGGGATGAGGGACAGCTCTGAATTGGTGAGGGAAAAGGCAGGAGGAGCTGGATCAGGATGGATTTGGAGTCTGGAGTATCAAGTTTTGTTTCTGTGGTCTCTGCCTAGAGCAGAACGTGCCCCCATGCAATCCATTCATGGTGCTGCTGTCAGGTTTAATTCTTCCCTGTGAGGGAGGTGAGCTCCTGGCACAGGTTTTCCCAGAGAAGCTGTGGCTGCCCCATCCCTGGAAGTGTCCAAGGCCAGGCTGGAAGGGGTTTGGAGCAACCTGGGACAGTGGAAGGTGTCCCTGCCTATGGCAGGGAGTGGAACGAGAAGATTTTAAGGTCCCTTCCAGCCCAAACCATTCCATGATTTAAAATAACCCCTCACACATTCTTCTCACGAGCCCAGAATCTCAGCACAGGGGGAGGGGTTGTGCTCAGTTTGTTCTCGTGGCTCAGTGAATTTGATGGAGACAAATTCCTTCTGTCTGGGAAACCCTCCCAGCCTTTGGGAAGAGCAGGCGGAGTGGACAGCACCAGAGGAAATTCTCCCTGCTACAACTCACATCCGAGTCTGACTTTTGGGTGTGCGTCCAGATCCTTCACCAAGGGCACAAACCTGACCAAGCTGACAAATTCTGTGATAAAGTGACTGACCTGGTAGAGAAAGGAATTAGCTGTGAGTATTTTCTACCTGGACTTCAGGAAGGATTTTGATGCTTTCTCCTATAAGATCATGGAATCAGGGAAATTTTGGGTTGGAAGGGACCTACAGAACATCCAGTTCCACTCCCTGCCATGGGCAGGGATTTTTCCACTATCCCAGGTTGCTCCAAGCCCCATCCAACCTGGCCTTGGACACTTCCAGGGACGGGGAGGTCCACAACCTCTTTGGGAAACCTGTTCCAAGATCCTCATGGACAAGCAATTGAGGGATGCACTGGGTGGAAAAGCTGGGACTGCTCAGGCTGGAGAAACGAAGGCTCAAATTGGTAATCTTATAAATGCCTATAAATTCCTGAAGGGAAAGAGCAAAGAGGACGGAGCCAGGCTCCTTTCAGTGATTCCCAGTGCCAGGACCAGGCAAAGGACACAGAAACACAAACAGAAACACCAGAAACATCAGGAAACACTTTATGACTGTGAGGTTGACTGAGAACTGGCAGAGGCTTCCCAGGGAAGTTGCAGAATCTTCATCCTTGGAGATGTTAGAACTCCATCTGGAGACAGTCCTGGACAAGAGGCTTTAGGTGGTCCTGCTTGAGAGGAGGGATTGGACTGGTGGAGCTCCAGACACCGAGCTCCAGACACCCCTTCCAACCTTCCAACCTCTTCCATTCTGTGATTCTGGGTGTTTGGGAGCCTGGGATCTCTTTCTGATGCTCTGCTAAAGTCAAGGAGAGACGTAGATCCAGAAAACAGAGAAATAGATCAGCCCAAGCTCTTTCCTGTGTCACAGGGTCTCCTGTATATGTGTCTGTGTCGTATTTGACTCATCACAAGGGGTCTGAACCCGACCTGAAGCTGTGCTTTGACCAGCAGACCTTTGTGTTTCTCATTCCCATCACTCCAAACATGTTCTATTGCTCCATTCCCATTCTCAGCATGATTATTTTGGAAAATCCCTCTGATGCCTTACGTTTTAGCTTTTGTGTTTCTCAAATTCTGCATTCCCAGTGTGTAACTCTGCAGTGTCCTGCAGCCTGGGAGCTGCTGCTCTCTCATGCTGAGACAGACAGAACAAAGCCTCTCCAGGCTGCTCTCCAAGGACACCCAGCCCGGCCTAGGCCCAAAATGTGTAACCCAGCATCTTGAGAAGGGGGGCAAGCTGAGGGGAAATTCCATCATCAGCTAAAGTTTAATTGGTGAAATTGGGTTGAGATGCAAATGGACCAAAGCTATAAAAGTGTGAAGAACTCGTGACTCGGGGTCCATCTTGGGTGCAGCCTTTGGCCTGCCCAGGGTGTGCCTCTGAAGGCCTTTCAAATAAATATCCACCTTTATTCCCTTCCTCCTGTCCAGTCTCTGTTTCTGGGTTGGCCTCTTTAGGCATCACCTCCCGAGAGACACCCAGAGGGGCACAGACAGAATCCACAGCGAGGCCATCCTCATGTTTTCCATGTTTTCCCTCCTCACAGGACACTCCTTGCAGTGTTACACGTGCAGGGATTTGACCCCAGTCGAGAAGTGCCAGACAATCGAGAACTGCACAGAGACCGAGATCATGTGCAAGACCACGATGTATTCCCTGGAGGATGGTAAGGATAATTCCTTCTTTATCCATGCTTTTAACAAGAATCAGTGTTTTGACATTGCTGGTGTGGAGACCAGTTCCTCTTTCCACTGAAATTTGGAAGAGATCTCCCGTGGGAGCTCCAGCTCTCCTGCAGTTGTGGGAAGTAGTGTTTATATGAAGGAACATTTGGTGAATGCAAGCTCCTGGTTAACGCTCAGAAATAAGATTTAAATTTTTTACAAGGCCGTGTGGTGATGGGAAAACAGGGAATGTCTTTAAACCTAACGAGGGTAAGTTTTGGTTGGATATGAGGAAGAAATTCCTCCCTGTGAGGATGGCGAGGCCCTGGCACAGGTTGCCCAGAGAAGCTGTGGCTGCTCCATCCCTGGAAGTGACCAAGGCCAGGTTGGACAGGGCTTGGAGCAACCTGGGATAATGGAAGATATCCCTCCCTATGGAATGAGATGATCTCGAATGTCCTTTCCAACCCAAACCATTTATAATTCTATCACACCAACTCCTGATCATCAGAAGACAACAGAGAACGGTGATGCTCTCCTCTGTTTTTCCCCAATCCTTACTATTCCTGCTTTTTTCCTTTGCTGTAGTTTATCCCTTCACGGGAGTCTCGACCGTCACCAAGATGTGCTCCTCGACCTGCGTCCCCTCCGACGTGGATGGCATCGGGATGACGCGTCCTGTCACCTGCTGTTACTCTGACCTCTGCAACTTCGACGGCGCCGCGAGTTTGGGGATCAGCGTCGTGCCCGTTGGCATCCTGGCAGGTTCCCTCTGTGCCTTGTTCTGGACTAGACTTTGAGGGGATGATGAGGGGTCATTCATTCTGAAAATTCCATGAAGAAAATAATAACCCCCCCCAGTCCAGCTTTCCGTGTGGGTGCATCAAGAACAACCCTCAACAGCTCCCAAAAATTGTTTGTGGTTTTTTTTTTAATATCCACACTTTTCCCACGATCGAGAGAGAAGCAAAACTCAAAAAGACCCAACACAATTTTTTAATTGATTTTTCAACAAATCCCACGAAATTAATTGTGGAGTTTCTTTGCTGTGCTGGTCTGGTTGGGTTTGAAGTAAAAAATTCAAATGTGTGAAGTATATTTTAGGCAAAAAACCTTGAGAAGAGCCTTCCGTACCTCCTTAGAGCAGGTCCTCTCCACCCCATCATTTTCTGCTGTTCTTCCTAGATCTCCTTCTTTGCACCCAAAAAATTAAGGAGACATTTCTGTGTCCAAAATATGAGGCAGGAGACTGAATTTCCCGTGCCAATGATCTGATCCAGGGAGGTTAAAATCTCATGTTCTCTGTAGCCTTCTGAGCAAAATAAAAAGAATCTTGTGTTAAAACAGTTGTAATCACGTTTAGTTTTCCTTTTTTATTCCCGAACTCCATCTTTTAGTATTTCTACAGAGTTGGGGTTTGAGGTCAGTTGTACAGCAGATGGGTGAGACATTTCCCATTATCCCTCACTGGAAGTGACCTCCCATCAACATTTCTTCCATCAACTCCCCTTGTACAAATCTGTTTTTACTGGAAATACTGAGTAATGGCTTTTCCCTTGCTTTAATCCTCCAGAGCATCATCTGCAATTCCTTCTGTGTTGCTCTGGGCTCCGACATTTTGATCCGTCCCGCTCTGGTTCTGCCTTTTCCTATAATCCCCTTTCCAAGGTCCAGCAAAAATATCCTCCTCAAATTATCACCCTGCTCCTGATATTTGCAATAATCAAACAAAATGTGATATAAAGTATTCCATGTGGCACATGTGGTTTCCAAGAGAGGTGGTACAATTCCCATCCTCGGGAAGTTTTCATGGCCTGGATGGATGAAGTCCTGAGAAACATGGGCTGACCTCAAAATTTGGAGTTTGGATTAGGAACTTTTTGAGGTTGCCTTTCCAGCCTGAGCTCCCTGTAAATCACGATGCACCCACTGGGATCTCTGGAACACAAACACCAACATTTCCAGGCATTCTACAAGGAGCATACGCTAGGAAGGAATTCTTCCCTGGGAGGGTGATGAAGCCCTGGCACAGGTTTCCCAGAGAAGCTGTGGCTGCCCCATCCTTGGAAATGTCCAAGGCTGGGTTGGATGGGGCTTGGAGCAACCTGGGATAATGGAAGGAGTCCCTGCCTATGTCAGGGGTTAGAAAAAGGAAATTTTGAAGGTCCCTTTCAACCCAAACCATTCCATGATTCCATGATTCCATTGCTTGGAGCAACCTGGGATAGTGGAAGGTGTCCCTGCCTATGGCTGGGATTGGAATGAGGAAATCCTGAAGGTCCTTTTCAACCCAAATCATTCCACAATTCCATGAAACTCTGAAAGCTCCTCGTTGGGGATTTCTCCAGCTCTGCCAGAGTCACAGATCCTGGAGCCAAGTGGGCTGACCCAAGAGAAAACCGGGAATTCCCAACACTGTCCCGCGATTTCTTTCGGGGTAAGCGGTTAAATTGTTCACTGTGCCCTTCAACCCTCCTATTTATAACTCTGTTGAACCAAGGATATTTTTTGAGGTCCACACCCTCCAAAAGTCATCAGACACAGCTGATTGCAGCCACCTCTCCGTGGCTGAACTGGAGCCAGTGCTGTCATCGCTCTGAGGAGCCGCGTGCGGAGGAGCCGATCCTCCCCTCCCTTCGTCGGCCACGGATGCTTCACCCCTTTGATCTCTGGCCGGTTTGGCAGCGTGTTTCCCTCATTCCGGCTGTTCCCTTGTCACGAATGGATGTGGGGGTTTAGATTAACCCTGTCCCCTGCCCAGGCCTCTGGCAGCAGACAGTAACTTTATTGAGGCGGCCAGCACCCCAAAACCCACTCTCATTCGTAAGTTCTTTTAATGATGACTGATTCTGTCTATTATAGAATAAATCATTTATTAATAGACGGGGAAACTAACAAACATAAGACTTAAAGTAAACTAAATACTACACAGGAATAAAACAAAAGGAAGAGACTACTAGTAGTTAATATACAGTGCACGAAAAATGGTACCTTTTCAGTTACAGCTAGCGAAGAAATAGCATAAGCTTAGGATTCAATGTATCTTACCAATCAGTTCTGAAGGGATGTGCATCGAAGTCCTCTCTCTCAATCCCAGGGAAGTGACCTGGAGTTGCGCAAGGCTCCAGGGAGAAATCTCTCGTGTGTAAGAGACTTCTGCCTCTGTGAAAGTTGTGTGGGCTTTTATAGACATAAAAACCGTGTCTTTCGGTCAAGAATATCTCTTCCATCTCCCCACATTTGCATCCTAGACTAAGATGTTGATTCTTAGCTGGGGCTTGAGCCCTTCGGCGCCAGAGATACTTCACAGCTGGGCTGTGACCCACCCATGTTATCTCTTGCATACACGCCGCTTAACCTGTGGCAGAGGGAGGGGGTAGGCATGTCCTGCCACATCCCTGCAGGGATCACAGCTCTGGGGGAGATCTGGTCTGAAAGGCAGAAAATCTGTGTGGGTGAGGCTCTGGAAGTGCTCCTCTGGAGTGAAGCCGAGCTCTCCAAGCGCAGGGTGATGCTTCGTGGTTAAACACCAACCTAAACCTCTCTGTGGTTTGTATTTTTTCTGATATAAAAATTAATATGTTAATTAATATATTAGCTCTGTTCCACCTGGTGTGAAGCTGTCCTCAACTTCCTGCTTCTGGAAATGTCTCTGACTATTTATTTCACCCCAACAGCCACAGAAGGACTTTTTTTTGGTTCATTTTTGCTGAAATTTAATTCCCCTCCTCACGCAGTTGACCTCCAGGTCCATCTGTTTTTTCTGATCCTCCTCACTCCTGGGGGCTGTTTGAGGCTCTCCCTGAAAGTTTCCCTGCATTTGTTTAGGAATGAGTCTTTTGCTCCCTTTTTTTTTCTCCCAAGCCCTTGGGTTTGCCTCTTGTCCTGTCACGGTGAATCTTTGGAAGAGATTGGCTCAGTCTTTTCTCGATCTTCTTTGCGATGCTGGGAGATGACAACGGTTCATGTTTCAGACAAAAGGCAAAGAAAACTTCAGGGAGAGATGGATAACTTCAGGGAGAGATGGATAACTTCAGGGAGAGATGGATAACTTCAGGCAGAGATGAATAACTTCAGGGAGAGATGGATAACTTCAGGGAGAGATGGATAACTTGTCCAAAAGCTGTCTGAGGAAATCAGGCAGGACTTTTCTTGGTCAGTGGAGACTGGCTTTGGAGCAGACACCCACCCCTCACCTTCCTGATACTTGTACGGAGCTGGGATGAGTTGACACCTAATTTTTTGTTAATGTGAATTAATAAAGTGATCTGTGTTTTCCTCCTAGCTCAACTCACACGTGAATTTTTGCAGAACAACCTGGCTCTGGTTTGTTGCTTCAGCCTGGGAGCCCTTCCCATGAGCCTGGAGCTGTCTAAACAGATTCCCTCGGGAGCAGCAGGAATCAGGCAGGACTCCAGAGAAACACAACCTCGCTGTACACAGAGCTGAGCTCCCTACAATATTTCTCCGAATATATTTTGTTTTCTCCCTGTCCCCAGAGGCAAAGGCAGGTGAATTCCCTCTTGGAATCCCTCCAGGTAAATCCAGCTTGGTGACTGCAGGATATAGCACAGGAATCTGGGAATCAGCAAACAGCCCTGCTGGAACGTTTCACTGCTGCTTCTGAAAAATAGGGATCTGTGTTGTGCTTCCAGCCCTCGCAGAATAGAATCAGTCCATTGTGTTTGTTAATTCTTCCTTGGAGGAAGTGTTCCAAGAGGCCGAGGCAGTTGTGATTTCCTGCTGGGATCGCAGAACCCTTCAGTGACATCCTGAGGAGGAGGCACCGAGGTTTTCTTTCATGTCCCTGCATAAAAAAGCCCTTTGCTGCTGCTGCTGCTGAAAATGTGGAGTCTGAATTTCAACAGTGCTTGAGTTGTTCCCTCTGGAAGTGCATCCCTCTAATTCCCTGGGGCAGGGACACCTTCCACTGAACCAAGTTGCTCCAAGGTCCATCCAGCCTGGCCTTGGACACTTCCAGGGATGGGACAACCACAGATTCTCTGGGAAACTTGTGCCACCCACACAGGGAAGAATTCCTTCCCAATATCCCATCTCACCCTTCCCTCTGGCAGTGGGAAGCCATTCCCTGTGTCTTTGCACTCCATCCCTTGTCCAAAATCCCTCTCCAGCTCTCCTGGAGCCCCTTTAGGCCCTGGAAGGAGCTCTGAGGTCTCCCTGGAGCCTTCCCTTCTCCAGGCTGGACATTCCCAGCTCTCCCAGCCTGTCCATGAAGTGCCACCTTACTTTCCTGAAAATAAAAATCCCTGGATAGTTGTACCCGGAGTGAGAATCACAGTTTGCAACAAGAGCTGTGCGTGTGCCTACACCAGGAAGCAGAAACGTGCCCTCGTAAAATCCAGGAAGTTCTTTTCAAAACTGATTTTGAAAACAAATCTGGGTGACTTCCTTCACGCCACGAGGAGAATTCCCGTGGTTATATAAGGAGATTATCTTGGACTTCAAGGCTGTGTCAGTGTGACTGAGGCCCTCAAGGGCAGGGCCGTGTCCCCAGGCCGTGGTTATGGATTTGCAAATCCCTGCTCCCCATGGCAACCCCACCATCCCCTTCACAAACAAACTGGGAAGGGCTTGGACCCAGCACGGGTATCCAAGGGAGAATGGGAACTCTGGCTGATGTTTGGGAAGATATCCTGTTGGATGTGGCAGCAGCTGAGGCCTGATGAGAGGTGTTTTGGGGTAAAGCAGAAATAAAAGGAGTGGCCTCCCAGCATGGATCCAGATCTGGAATTGCACATGAGGTTGGAAGGCAGCTCTGGAGTCTGTGGTCCAGCCCCCTGGGCTGGTTTGGGAGAGGATTCAGCTGTTCTTTCCAACACGTGGATGGAAGTGCTGTTCCAAAGCCCATTTTTGGTGAATTATGGAGTTTTACAGACTTTTCTTAGGCTACAGTAAGATGAAGTTGGGGTGGGAACTGAGCCACCCTCCACAGTTCTCTTATTCATGGATGACCAATATTTTATGGAATAATGAGATGGTTTGAGTTGGAAGGGACCTGAAAGATCTCCCAATTCCAAATCTCAGCCGTGGGCAGGGATTTTTCCATTATCCCAGGTTGCTCCAAGCCCCATCCAACCTGGCCTCTGACACTTCCAGGGATGGGGCAGCCACAGCTTCTCTGGGAAACCTGTGCCAGGGCCTGCCCACCCTCACAGGGAAGAATTTCTTCCCAAAATCCAATCTAAATCTATTCTTTCTTTCAAACAGAATTGTTTCTGTTTGTTGGGACATGTTTACAACCTGATTTTTCAGGGTAATTAATCATTTAAATCTCTTCCCAAACCACACAGAGCTTTTTATTTTATGAACTTTAGCAAAAGGCTTTGGTGCTGTGTCCCACACGACGATTCCCAGGTTTATGGCACGGCTTCCTTGGCTCTAAAATGAGAGGAATATTTATCAGCCAGCTTTGATGCTGAAGTTTTTGTGTCTAAATTCAGGCTCTGAGCTCCTCAGAGGAAAAGTTGCTGTAGAGCTTCAAAGCCTTGTTCCAATAATTTGTTAACTTGGCAACGAATCCTTCCCAGTGCTCCCATTTGATTGTATTCAGGGAATGCAGGACACTTTCCAGGTGCAAATTTTTCCTGAGAGAAGGATCTCACAGAAAGCTTGGCTGGAAATGTTGCATTCTCCACCCCCAGAAAATCAAGGTCTGGATGCCCAGTGCATCCTTGTCCCAGTTATCAGCCAGAATTAGAATATGCAGCTATTTATAAGGGAAACCTGCATCTGGATCCCAAAAATAGAGCGGGATAAAACCTCGTGAGGAGCTAAAAAAACACTGGAAATAACAGCGCTGCATTTCAACAGCTCAGGTGTGCCATGAGCCTGGTTTCCTTAAAAATCTGTTTACTCCAGTGGTGACTAATTCCATGCATCTTTCCAGACCTTTAGGATGGCAGGATACAGCCCAGGGATTGAGCACTGAGTTTCCAGGAGAGAAGCAAGGCTGTAAAATGAGGAACAGGAATGATTCAGCCGCATTTCTGCTCCTGTGATCGGGAAAAAGATGATCCCACTCTGGGCTGGACCTGCCAAGGCTGCAGAGAGGAACCTGCTGCCACCCATCCCCGTGGGATGCTCGTTCCCTTGGGATTGGGTGCACCCAGGGCACGGCAGGGACATTTCCTGGGGTTATTTCTACCTGGGTGCGGGGAGGAGGTGGCTTTGTCACTCCTTGTCCCCAAAAACAAAGCAGGAGGATCTTGGAGCCAATCCAGCTGCAAACGTCTGGGGGCTCATTAAGCTCAGGTGCACCTAATCCTTAATGAACCAATAATGCTGTCACATGTTGTCCTG
>VWZT01011751.1:120242-163953 GCA_013397055.1 Pachycephala philippinensis
AATATAAATTATATATAGAGATCAGCTTGGAGTGCTGATTTTCCAAGAGCAGATCAGAACAGGCTGGAGCCCATGGAAATACCATCCAAGAGCAGGAATTTATCCTTTATGTGCTTTTTGACCATCACAGCAGTGAAGGTCTGGAATATGAGCCACAAAGATGCACAGATTTCAGATGAGTTTTTCTTCAAACAAATGGTAGAAGAAACAAGGGTGGGAGTTGACTTTTAAAAGCTCAGGAGGCCCTTGGCACGTGTTCCTTGGGTAGTAAAAGCCCCTTGAGATACCAAGACTGGCTCTCTGTGCTTGAGGAACCCCAACCAGGCCGTGGCATCTTTGCACAGAGCTGGCACAGCAAAAATAAGATTTCAGAGACTCCTTTTGTGATCCAAGGACACCAGCAGGCAAAAACCCCTTCCTAGCTGCATTCCCCAAAGTTCTTAAGCTGCCCATGGATGGTGAATGATGGTATTTTATTTAAAACCACTTATTTTGCAGGGAAATTCAGATCTTTTGCTATTCACTCTCCCCTGCTTTCCAGGGTGACTTTCCTGCTCTGCTGTGAGTGCGTCAAAGTCTGTCACCATCTCCCGGGTGTTTGTTTCTTTTTCAGATTTGGGTGGCATCTCCCAAAGCAGTGACAGCTGTCTTGATGCTAAAAACACCTCGTCTCCCGTGGCTTCTCTCCCTGGAGATTGGCAGCAGCCAGGAAAGAGTAGGAACAGCTCTGGCTTGTTTTCAGCCCGGCTTTGTAAGGACACGGCTCATCTGATCGAGGCTTTGTGCACGAGCAGGTGACAGCACAGAGCTGCTGCTTTGGATTCGCTGCATGGAAAGAGTTTGTGAAGGCCCTGTGGGTTTCAGGAAACAGATTTTTGAGTGGAAAAGGTCTTATTGAAGCTTCCACTGGCAATGAAGGCAGTTTTTTAAGGATTCAGAAGGTCCATGATGAAGAACTACATCAGAGCAAGTTGATAAGCAGCTCATGGTGAGCCCGTTCCCAGGAATCCCAGTTTGGATCGATGTTCCTCACTGGGAGCACATCCCTCTGCAAGCATCTCGTGTCCCTGCTGGCTCCCAGCCACCCTCTGGAATCCTGCCACTGCCCAGGGCACGGTTTCGGCTGGCAGGATTCCACCCGCCCCCGGGATTTCACGGAGGCAAAGCCTTGAGCCCCAGCCCGTGTTTGTGCCTCCTCCGGGGAATCCAGGGAGCAGCCAAGGAATGTGTGGAGCAGCAGGGCTCACAGAAGGGGCAGAGCTTCTCCCAGGCATGCCAAGCTCCTCACTCTGCTCATCTGGTGGGATTTTTGGAGGTGTCCAGGAGCTGGACTTGATGATCCTTGTGGGTCCCTTCCAACTCAGGATATTCCGTGATTCCCTGATTCTAAATCGAGAGGTACAGCAGGAGCAAATTCACTGACACTGGAGCTCCTTGGCATCACCCAACCTGCTTTTCCAGGATATCTTTTCTATCTCCTTCCCTGATTGTTTGAGTGAAAGCAATTTCTGTTTCAAGGATGTGAAGGGATGGATGTCCCAGTCTCAACAAGGCAGGAATAACTCTGCTGCTCCTGGATGATGAGCCCAGGGCAAGGCTGTGCATTAAAACAAGGCTTGAGCTGTGCCTCAGCACAGGGGTGTCACTGCTGGTGGGGCTGAGGACACATCAAATTGTCCTTGGAATGGGCAGGAAAGACCTGGAGACATGGAAAACATCTTCACCCTTTGTATTACACAGGCCTGGAGTGCCAGGACAGTGGGAGGGCAGGGATAGATGGGATTTGGGGAGAAATTTTTGGCTGTGAAGGTGGAGACGCCCTGGCACAGGGATAGTGGAAGGTGTCTCATGGCAGAGAGGTTGGAATTTGATGTTTTTTATGGACTCATCCAACCCAAACCATTCCATGATTCCATTGAGAGACCAAAGGCAGCCTGTAGTACTTATGTGCAGATTCTGGATCAGGTTTTTGGGACTCTGATCCACGGATTTCGTATATTTTTTGCTTTCAGTTCCCTGTAATGTGTTGGATCTCACGGATTTCAGCAATTTGCCCAACCAGGACCTGGTGCAAAATTGTTTCCCCCCAAGGCACAACGTCCTCACCCACATTTAATGAGGATATTCAGAAACTCAAAGCTCAATCCTAAAAATGTGTGGTTGCACCATGCCTGGAGCTACCAACGTGTGACAATTCCCATCTGTCCAATGGGGAATGAGGGGAGAAAGGGGATCAGGACCCAGACCAGGGCACAGAAGGATTAAAAACCATCCTGTGTGTTTTCAAACCTGATGGGAATGTGCAGAGTGCAGCCCCAGGTCTGTGCTGGAGGTGGAGCCCACCCCGACCATCTGCCCCAGCCTTTTACAACGCTCTGAGCATCCCTCTCCTCCCCAAGTGACCCAAAATGACTTTTCTAAATTAAGATCCCAACCACGACGCTGTGCTCGACATCCTTCCCCCTCAACACTGCTGCTGCTGACACCGAAAGGTTATTTTCACCTTGTTTTTAGGCTTTGTTTTCAGGCCTGGGGTTGTAAAAAATAAAGAGGGAAAGAGGCTTCTGTGTTCCGCTGGAATCGGGAATGCGGGAGTCACGCAGGAGAAAAATGAAGATATCCAGGAGAGGATGTGCTGCTGTGTCAGAGGCAGATGCTCCAAGCCCTCCAAACCCTAATATGGAAAAATAGCTCTATTTTAAGACCAGAAAGAAGTGCACATGATAGGTTCGAGATGAGAAATAATTTGGGAGTGATATTGAAAATGATATCACTGCTGCTGTACTTCAGCGCTGCCAGGCGCATTCCATAATTAATAACTCCTTCAGATGGAGTGACTTTCCTTTGAGGGTGAGGAATTAAACATTTAAATCCCTCTCTGTAAATACAAGGCTGTGGCAGAGCTCTCCAGAAGCCTCGCAGCTACGCTCTAATGTATATTTATATTCTAGATAAGTATTTTTAGCAAGAACTACAAGTCCTCTCTGCATTTGATGACATCAGAGCTCTGTTTTACATGCAACGTCCCGACTGCAAAAAATATCCCCTTCTTTTTCCTGCTCTTGGAACGTTGCAATAATTCCTGCCCTTGTCTCATCTCTCTTTCTCTCACGTTTAATGCGTGTTCCAACAGGTCTGTGTGGGTATTTTTTCCCCTCTCTCACTCCCAAAAGATGATAAAATATATAAAATTTTTGAAAAACGAAGCAGCCAAGCAGCTCCTGGTGTTTCCCACCTCTGCAATTGGGGCACGCTGGGATAACAACCACCACTCCTGGTCTGAGCAGTGTCCTGCTGTGGAAAGCAACTGGAAATGATCCCTGCTGGAAAACCCAGTCCTTTCAATATTAATCCTGCTGTTCCCGTGATGGTTCTCTGGGAATCCTGCTCAGGACAAACCAGAATTGAACCTGGGTCCTCCCTCCCACAGTTCAAACCCAAGCTGAGTGTTGTGTCTTTCCAGAGAAGGAATTATCTTTTGGAATGCGCACTCCACCTCCAAGAGTCCACAAGGAAAGGCTGCTCAAGGCAGACACAAATTCCTGATGGAGGTGGGACTCAGCAGGGTTATCCCAACTGGAATATCCTCACAGATGAGCCTCTGTTCTTCTTTCCTCTCTAATTTCTGGGTGGAAAAAAACACTTCAGGTTTGTAACTGGGAGCAGGAAATGCAGATCAAGAAAAAGTTCCTCCCTGGGAGGGTGGGGAGGCCCTGGCACAGGTTGCCCAGAGAATTTGTGGCCAGAATTTTCCAGCCCCATCCCTGGAAGTGTCCAAGGCTGGGTTGGATGTGGCTTGGATCAACCTGGGATGGTGGAAATTATCCCTGCTTGTGTCAAGGGGTTGGAATTCGATGATCTTTAAGTTCCTTCCTACCCAAACCATCCCAGGATTCTGCACATCCCCAGGGCTGCCCCACATTTGCAGAAGGGCTGGAAGATGATGGAAAATGCAATTTTTTTTTGGCCAGATAAAGCATAAGGCACCAAGGAATGCCCTCAAATCCAGAGATAAAATCTCTGGATGTGCTGGGAAGAAGAAACCCTCGGACAGAGAAGAAAAATCCTTCAGCAGAGCAGCATCAGCTCTGGATTCCTCCTGCTGAGAAGCCTCACCCGGCAGGACCGAGAGGTTGCAGGTCTTTTTCTGGCCCTTTGGAGACACGTTTTCCTCTGTTCTATTTTCTCCGGCCTATATTTAAACTTCTCCCTCCCCGTGTCCACTCGACCCAGTGACGCAAAAGTCCGGCCAGGCCTTTGAATCTCCTGTGTTTCCTGGGGCACTCGCTGGGTTTAACTCCTAAGGAGCAAAGGGAGGGATAAATAACAGCAATAACCACAGAAACAGCAAATTCGATTTTTTAAAAGTGCTCCCAGTGATGCCTGTTCAGCCTCACAGTGTGAACAGGTGCCTTTTAATGCAAAAAAGGAAATTTTGTGCCCGTATGTGAAGGGGTTTGTCACCTCTCCTAATCAAGAAACGTATTAGAGGTGCTTTTTGAAGATAAAAATCTGCTTTTTGGTTGTGTTTTGGCTGCAGTAGAAACTCGTGGCCGCGTTGGCAAGTCCTGGGTGACAGGGGGAGGTAGGGGCAGGGCACTGGTGGCACAAGGGGACAGTCCCCACATGGAGGAGCATCTTTCCAGCACAGAATTTCGGGTTCTCTTTGCCTCCGTCTCAGGAGTTCTTTTCTTCAGGATTTATATTAAAAGACAGGAGAGGCTGAGTTGTTCTTCTAATTTGATGTTAATTAATTCTTATCTAAGGCACGGCTGCACGGGATGTGTCCTCTGGATGCACGGTGTAAAAATGGCCACGAGTTCTGACTTCCAAGGCCATTTAAATTCCAAACTACCCAATTATCAAATGCCAGCTAATTGATTTTTACTTGTAATCCAGTAAACATTCATCCACAAGCTGCATTGCAGGTTTTCTCAATCCAATACCTGAGAAGAAAGAAGAAGAAGAAGAAGAAGAAAGAAGAAAAGAAGAAAAGAAGAAGAAAAGAAGAAGAAAAGAAGAAGAAAAGAAGAAGAAAAGAAGAAGAAAAGAAGAAGAAAAGAAGAAGAAAAGAAGAAGAAAAGAAGAAGAAAAGAAGAAGAAAAGAAGAAGAAAAGAAGAAGAAAAGAAGAAGAAAAGAAGAAGAAAAGAAGAAGAAAAGAAGAAGAAAAGAAGAAGAAAAGAAGAAGAAAAGAAGAAGAAAAGAAGAAGAAAAGAAGAAAAGAAGAAAAAGAAAAAGAAAAAAAGAAAAAAAAAGAAAAAATCTACACCCTAACTAAATCCCATAACCCTAATTTTCTACATCTCTACATATTTCACCCAGTGACACAACAAATTTCTTTTTAACTACACAGCAACAGCTTCAGTGCTATCATACAATAAAGGGAGTTTTTTCCAAGGTCTCAGATCAAATGCAGTTTGTTTTTGGGGGTCGTTCTCTGAACTCAGGGTTCCAACAAATGGTCACTCCCACCTCCTGTCGGCCTCCTTGCTGAGCTCATTTTCTCTTTTGCTCCATGAAACCCCCCAGTTCTCCCAGTGCATATCCCAAAAAATCCTCCAGTCCCACTGGATTATATTTTACCTTTCTCCCCCTCCTTTTCCAGCAGGGATAACCTTAAATCTGGCTCTTCCAAGGAGGATTTTAGCACTTTTGTGAGTGGTTTTTCCCTCTCTCTGCCACAGCACAGTTTGGGAGCTGAAAATCCAGTCAGAAACCTCCTTCCTGCACCCTGTGCTGTCCCACACTCCTTTCCCATGGGAATATTGAGCACAAAAAAACGATGCTGCAGGCTGAAAACCAGAGAATCCAACTTTATTTACCAAATTCTCACCCAGAAGGGAACCCTCACCCTCCCAGTCCCTCTGTATCCAGACCCTGCTCCGTCCACAGGTGGAAAGCAGAGCCCAGGATCCTGCAGAAAATGTGGAAAAGCCGCTGGAGACAGAGCTGGGAGCCAGGATAAAAAAGAGGAATGTGATCTGAGGATGGCAGGGAGGGAGATTTGCTTCTGGCCTGACACATCCGACTGGTTTTGGAGCAGGGAAAAACAGAGCAGAGGAGTGGGAAGCAGGGGCTGGAGCTCAGTGTCTGAGAGGGTGGGTGGAATACTGGGATTGGAGCAAATTCCAATTATCATCCTCTCCACGGCGTTTTTGCCCTGTAGATCTCAGCGTTTCAGGGAATTTGTCAGAGTTTTAGTGGAGCTCTGAGGGTTTCACCTCCAGGAAAAAGGGCTCGTCATCCTCCTGAGCTCACAGGGACCTCTGCCAAGGAATGCAAAATTGTCAGGAGTTTTCATCTCAGTGGTGCTGAGACAGACCTTGAGAAACAATTCCCTCTGTGCAAGGAGGAAAAAGACCCCCCCTGCCTTGATTTCTTATGGAAACAGAGTGGAAAAAGGGGAAAAAATGGAGGAAAAATAGATTTTGCTGCAGAGGAGGTTGCAGGGGTGCCATGAACACACAAGGATGGTGCAGGGGTGTATCCTTGCTCCATTCTGCTTTTGCTCCCTGATCCTGTGGATGGTCCCTGGCAATAGGAACAGAGGGAATGGCAAATTCCCTGGATCTCTGTGAGCTGGGCACTCCTGGCTCCTTCATATCTGCTTCCACTCCAGCTGCTTTTACATCAGAATCAATCCTACAGCTACTCCAAGTAAATCCCAGCTGGATCCCAGCACTTTTAACAGATTTTTCCCAGAGCTGAGGGTCTGGGATAACCATTACTTTTCCTATCCTGCAGTTTCCGCTCAGGAGCGATGGAGGGAGGGCAGAGCCACAGAAGAATTTGCTTGGAAGAGTCTTTAAAACATCTGGAAAGGGAAATCTGGGAGCTCCGACTCCAACCTGAGCTCAGGCAGAGGTTGAGAGGGGGTGGGGAGTATTTGTCTGGCCAAACTTGGAAATTTGGGTTGCCATGTCAGTCCAGGGAGCGTTCTGAGCTTTCCAGAAATCCTTCCCATTCTCACATGGAAGCTGAGCCCTTCTGAGGGCTTATCCTTGCTTATTCCTTAGCTTTTCCTTGGAATTAAGCACCAACTCTCTGCAGTTGCCACCCACACCCCGATGGGCAGGAAGCGACTGAGCCTGGATCCATCTGCTCCTCTCCCTCAGGCCCTGGCACAGGGCGCCCAGAGAAGCTGAAGCTGTGGCTGCCCCATCCCTGGAATTGTTCCAGGCCGGGTTGGACAGTGCTTGGAGCAACCTGGGATGGTGGAAGATGCTTGGAACTGGATGATCTTGAAGGTCCATTCCAACCCAACCCATTCTCTGTGGGCCCCGAGGACCAGAAGCAGCTGAAGGTGAGGAACATCTGCTTAAACAGCTGGAAACTGGAGATTTGAGGGGTTTAATCCAGGCGCCCAACCTCTTGGCTCGAATCCAGCGTTGGAGATGGGGTGAAGCCGCACGTCAGCGAAGAAGGACATTCCCAAAGCATGGAAGAGTTCACGAGGCAGCTTGGCAGGGAGAGTGGTGGGCTTCTGGCTGGAGCTGGGCCACGTGTGACCTCACAGGGAGCCCTGGAGGAGGGCGCTGGCCACCACGGCCACCACGGCCACCAGCCCCAGCGCCGCCGAGCTGCTCCTCACCCCGTCGCTGCTCCTGGTGTCGTCCGTGCACAGGTCGGTGTAGCAGCAGGATTTGGGCTTGGATGCCCCTATCCCGTTGTCGGAGAGGCATTCCTCCTCACAGGCCCTGGTCACGGTGATGTTGCCGAAAAAGGGGTAACCTGGGAGAGGCGGATTGGAGAGGGGGAGAAATGGGAAAAGGAAATGGGAAAAGGAAATGGGATCAGAAATGGGATCAGGAAACACTTACAGAGGGTTGGACATCCCTAATCCATGGGTGCCTCTTATCCACGCTACTTTTTCTTGGAACTGTTCTCATTGCTGACTCTCCCTCACCCTCCTGCTCCTTCCAAAATCATTCCATGGAACACATGGAATTCCATCCATCTACAAGTCCCTGTAGATGTTTGCACCATCTATAAATTCAGGGTCCATGGAGATACCAGGGTAGGAAATGCAACACAGAGGGAGTAAGTGCAGTGAGTCCTGATCCTGCTCTGTGAGGCTCCAAATCTGATGGATTTCTCTCCTTCCCTCTTTAAAGTGGGATATTTTATATCTGGATTTTTATAGAGCTGTTAAAGGATAATCCAAGCTGGGACTGGGATGGGGAGAGGGAAGTGTGGCCAGCAGGCTGAGGGAGGTGATTCTCCCCCTCTCCTCTGCTCAGGTGAGAGCCCACCTGAAGAGCTGCCTCCAGCTCTGAGGTCCTGAGTGGAAGAAAGTCATGGAGCTGTTGGAACAGGTCCAGAGGAGGCCATGGACATGATCCAAGGGCTGGAGCCCCTCTGCTCTGGAGCCAGGCTGGGAGAGCTGGGAATGTCCAGCCTGGAAAAGGGAAGGCTCCAGGGAGACCTCAGAGCCCCTTCCAGTGCCCAAAGGGGCTCCAGGAGAGCTGGAGAGGGACTTGGGACAAGGGATGGAGGGACAGGACACAGGGAATGGCTTTAAATTGGGATAGGGTAAAGTTAGATGGGATAATGGGGAGGAATTCCTGGCTGGGAGGGTGGTGAGGCCCTTACACAGTTTGCCCAGAGCAGCTGCGGCTGCCTCATCCCTGGAAATGTCCAAGACCAGTTTGGATGGGGTTTGGATCAACCTGGGATAGCAGAACGTGGAATAGTTTGGAATTCACTGATCTTCAAGCTCCCTTCCAACCCAAACCACCCTGGAATTNATAGGATAACGTCAGATGGGATATTGGGGAGGAATTCCTGGCTGGGAGGGTGGTGAGGCCCTTACACAGTTTGCCCAGAGCAGCTGCGGCTGCCTCATCCCTGGAAATGTCCAAGACCAGTTTGGATGGGGTTTGGATCAACCTGGGATAGCAGAACGTGGAATAGTTTGGAATTCACTGATCTTCAAGCTCCCTTCCAACCCAAACCACCCTGGAATTTTTTGATTTCTCCCCGGGAAGCCCTCAGGGTGGGACTCACCTGTCTCCACGGAGTGCAGCGTGGTGGTGCACACGGTGGCTTTGGGGGGACACGGGGTGGCTGTCCTGCACTTGGAAATGTCCGTGGGCTTCTCGCACGTGTAACATCGCAGGCACTGGGCTGCAGAGGGGACAGGAGGGATCTGAGGTGACACAGCAGGGACACAGACAGGCCCAAATCTGCAGCTTCCCCACCCAAATCTGCAGCTTCCCCACCCAAATCTGAAGCTTCCCCACCCAAATCTGCAGCTTCCCAACCCAAATGGCAGCGGTGTCCAAGATTAAGCACGTCCAGAGGTAGTGGCAAAGCTTGGGTTTGCCAGGGGGGAAAGATCAAATCCCAAATGCCAAATCCTAAATCCCAGCACTGGAGGACAAGGGTGCTGCTGCAGGAGCTGGGCCCGAGCACAACTTTGGGGGCTCAGCAGCCCAAAAAAGAGAGATTTATAGGGATCTATTCCTTGAGGAGCTTTGGTAGGTCTGCGCATCCTCTGTAAGAATTCAGCCTGGGGAAGAGGAGGCTGAAGGGAGACTTTTTGGGATCTACGACTTCCTCATGTGGGGAAGTGGAGGGACAGGCACTGATCTCTCTGTGACCAGCGACAGGATCCAAGGGAATGGCCTGGAGCTGTGTCAGGAGAGGTTTAGGTCGGATATCAGGGACAGCTTCTTCCCCCAGAGGGTGGTCAGGCACTGAAGAGGCTCCCAGGGAATTGTCACAGCATCAGGAGCTCAGGAAGTGTTTGGACAACGCCCTCAGGCACAGGGTGGGATAATTGGGATGTCCTGTGTGGGGCCAGGAGTTGGGCTTGGATGATCCCTTCCAAATCAGGATATTCCACGATTGTAAAACCCAGCTCCTTCTGCTGACAGCAGCGTTCCCAAGCTGTGACAGCGGCAGCTCCTCCATCCCTCCCCTCACAGCAACAGCTGCTTCCTGCTCTTTTGAGGGAAATTCTGCAGGAATCAGTAACTGAGAGTGGGATTTAAACTCCAGAGCTCTATCAGAGATCCCGGGGGCTGAGTGTGGCCTCAAACCCGCTCTCATCAGGGTTTACTGCAGCTTTTTAAAGAGGTGATGCCCAAACCTTTCCTGGCTGCCACCTGAGGGAGGGACACCTCTAAACATGCAAATCTTGGGCACGGCAGCTCTCCAGAATCCCAGTGTGAGCCCTGTCCATCCGCAGCCAGCAGATGCTGAGAGTGTGGATTTTCCGAATTCCTGCTGGTGTGGCTTGATGACAAAAACCAGCCTGGTTTGAGATTTTCTATTTTACCCTCCTTCCACCCGCTGAAAAGAGACCTGAAAGCGTCCGGTGCCATCTACTGGTAAAAATTCACACCGACGCTGGTTTTTTGTTCCCGTTCTGCTGCCGGAGAGGAACCTCTGGGGCTTTGTGATAAGGATAAATATTTTTGAAGGCGTTTGTTTGAACACCTGACTTCAGAAGGAATTTTTAAGGCATCTGCTCCTCGTAGCAGCTCCTTTGGAAAATTCCGGCTGTGGGGTAGAGCCTATGGGATTCAAAACTTTTCTTTGTCTCTTTGCAGAGGTAAAAAGAGTTTTTCATGGGAATATTTCAATTTTCTTGTGGCCGTACTCCCTGTAAACAGGGTGGTGGAGCCATCCCTGTTGATCCCAGCTCAGGACCTCACTAGATCCCTTCCCAATGATCCATGAGGGGTTGTTTTATATTTACATTATCAAAAACTTGTATTTTACATTATCAACAATCGTTTGGATGTCTGTGGATGTGCAGGATGCTGGATGGATGGATGGAGCAGTTCTGGCTTAAGGCACTTGAGAAATTGCCCTGAAACCCTCGGGGTGAGGCGGTTTGCATTTCCAAACCTCAGGATTTTCATGGATGAGCAGGGAATTGCGTTGGGGGAATTAATCCCAGTTAAAAGCAGGTTTAAGGAAGGAAAACCTCAACCCCCTCATCTGACACTGGGTGGGGCACTCAGAGAACACGGGATTTGTGGGATGGTTCCATGGAAAAGGAAAGCCCAAATCCATAAGGACCAGGACAGAACTGAACAGGGACAGCTCCATGTCCTGATCTGAGCCAATAATTCCCTGTTCCTCAGTGTCCAGCAGGACCTTCCATCCCTTGACAGCAAACCTCGGGAATATGAATGGTCACAGACACATCCCTCAGCTGTGAGAGGGGTGCCTGGACCAGCTGCTTCCCTCTGGATCATCCCAAAAAATTTACTTCTGCCTGATTTCAACTATAAAGCAAATAGGGTTGATAACTCTGCTTCCATAAAATTCTTTGAGACCTTGTGTGGTTTCTCAGAAATTCCATTAAATCCAAGACAAGGCTCCAGATGGAGCTGCTTGATCCCTGCCCAGGCTGCCTTTCCTTTGGGATCTTCCAGGGTCCCACGGAAGCAGCCTGAGGATCTCTGGGGCCCGTGGGCTGTGGGTTAAACCCCTCTGGAGTTTAACAAAATCCCTGGAATGGCTGTTCCAGGCAGGGATGCAGCTGCAGTCGGTCACATCCAGGTGGAGGAAGGACACAGGGATGGCCAAACCCTGCTGCCAGCTTGCCCAAGATCCAGACCCATCACAGACCCAGGAAAATTTCCCATTTCCACCTATCTCCTGAAAATAAGGGGAAATCCTGGAGCTGGGGGTTTAATAAACCTTTCCAACGTCCTTGGAGTTATTTCTCATACCCTCACCCTTATCTATACTGGAGTTTCACCTTCTGGCTTTCAGCATTTCCAGCAGGCAGCTGGGAGATTTTAGGGATGGTGGGAGCTCGGGATAAACATATCCCATCCCATTCCTGAAGGAATTCCTCTCTTTCCCAGGCTGGTCCTGCCCTGTGCCTTGTGGTTGTCCCCTCCATCCCTGGGTACAGGTGACAGGTACCCAAAAGATGAGCATCGCTCCCAGCCAGGCATCACAGCTCTTCCCACCAGGAATGCATCTCCCCTTTCCCATTTCACCCTTCTTCAACACAAAAAAGCATCATTTCCCCCACCTGGGGGTTACCAGGCTTCTCCACTCCCCTCCCAGGAATTTCCCAGGGGGTCCCTGGAGTGTTGGGAATGAGGAGCTCTTACCCAACTCCACGAATGCCAGGCCCAGCAGGAATCCAAGCAGGAGTCTCTTCATGCTGAGAGCAGATCCAGGCAGCCAGGACAGTTCCAGGGAGCTGCTCCCAGGGAGCTTTATATGTTTTCCCACCCTCTACCAGCTGTTGTTGATGCTGTGGGCGGATTCCCTCGGGGTGATCAGGGGAGAGCCCAGCTCCAGCCTGGATTGGGATTTGCAGAGGAACGAGTTCCCCGACGAGGTGACATCACCCCAGCGAGCAGACTCCTGCCAGGCCTCGGCTCTTCCCCGGGTTTATGTCCCGGGGCTGGTCCCATGGAAAAGGAAAAACACGGCTGGCACTGCGAGGTGTGGCCCCGTGCCAGGGTTTGGATGGGGAATGTGACAAGGTTTGTTTGCTCCTTCCAGTCCGGCTCCACGAGCCCAGAGCTGGCTCGTGTCACACGTGTGGCACTGGCCAGCCACGGCCGAGGGGCGAGTGACAGCGGGCTGGGCTTCCACGTGCTCTGGAGAAATGATTCCACGGGCTGGCATGGCTGGGGTTGCCCAAAGGTGTCTGTTTTCCCAAATCCAGTTCAAAATCGAGCCTGGTTTTTGGATCCCTTGGTTATTCATTGAGCTGCTGAGCATGGGAGTCACTGGGAGGCCAGTGGGATATGGTGCTTCCAAGTCTGGAATTGGGATAAGCACGTGGTTTCGGGTCCTGGGTCTTGCTGGCAAAGCAGGATGCTCAGCCTGCCTTTGGAAAGCTGTCAGTTATTCACCAAGTTTTATCCTGAAGCTGGGAAATAAACCCAACATGGAGCAATGAATCAATTTTCCCACTCCAGCACCTTCCTGATAGCAAATTTCACTTTATCCACATCAAGGCAACCCTTTCAAACATCATAATTTATTTTGCATCTTACCCAGTATTTGGGGAGACAGCTTCAAATGCTCGGAGGTGGGGAGAAATGATTTACTTCTCCCTTTGGACCGAGCCACTGCTATTTTATATTTCACAGGAAAAGCTGATAGACTTTCTGTTGGGTTTGCCGTGATCCAAATTGGAAAGCCCCAGCCTTGTGCAATTTCCCATAAAACAGCTGAACAAGCCAAAGAGGCGAAGTTTGTGAATCACTGGAGCACTTGGAGATTTTAGGGATGGAGATGAGGTGAGTGGAAGGTGCTTTAATGAGGTGCTTGGCCCGTCACAGACTTGTTACGACAACACACGTGGGAATTGCTGCCGTTCCCGGCAGCCTCTCCTCCTTCCCAGCTGGAGGATGGCTCCTGGTAACCTGAGAAGTGTTGCTGATGGAAATTTCCACAGCCACGGATGACACAAAGCTGACAGAGCTGTGGGAAAGGGAGAGATAGACCCACACCCTAATCCTCCTCTAAGAGAATGAAAATTATCCTTTGTTTTATCTTCCTGTGCTGTCGGAGATCAGGCGAATAAAAAAATCTGGGTCAAACATAACTTTCTGGGCACAGAGGAGAAAAATCCGCTCGGTGGAAGCCACCAGACCTGGCTACATCCAGATCCTTCCTCGGAATTGGGCAGCTCAGGGCACATTTGAGCAATATCCTAATTAACAGCCGTGAAACTGGAAAAGATCCAGCGCTTTCGGCATTCCAGGTGGTTGTGCCTCAATGGGAAAGCGCAGTGGGGTCGGGACAGTAAAGCTGCTTGGAGGATTGTGGAGTGGAAATGTCCATGGAGACATCCTCTCCTACCTGAAAATCATCCCATGTGGAGGATTTTTTGGGATAAATCCGTGTGGTTGAAGGAATAGGGACATGAATACTTAACCGCTGTCTTAACTCTGTCTTAAAGGCTTGGAAAGGTTGGAGATCTTTCCATAAAGCAGAACACTGGGAAAACACCAGAGCTCCAGCTGAATGTGCAGCAGTGCCAGACTTCAGAAAGAGAATTTGGGAGTGTTCCAGTAAAACTGTGGAGGAAAGGAAAGACCTTTAAGGTCTGTTACCTTTAGGGTATTTGTTGATTAAAGATAAATCAGGAGCCTATGGAGAGATGTAGCCCTGGAAACAAACCCAAAACCCAACACAAACCACCACGAGTGGTGCCCAGGTGTGTGCTGAGGTGGGAGGGAGGCTGATTTTGGAAGCAGCAGCACCCTCCTGGCTTCCCGGGTGGAATTTCACTGCCACTGTCAAGAAAAAAATGGGATCCTAATGGAAAAAACCCAATAGGCAGCAATTAATGGGGAGACTGGGACAACAGGATTCACTCCAAAAGATGACAGTGGAAAACACTGGCCCCTTTTAGCTTGACAGAGTTAAGATAAGCCTGATTTAAACGAGACTGGAAATTGAGGTTGGATCTTAAATGCTGGAAAAATCGGGATTATTTCTGTAAGCAAATGCAGGGAAGAAACCTGACCTGCTTTAAGCCTGATAACTCTGTGAAATCTGTGGTTTGACAGAGCAGTTAGGTAAGGCTTAGACAGCTTTCAGCACTCAGGAGGCCCTAAAAATTCCCTTCTGTCTCTGTCGGGGGTGGAATAAGCCCTGGGAAAGGTTTTGAGCTCTGACTGACGGGAGCCAGGAGGGACTTGGGTTGAAATGTCACTTCAGGTCTGGAGAGCTGAGAATGTCAGCGAGGCGTGGTGCACAGGGAGGAAGGTTTGTCTGCCGAAAGCCTTCAGGAATTCTCAGTGGGATCAATCAAAACCCTGTCCCAGCCTGTCCCTGGGAGGCTGTCCTAATTTACAAGGTGATACAGGGAGATTTAATCCCTCCCTGCTTATCACAAACACCAGGGAAGGCAGATGGCAGAAATTCGGTGTTTGCAGGTAAGAAGGTGAAATGCTTCACCTGCTCTAAGTTCCCTTACAGTTAATTCTTGTTTGAATGATAAAACCCCGAATTTTTATGAGGTGTTCTGTGGCAGGGAGTGAACACCAACTTTTGCCGAGCTGTTCCAGTTGCTGGTTATCAGCCACTTGTGAAATTAGTCCTGTGTAAAATTTTCTGCTCTGATTTATGGAGTCTCCACAGCCCCTGGCTCTTGTTACACCCCTCTACTACATTTAATTTCTCACTGTTGAGATTTTCCTCTTCTCCATAGAAATGTGTTTTGTCTGGGATATCCCTTGGATAGATTTTGGTGGGCTCTGACTCCTTCTCTGGAAAACTGGTTCTCCAAGGCTTTAATCCTTCTCTGAACTCCCTCTATTTCACCACCTGCTCTCCTACATTGTCCAGCCCAGAACTGGAAGTTTTCTTGAACCATTCCATGGAAACCCAGAATGGTTTTGGTTGAAAGGGACCTTCAAGATCATCCAATTTCAATCCCCTGCCATGGGCAGGGACACTTTCCACTATCCCAGGTTTCTCCAAGCTCCATCCAACCTGGACTTCAACACTTCCAGGGATGGGGCAGCCACAGCTTCTCTGGGCAACCTCTTCCAGGGCCTCCTTAGCCTCACAGGGAAGAATTTTTTTCCCAATATCCCATAAAACCCCCTCTCTTTCAGTTCGAAGCCATTCCCCCTTGTCCTGACACTCCATGCCCTTGTCCAAAATCCCTCTCCAGCTCTCTTGGAGCCCCACTTCAGCTACTGAGAGCTCACAGTAAGGTCCCCCCAGAGCCTTCTCCTCTGAAATCCCAGGAAAAAACAGAACGGATCCATCTGCCATGACACAAACGCCAACCAACCCTATTTGACACCGTGGCCAGGTCGTGGTATCAATCAATCAACCACGGTATCAATCTACCTGATATCAGTGTCTTTCCTGGGAGCTGATTTGCAGGATGGAGTCTGCTCCCTTTTCCAGATATCAGATTTCCAAGTATCCTGGTGACAACTGGTTTGCAGGAAAACACAGATACTGTTGATCAATAAACTGAGTCACCTCGAGTTCGGTTCCTGTGATTCCAGAGGGGCAGAACTTTTGCCAGGGGACTTTTTGGATGGCTCCACCATCTTCATGCGTGACTCAGTAGCGGGGAACCTCTCTGCCCGTGCCTGTGGCTGCAGCTGATCCAGTGGAAGTTCCACCTCTCACGGGTGTGTGTCAACAGCAAGACTCGGGGCTTGTTGGGGTGGAGTTGGTCTCCACCCTCCTGATGAAACCCTGCCACTGGGCAGGAAGCAATTCAGGTTTCGTTGGGCTGGAGAAGGGTGAAAGTGTGAGCAGCCTCCCCCCAGGAGCTCTTTAGGTCTGTCTTCCAGGGGCTGTTTGATATTAAATGTTTCTCCTCCACGGGGAGTATAAAAAACCCCAGATTCGCAGCTCTGATTCAATCTCTAAAGGGCTCCTACACCTTTTTTCCCATGTCTGAGCTTCATTTTGCTGCTTTGCACCCCCTGTCTGAAGATGTGAGGTGACAAGTTGAATGTCTCCAAGCAGAGAAGGGAGCTGTACTCGCATCTCCCAAATTCTGGCTTAAGCTCACTAATCCCAAGACTAAAAAGCAGGTGCTCCTAAGGATGGGAGGAAACCTTCCAGACTTGCTGGATTTTTGCAAAAAAGATGTGAGTTGTGTTCGGTGCTCTGAGGGAAAAAAAGAGGTGTCCAGGGATATGATCATCTGGAGGCTGGAATCATTGAATCGTGGAATGGGTTGGAAGGAACCCTAAATCTCATTTCATCCAACCTCCCAGCCGTGGGTAGGGACATCTTCCACTAGACCAGGCTGCTCAGGTTCCTCTTGTTCCAGCCAGAGGACTGAAGACAATTCCTTCAGGCATCACCTATCCTGCTGTGTTTGGTCCTTCAAACGTTTTCTGAAAACGGCAAAAATGCCCAAGATGTGATTCCAGATTGGATCCCAGAGGGATGAATATCCACAGTTCAGGCATTTCAGACTTCCTTTAAGCTGTATCATTCCTACCATGGACTTGAGAGCTGTCTAGGAAGTGTAAGGTGGTCCCTGAGTGTGTTATGGCCAGAACCCACTGGATTTGTTCCAGGGAATGCCCAGGCACACGCTGAGGCATAACAAGGACCAAGGATGTTTCCAGAAAAGTTGTTGTGGTTGGAAGGATG
Source organism: Pachycephala philippinensis (assembly GCA_013397055.1). Classification (NCBI taxonomy): domain Eukaryota; kingdom Metazoa; phylum Chordata; class Aves; order Passeriformes; genus Pachycephala; species Pachycephala philippinensis. The sequence goes on from VWZT01011751.1 coordinate 137,320, forward strand.
AGAAATTCGGGCACGAGCTGTGACAGTTGTGATCAGGATCAGAGAATGAATCCTGACCCCTTTTAAAGACCAGCGTTGACACAACCTGGATGTATCCTCAGATGAAAACCTCTCGTGTCCATTGTTCCAGTGTGATTCCCGTTTCCATCCCAGTGACAGCTGCTGCCAACCCTACACCAAAGCCCGTGTGACCCATAAATCCATGCTCCATCATGTAGGGCACCTGTGGCTGTGTGATTTTTCCATCTGAAATTGGGATGGTTTAGAATAACGGGATTGTTAAAAGCTGGAAAAGACCTCTGGGATCACCAAATCCAACCACCACCATTAAACCACGTCCTCAAGCGCCTGATCCACGGGGTTTTTTGGATACTTCCAGGGATGGTGACTCCACCACTTCCCTTTTCCAATGCTTGAACACTAAAAAAGCCGAGGCTGAAGGACTCTGGGAATATTCCTGGGGCTGCTGTTGGCTGGGAGTCTCCACACTTTAATCAGCTGATGACACTGTTGATCTCTTATCAACATTTTGCAGTACAAGGACAACATGCAGAGACTGGCTGGTTACAGAGCTCCTTCCTTCCCTTTATCAGGAAAAAATTTCCCTCTTTATCAGCTTTGGTTGTGCAGAGAAAAGAAACAGAGTCCTCCCTATGAACTTGTCACTTGTCACAAACCACAAACTTGACAAACCCGAGGACTGTCACCGAGTCTGTGGCTGAGAAGTGCCTGACATCACTTTGTCAACCCTCAGCATCATCAGCAGTGCCTTTGACTGACACGTTGGCAGCAAAGTCTGTCACCAGATACGGATCTGGATGAGCCAATCTAAATAAGTAACCCCTGCTAAGCAATAAAAATAGCCTGGGGTGGATGTTGCCATGGGGATCCAGCGCAATAACAGGAACAGCGTGACAAGGAAGCCAATTCCCATCGTCGGGGTCTGTGTGGTCAAGGCACAAAGTTGTGGGAGCACCAATTAGCAGAAAATGCAGCAGAAATAACCTCTGAAAATTTGCAGAGTCACAAACAGATTGAAGCAGGACAACAAACGCAGAGTGGGAATCATCTGACTTAAGTCCAGCCTTTCTTCTCTATCTTAGGTAGCTCCTGGGTGACTCACTGGAGCTGTTTCTTTTTCCAGTCGGGCAGACAGATCCAAATTTCATCAGACAAAAGCCTCATCAAAAACTGGATGGCACTGGGGATTATCTGCTGCCCTTCACTAGCTTTAAAAGGAACCTTGCAAGGGTGGAGATGAGGTCACCTGGTGGCCTCTTCACAGTAAATAAGTGTTTTGTCATGGAATCATGGAGTGGCTTGTGTTGGAAGGGACCTTAAAAACCATCTTGTTCCACCTCCTGCCATGGGCAGGGACACCTTCCACTATCCCAGGCTGCTCCAAGCCCCATCCAACCTGGCCTTGGACACTTCCAGGGATGGAGCAGCCACAGCTTCTCTGGGAAAACCTGTGTGGCTGAGCATCACCACCCTCCCAGGGAAGAGTTTCTTCCAATATCTGATCTGAACCTTCCCTCTGTCAGTTTAAAGCCATTCCCTGTGTCCTGTCCCTCCATCCCTTGTCCCAAGTCCCTCTCCAGCTCTCCTGGAGCCCCTTTAGGCACTGGAAGGAGCTCTGAGCTCTCCCTGGAGCTTTCCCTTCTCCAGGCTGGACATTCCCAGCTCTCCCAGCCTGGCTCCAGAGCAGAGGGGCTCCAGCCCTTGGAGCATCTCCGTGGCCTCCTCTGGATTTGCTCCAGCATCTCCACATCCTCCTGCTGTGGGACTCCAGAGCTGGATGTGGTGCTCCAAGCAGGATCTCACCCGAGTGGAGCAGAGGGACAGAATCCTCCCCTCAGCTGCTGCTCACATTTTGGGGACACATCTCAGGACACAGGGCGTCTGTGGGCTGCCATTCCTTGGCAGAACAACTCTCAGGCACACGCTGGGGTTCTTGGAGTGTCCTCCTGGGGTTCTAGGAGCTGGACTCGATGATCCTTGTGGATCCCTTCCAACTCTGGATTTTCCATGAATTTTGCCAATCCTTCCCAGCAGGACCAAGCTCCCTCCTCATCCATCCACGTGTCCAACTTCAGTGACCACATCCAATGCTCTCTCCATTTGTTGTCCTACTTCTGGGCATCCTACAAAATTCCAGAGCAGTTTGGCTCTTCCAATTAACTTTGATTTAATCTGACTCCAGCTCGTTTTAGCCTCCTACACCACAGACCAGTCGTGTCTCTCCTTCCTCCCCCACCTCTCCCCTCCCTGCTGAGATGTTTTTGAGGTGGCACACCCAGATTTCTGGGATCAGGAGTCTGACACACTTGGAACAACATTGTCCCCTCATCCAGCTGAATTTTGGGATGATTCAGTTTCAGCTAAACAGATAAATGTTGATATATGGTTGATATATAGATAAATATGTTGATATCCAGATGTATTTGTTGATGTCCAGAAAAAAGAGGAGTGAACTGGGAGTTCAAGGATATGGATGCAAAGTGTAAAGCTTGTGGTTCACTGAAATCAAAGATTCAGAAACCTCTTTGGTGTTTTTTTCCATAAAAAAGAGGAAAAGTGGTGAAAAAATTTCTGTGGCCTGAAATGGGTGAATAATTTCAAAAATTATTCCAGGAATGAGAGGGAAGCCTAAAAGAATGGTGGAAAAATGGAGCAGCAGACAAAAAAATGTGAGGGAGGTTAAGAAATATATAAAGAAATAATTTGCAATAGTCAAAATTACTTAGATCTTGAGAAAGACATTGAATGTTTTTTATTTATTTAAAATGAATTATTTAAAGTTATTTAAATATTATGTAAAGTTATTTAGCCTTTAAATTGAGAGGCAAAATAAAGTAGAGATAGATGAAAACTGAGTATTAAATTAACCCCTTGTTTATTCAATATATAAAATGCTTTTGATTTTGGGGGTAAAGACAGCATGGAAAAAGGTGTCCAGAAAAAGAAACAACCACAGCTGAGGTGGAACAAAAAACTTCAATGTATTCAAGGTGGGACAAAGCAGGGCAGGATGTTTTCCATCCCAGAACTCTTGGAGAACTCAGATACAGGACAACAGGTGCAGGTCCACTCCCAAATATTGTTTATAAACTGGTCAAGGCAGGATCATGAGGTCAGAATTTAGCACCTAAATTAAAAAGAGGAGGGGTAACAGCCACTGTCTGACCTCGATAGAGTGCCAGGATTAAAAACAGGGTTTGAAGGAGGGAAAACAATAAAAAAAACCAGGAAAAGACTTAAAATCTGATGTTATCTTTGTTGTTTTCATGTTAATAAAGTCAGATTTTCACAGGTTCAGCCAAGTTATAACACAGGATATTGTAGGAATATTTATTAAGATGGCGCAGATGGAAATTAAATTGAATTAAGATGAGTGAGAATTTTTTAAAGGCTTGGAGTGGAGGAGCTGGAAATATTTAAAATGTTGGGAGTGGGATACGAGCCTGGGGAAAGTCGTGAGTGCCGTTCCTCACTTTTGGAGTGCTCTTGCTTAATATTTTCTGTTAAGACCTTGAAAGATGCCAAACGGGATGGAATTTACTGGTGGCACAAATTCGGGAAGCCTCAGCAATTCCGGGAAGGATCAGGATATCGTAAACAACCAGGTGTCTTGGATGCAAGTCATGGATTAAACAGGATCATCCACCGTAATAAGCCAGTTACACGGTAAACGAGGAGGTCACCTGGAAACGATTGGGAGATGAAAGATGCGGGAATTTTTGGATGATCCCCGGTGGAATCTCTGTCGGGCAGCTGATGGAACATGGAAAAGGTGCTGTGGTTGGGGCTGTGTCAGCGGGGACGTTGTGCAAGGCACCAACAAGGCCATGCTCGACACATCGGCTGCATTTCCCCACCTTCGCCTGAGGGACCTGAATTCCCATCCAAAGGATCTCAGGGAGATGAGAATGGATGGAATATGGAAGCTAAAAGGGAAGATTTAATAAAGAGGGAGAGCGACTTTTCACTCAGGCAGATCGTGACAGGACAAAGGGGAAGTGGTTTTAAACTAAAAGAGGATTTACATCAGGATTTGGGAAGGAATTCTTCCCTGTGAGAGAGGTGAAACACTGGAATAAGTTGCCCAGAGAAGCTGTGGCTGCCCCATCCCTGGGAATGTTCCAGGCCAGGTTGGATGGGGCTTGGAGCAACCTGGGATAGTGGAAAAATCCCTGCCCATGGCATGGGATTGAAACTAAATGGTCTCTAAGGTCCCTTCCAATCTAAACCTTCCTATGATTCTAAAAAAGATGGGATTTCTTAGCAAAAGGAGAAAAGATTCCCAAATATGGACACACTCAGCACCAGGGGGGGAGATAAGATTTTCTTCTGAGATAAGAAAAATGGTGGCACTAGAGAAAAACAGTCCTTCACTTCTCCACATAAATATTCCAGTGACAGCCTGGGAGCTCTCAAGACTGGAGAACTGATCCATGTCCATGACTGGGAAATCGGGATGGAGACACAGAAGTAAAGGCTGGTTTGGACTGAATATAAGCAGGGTTTTTGCCAAACACTTGAGTGGAAAGGCTTTATGTCCTTCCCAGCAGTAACATTCCAGGAAAACCTTTAGTGTCCTCAGCCTCCAATGCCCATCTATCCATCCTGGACAGCTGTCCTGTCATCCAGGGATGTTGGGTAATACCTCATTTGGGATTCCAGATTTGCAAATACCCCCCCACAGCGAAAAATGAGAGTTTATGCACAGTGCTCAGCTCTGGGTACAGATGAATCCAGCTCTTCCACACTCCACTATTTCGGTAGTGCCCTGGCAATTCATGTTTGGATAACTCCAATATTTGGAGTGGTAGAAGTGGATGGTGGAGGAAGAAGTGCCCAGGGAACATTTCCGCTGGTTTTGGGGCAAGCTGAGAAGGTTTGAAAGTTATTCCTCCTGTGAGTAACTTATTTCTGCTGAAAGCACCCCAAAGTCTCATGGCAGCTCTACCTGGATGGGGTTGGAGGGAGGTGACAAGGAAAATAAGGGTGACATAAGTGGAATGTTCACTTGGTTGTGATGTGCGGGATCTGTCTGCCTTAATATCTTATTAAATATATTAAAAGGTTCAGAGGGTTGGAATTATGCAGTCTGGAGAAGAGAAGCTTCAGGGTGACCTTAGAGACCCTTCCAGTACCTGAAGGAGCTCCAAAACAGCTGGAGAAGGACTTTGGAAAAGGGATGGAGTGACAGGACACAGGGAATGGCTTCCCACTGCCAGAGGACAGGGTTAGATGGGATATTGGGAAGAAATTCTTGGCTGTGGAGCTGGTGAGACCCTGGCAGAGGTTTTCCAGAGAAGCTGTGGGTGCCACATCCCTGGAAGTGCTCCTACATCCCTGGAAGTGCTCCTACATCCCTGGCTGTCCTCAGGATGCTGCCTGCTCCTTATCCCACTGCTCAGCTGGAAAGAGGCCGCTGTGAGTTCCACTTTAGCCCGAAGATTTGGGCTTGTTCGTGTCGACATCTTAATCCCAGAGCCAACAGGAGTTTCCCTGTCATTTCCGTGATGCAAAGGTGTCCCCTGGTTTTTATTTCGTGGTGAATCACCGGGGAGGTGGTGGCAGGGCATTTACCTTGGCGCAGCCACTCGGTGTTGTGGCTTTGCTTCCTGCTCTCTTTGGGCTCCACCCTCGGCGTTTTGGGGTTCTTTGCTCAAAGTGTGGTGAAATCTGTGCAGGGGAAGAGCCAGCTGTCCTAAATAGGTTGGATCAGATTAGATTAGAATAAATTAGAGTAGACTAGACTAGACTAGAATTTTCGGTTTCCAGTCCAAGTCCCTGACCAATTCAGAGCTGACCAGAATTTAAGGCATGTTCCTAAATCCAAATTCCGGTAGACCTGAAGCATTGACCACCTCTCCAAGAAGCTGTTCCAGTGTGTGACCACCCTCTTGGTAAAAAAAACCTTCCTGATGTCCGATCTATACCTCCCCTGTGGCAGCTTTGACCCCTTCCCACATGTCCTGTCCCTGGATCCCAGGGAGAGGAGCTCAGCACGTCCCTCTCCACCTCACCTCCTCAGGAACCTGCAATGGGGCTCCCTCTCAGCCTCCTTTTCTCCAAACTGGGCAAACCCAGAGTCCTCAAGGACGTTCCCTCCAGCCCTTCTCCAGCTTTGTTGCCCTCACGTGGACACATTCGAGGACATTCCCATCATTCCTAATTTGTGGGGCCCAGAATTCCACACAATGTTTTAGGGGATGCCACAGCAATGCTGGACATAGCAGGATAATCTCCCCGGACACAGCCCAGGATGTGGTTTGTCCTTTTGGCTTCCAGGACACTCTGATGATTCCTATGGAATTCCTGTCAGATTCCTTTTGCAGAACTGGTCTCCAGTCCCTCCTCTCCCAGTTTATCTTGGCATTGTTCCATCTCAGGTGCAGAATCCATCATTTGGGCTTGTTAAATTTCATCCCATTAGTCATTAATTCCGTTCTGTTCCACAGCTGGGGAACAAACGCCCATCCCAGACTCTATTTCCATTCTTTTTATTTTTTCCACTTTGCAAAAAGGTCGCTGGGAATGAGACATTTCTGCAGAACAGAGTCACAAAACTTTGGAGGAAAACAAGAGTTTCCAGCCTGGATTAAGAGTTCCTGCTGAGCATGGAGAACACAGATGTGGAGTTCTGGTGTGAGCATTTTCCATGGACCAGCAACAGCAACGACCACTTTGTACAACTTAACCTGGGCTGAGGCAGTGAATGACTGAAGGCACTTTGGAAAGGGTTTGGACAGATCCAGGCTGGGAAGGAGTGGTTCAGTCTGAGAACTCCTGGATCCATTTGGAAGAGGAGTTTCCTTCATTAGGTCACTCAGATTTCTCCTGCCCCAGCAATCCCACAATTCAGTGTCACGTTTTTACACAAAACCCTTCAGTCTCTTCAAACATCTTCAGCCTTTTGCTGCACATCTCAACTGCAATAAATGTTATTTGTTGGTTAAAACGGATATTGTGGATATTGTGGTCTTTAAAAAAATCAAAGACCATGGAATCATGGAATAATTTGTTTTGGAAGGGATGTCCAAGATCCTTTTGTTCCAACCACCTGCCATGGGTTGGGAAAGAGATGCTGAGGACGAGTCTCTGGCACTGAAGCTGACTAAGAAAAATGGTCTGTGATTCTTTTTCCTGCCAAAACCCACTGACTGTATCCAAACTGCCTCTGGGAATGGTCTCTGGGTTGTTTTAACTCCTCTGCCACCGCCAGGAGTTGTTTGGGAGAGCCTTGACCTCAACCCATGCTGGTGACAGTAGGGGTGAGGAACTTCCAGTGCCCAGAGGTGTCCTGGAACTGTGACCTTTGGGCCTGGGGCTTGCTGGTCCCATTCCTAGAAGGCCAGAAAAGTAGTAAATTGTTTGTATTTTGGGTTCCGTGATTTTTAAGGAAATATTTTCCTCACCCTTTATTCACCCTGCATTTCTGTGGGGGGTGTGGGTGTATCCCACCTCTGGTGCTCGTTAAGCAGGATCCTTCCAGGGAATACAAAATGTTTCAGGATGGCTTGGCCTCAATTTATCCCAAAATGGGCCTCAGAACTTGTACAATAAGGATAAAAAAAGCATCACAAGGGGACAATAATTTTTGAGGATAGCCAGATGGTGAATACATTTTAATTTTGTCTGATAATCCAAGTGTCAGGGAATTCTTGATTCTTATGGATACATAAGAAAACCCTGCAAGAATTTCTGACAGGGATATGCTGGCAACGAACCCCTGATTCCCATTGATACTGGGAATCAACAGATCTCCATGGCAAAGGCAAATAATTTCTTTTCCCCGTAAGGGTGAGGAGAAGCAGGGCAGAGCTTCTGCACTTGAAGAGCACCTGATAACAGAACGTTTGGTGCAAAAACATCAAAGAAGATAAATTAATTGGCTGGGATTACGAAGGGCAGGGAAACAGCTGTCTTTGACAGTCCATGGGTGTGAGAATGTTGCTAAATGCTCCGTCATTTTGCCACGAGGCAACTGGAACCAGTCCAAAGGCAGTGACTGCACATGAGCACCTCGTTCAGGACAAGGAATTACCATTCCCTGCCTCCTCCCTGCAAGAGCAAGAGGGGAGAGGGTTGTTTTCCTAATTGTTTTCTTTTAAATATTCCCATTTTATTTCAGGAGTCAAATTCTGATGACAAGCCTGCCTTTATTTTTCTAAATTTCTGGTTTTCGTTTCACGTGAGGAGGAATAGAATAGGTCAGGTGTGTTCGAATTATCACATCTCAATTCATGATTCGAAATCTTGGCCACGCCTTCCTCTCTTTTTAATTATGACAGCTGAAGAGGTGTCAAAAACCAGTGTTCTAAGCAGGACGATCACCCTCCTCTTCACTGCAGAAATGTTGGATTTACAGACAGAGATTACATAATTTTTTTCTTGAATTCGTCTGTGAGAGCAAACAAATCTGTTATTTTTGCAAGTTCGGAGGCTTCTGCCAAATGTAAATCCAAAATCAGACTTCACAACTCATTTGGCACCACCCAGGTTTGTGCCTGCAAATAACTCAGTGTGTGGTGACCCCTGAGGAGAACAAATCCATCACCCCACTTTCACTCCCCTGCCCTGGGTGAAGCCCTCATTCCACAGATTCCCTCGAGGCCAGATCGAATCTGAATGAAAATAAGCAGAGAGGAAGGAGCAAAATGTTATTTCCTTTTCTGACTCAGCCCCGTGCCTGTCACCTGTTTCAGGGGAGGAGGTGACACTGCCACCAGCAGAGCTGGGAAAGGCTCCAGGGCTGGGTCGTGGTGTCTTTAAGTGATTCATGTGGGGAACCACTGGCAGAGGTGAGCAGATGCCTTCAAATTTCAGTGTTCCAGGCACAGAGGTTATTCCAGTGTCAGGGGTGAACTTGTCTGGTGTAAAAAATTCTGGGAAAGGCACATTACAAGGGCTCTTTTATCGAGGTGGTGGCTTTTGAGGTGATGTCCCCGTAAAATATGGATGAGAAATCAGAGAAGCCACAGAGGGAGGAGGTTGGGGTTGCAAGAGAATCTGAGCATCCAGAGCATCATCAGAGGAGTCAGAGCAGCACCTGTTCTGCAAAGAGTCCTGAGGAGGAGTTTGGAAAGGCATCCAGAGAGCTCAGGATACGGTCAGAACTGAGGGATCGAGGGATCTCTGCTGTCACACACGATGCCGTGGGATGAACTCGGCTTGCCCTGCGTGAGAGGCAGCTACAATTCACTGAGGGAAGTTCTGCAAAGGACAGGACTTTGGACTGGTTTTAGTGGTTTAACAAGAGGCAGAGCAGAGCTCACTGGGCTCTGGGCTTCTGTTTGTCCCCAAAACCACCTTCATTACACAACAACGTGCGCGTGATTCAGAGCAGGAATGTGGCAGTGCAGGGTGGGTTGGGAGTGGGTGAGCCTTCCCCAGCTGCCTCTGTGAGATTATTTTTAGCCTCAGCCTCTCCCCTGGCCCGTTAAAGGCACTATCTGAGCATCTCTCCGTGTGTTGGAGATAACATCTGTACAAGGCAGAGGAATGGAAATGCTCTGGAACTTGCCCCGGGGCCACAAAGGAAATGTAGAGCACAGCAAGGAACTGCTGGTCCCTAAGCCCAGCTCATCCGGCCTCTGCCCCACAGACTTTCTCCAGTGGTTTAAATCAGGTTTTTAATCAGCTGCTGCAACTTGGGTTGGTTTCAGAGGAACTTGGTGACATTTTTGAGGCTGGTAAAGGCACCGGATATGAATTCTGATGTGCTGTAGGAAATACTGGAGGGCCTAATCCTTATCCACGGGGATAATGAATAATGGTTAATTGTACCAGGAGTAAATAGAATCATGAAACCTTAGAATCATGGAATGGTTTGGGTTGGAAGGAACCTTCAAGAGCATCTCGTGGGCAGGGACACCTTCCACTAGACCAGGTTGCTCCAAGCCCCATCCAACCTGGCCTGAGATATTTGAGTTGTTTAAACACCCTGTCCTCAATTTTAGGCTTTTTGAGAAGTGTGTGGAGAGGACAGAAGAACTAAAAAGCTGTTCAAGAAGAAACTTCCCCAGACAAAATACACCCAGCCTTGTTTTCCAGGTGAATGTTGTTCTTTTGTGTCCTGCAGCAGCTCTCAGGATGTTTTATCAGCACCCAAAATGTAAATTGTCACAGATTTCTGCACCAACAGAGCACGCTGGTGACAGAGGGTGCAGGGCAGAGCAGAGGGACCTGACCCAGAGTCCTGCTGAGCTTTGTAAGGGGTTTAAAGGAGGAGGGGGAAGCAACCTTTCTGCCAACCCAGCCCTTGGGCAAACATCCCGTCCTCTTCCTGGTCCTGCCCTGGCCCAGCCCAGGTTCTGATCGGCGGCTGAGTCATTTATCTGCCCCAGCTGGCCACCTCCTTGCCCTTCCCAGAGTTTAGAGGGTTGTTTTTGAGGGTGACCTGGATGGAGAGTGAGGTTTGGGGCCATTCCAAGTGCTGGTGCCATCAGTTCCACCAGTCACAGGGGGATCCTGCCCAGTTCTTTGCTGTGTCTGTCCCAGTCTTGGCCTCTCCCAGCTGCACCTTCTCTAAACTACCTCATCACCAAATCCCAGAATCCCAGAATATCTTGGGTTGGAACCTCCCCACCATGGACAGGGACACCTTCCACTATCCCATGTTGCTCCAAGCCCCATCCAGCCTGGCCTTGGACACTTCCAGGGATGGGGCAGCCACAGATTCTCTGGGAAAACCTGTGCCAGAGCCTCCCCACCCTCCCAGGGAAGAATTCCTTTCCAATATCCCATCTATCCCTGCCCTCTGGCAGTGGGAAACCATTCCCTGTGTCCTGGCACTCCAGGTCCTTTTCCAAAGTCCCTCTCCAGATGTCCTGGAGCCCCTTTAGGTGCTGAAAGCTCTCCCTGGAGCCTTCTCTTCTCCAGACTGACCAACCCCAGTTCTCTCTGCCTCTCCTTATAGGAGGGGTGCTCTGTGCCATCCTACCCGTGAAACTTCCAGATAGGATTTGTCACTAGGTAAATCCAGATGAGAATCACTCAGGGGTCAATCCTGGACTCCTTCAGGGCAGAAATTGTGAGAAAAAAATCATCCCTTGAGCCTCTAAGGGTTTAGATATTGGGTCTCAACCACCAGAGCTTGGGCAAGCCACCTCTTGGTTCCAGCAAGAAACCCGACAATTCCGTGCTCCAGGAAATCAATGACATTCCCATGGGACCAGCACACTGTAACAGAGCTAAATAGCCTCCATCCATGCTCCCCTATCTTATTTTCTGGGATGAATCCCCACAATTCCCATCCCTGGAAGTGCTCAAGGCCAGGTTGGGTGGGGATCTGAGCAACATGGGATAGTGGGAGGTGTTCCTGCCCACAGCAGGGGTTAGGAATGAGATGGTCTTCAAGGTCGCTTCCAATCCAAACCATTCCATGATTTTATGAATGTGTTTGGCCTCTTCAGAAGCTGGAAGAGGCTCTGTTTCACCCAGCATCCCTGGGGACACTCCAATGTTTCTGGTGCCACCATTCCTTGGCCACTCACATTCCCAGTCTCCAGAAAGGACCATTGTAGCCAAGTTGCTTGTTGGGAATGGCCTCTGGATGTGGACATGCCTGGGAATTGTTTCAGAAGGTGGGCACAGGGCACTGAGGTGTCAGGGACATCCTTGCAGTGCAAGGAGAGGATTCCCTGGAATGGAGAGTTCATGGAGTTGGTCACCCACACAGAAAACAGCCTGACTGGAAGACCTACAGCTGGATGAGCCCCTTTTCATGGATGTGACTCAGGAGGTTTGGGAAAGCCAAAATAAATCACTCCGCTTGTCCCATATCCTCCCTTCACCAATAACCAGATTGGATTCCTATAAACGAGGTGGCTCATTCTGGATTTCCTCCGGGGAAACCCCTTCCCAACTTCCTACAATTAGCAGCTCGTTAATGCCTTGCATCCCAAGGATATACGAGCTTTTCTCTTTCACAACAGCAGACGGTGTCATTATCTCCTGACATCCCTCTGACTTCATCCCAAATGGGATTTTGACCCTTGTCCCGTGGCTATGGATCCTCCAGGCGACTCATCCCCACCAGGGAAATGATGTCTTGTCATTTCAGCCCATGGAGCCACACATCCTTGGCAGCTCCAACAGGTTTTAAGGCAGAAGAGAGGAATTTGGGGCTCTTGGCTGATCTCCCTTCCCTTTTAATCCTTCACCCTCTGCTGTCCTGACTTCACAGCTCCTTAAACCCTGTTGCTCCCACCAAGGGCTCTCCCAGATTCACTCTCCATGGTTTCTTCCTTGTTTTTTACCAGATCTTTTCACATAGGTGGTGCTTGGGAAACCCACCTGAGAGTTTCTCTCAGGCCTCTTTGTATGGTGCTTTTTCTGCTGCCTTTGCCAAAGGATCTCCCAATGCAAGGTGGGAACACCCAAGTTTATATCTATTAAATAAACCAGCTGGAGAAGATGCCGAATAACTTTGAATCTATAGCTGTAGAGAGGGACTATAACTGTATTTGAGAGGTGTTAAAGTTACTGAGTCTGCCTTGCTCTCAGACACCTCATTGATGTTGTTGAACCTCAAATCATTGACCTTGGAACATTGATCCAGACTGTCCAGATCCCTCTGCCTTCCTGCCCTCCAGCAGATCAACATCCCACCCCACTCAGTGTCATCCGTGAACTTCCAAGGGTGCTCTTGACCCCCTCATCCAGATCATCAATAAATGTATTGGACTGACACCAGTACTGATCCCAGGGGGACACCACTGGTGACCAGCCACCAGCTGGAGGTGGCACCATTCCCTACCACTCTGTGGAATCCACACTCTTTTTAACCCAGCCAAGACTGCACATTCCCAAGCCCTTGATACCTAAAGAGGCCAACCTAGAAACAGAGACTGGACAGGAGGAAGGGAATAAAGATGGATATTTATTTGAAAGGCCTTCAGAGGCACACCCTGGGCAGGCCAAAGGCTGCACCCAAGATGGACCCTGAGTCACGAGTTCTTCACACTTTTATAGCTTTTGTCCATTTGCAGATCAACCCAATTTCACCAATTAAACTTTAGCTAATGATGGAATTTCCCCTCAGCTTGCCCCCCTTCTCAAGATGCTGGGTTACACATTTTGGGCCTAGGCCGGGCTGGGTGTCCTTGGAGAGCAGCCTGGAGAGGCTTTGTTCTGTCTGTCTCAGCATGAGAGAGCAGCAGCTCACAGGCTCCAGGACACTGCAGAGTTACACACTGGGAATGCAGAACTTGAAAAATATAAAAGCTAAAACCTAAGGCATCACCCTGGGCTGCCAACATTTCCGGGAGAATGTCATGGGAATCAGTACCAAAGGCTTTCCTGAACTCCAGATAGATACATCCACAGCCTTTCCCTCCTCCCCTGGGGGGGCTGCCTGGTAATAAAAGGGATTTTAGGTCACATTTCACAGCAGTGACCTGGGCTGGACATTGGCCGGACACACAACACCCAGCTGCAGCTCTGCTGTGGGCAGAAACAGTTGACTGAGTGATAGATACGTGACACACTCACAGTTGATGGAGAAATAACTTTATTTGAGGTGTTTTGCAGATAACATGAACACGAATTTCCTTATCTTTTAGCACTCGAGCTTTGCAAGATTAAAGCAGAAGCCATCATACGGCAAAGAGCTGCCATCAGTTCCCAGGGTGCTGGGTGCCCAACACACCCCGCTGCTCCTGGTTACAATTCCTGTTATTAGAGGGGTGCTCCAAGACTTTCCGTGGTCATGGGAGGCCTTTTTGCTCCTCACAATTTGTTGCTGAGGACGGTCCAGAGCACTCCGGCCGCTATCCCTCCGGCCAGCCCGTAGCTGGACCTCACGCTGCCCGCGGCGTTGACGTTGCAGAGGTCAGTGCTGCAGCAGGAGATGTTCCTGTTGCCCACGTTGAAGTCCTGGAAGGATGGGTCACACGAGGAGTCACATCCCTTGCTGATGATGCTGAAGAGCCCCACAACCCCTGGGAGGAAAGCAGGACCATTATTAGAAGGATTCAGTCCAAGCCAAGCCTCACGGAACTGAATAATGGGATGCTGTTCTTATCTGAGCTCGTTCCTTGCGACAAAAATCGGAATCACAGAATGGTTTGGGTTGGAAGGGATCTTCAAGATCATCTCTGGGCAGGGACACCTTCCACTATCCCAGGTTGCTCCAAGCCCTGTCCAACCTGGCCTTGGACATTTCCAGGGATGGGGCAGCCACAGCTTTTTTGGGCCTCACCACCCTCAAAGTGAGGAATTTCTTCTTAATATCCCATCTAACCCTACCCTCTCTCACTGGGAAGGCCAATCCCAAACGTCTTTGTTGCACAGAGCCTTTCAACACCTTGGAAATTATGGAAACATGGCTATTCCCATTTCAGGTGGAAGAGTTGTTATTTGATTTTTTTTGGCCATTTTTGGCAATTGCTGGTTACCAGCAGATTTTGATCTCCAGGAGATCCGATCCATTCTCCTCCAGGAGATCTAAAATCCATTCTGGGCACCAAATCTTTGCCATGTGCGATAAATAAGAAGGAGTTCTACAACATCTTGGCTCTCCTGCATGTAAAGGTCATGGATTTGCACCTTCCCAACCTGGACAATTCCTGCTGGAGGTATCACATCTACTGCCTGACAGAGAGAAAGTTAAATGTGCCACTGATGGGTTTTGTGCCCCAGGTCTAAGAGCAGCTCAGCTGTCAGCACAGATCTGAACAGGGCAAACCAGATCTAGAACGGGAGGATAAAATCCTAATTTTTCAAGTTTCCCCACAGACACAGAGATGAAATTCTGTCGTTTTCATTGATTTCACCTCAAATCTGCACCTCCTAACTTCACAACCAGGTTGTGACCAGGCTCAACCCCTCCCATTTTAATTCCTGTTTCCAAATATTTCAAAAAATGAACCACTACCCTTGCAAGCAAATAATTTTTGGTGCTGTGAAAGAGAAATAAACCTAATTTCGTGCAGGTGAAAGAGATTTTGCACACTGAGGTTTGCTGGCCCAAGCCACCTGGTGTATCCAGGCCGGGTGAGCCTGGATGGGACACCTGAGGCTGGGAAGATTTTGGGCTAAAACATCCCAGCTAAAACGTTCCTGCTTTTCCAGCCCTGCTTTTCCTTACGGATCACGTCTGTCTTGCACACGTCCTTCTCGCCACAATCCATCGTTTTCATGCAGTTGGAGTTGCTGAGCTGGGATGTGCAGGTGTAGCACTGCAAAGATGAACCTGCAAGAGACCAAGAGGGGTTAGGAGAGAAATCAGGGAATCATGGAATGGTTTGGGTTGGAAGGGACTTTAAAATCATCAAGTTCCACCCCTCTGCTGTGGGAAGGGACAGCTTCTAGTTTATGAAGTTGCTCCAAGCCCCATCCAGCCTAGCCTTGGACACTTCCAGGGATGGGGCAGCCACTTTCCTGGGCAGTCTGATCCATTTTTTTACCACTCCCATTATAAAAAATATCTTAATTATAGTTAACCTAAATCCACCCTCTTTTAGTTCTAAAAAATTACCCTTCATCCTATCCAAACAGGACCTCCTAAAAATTTATCCCCAACTCTCCTGGAGCCTCTTTAGGTGCTGAAAGGGGCTCTGAAGTCTCCTCAGGGTTTTCTCTTCTCCAGGGTGGACACCCAGCTCTCCCAGCCTGGATTCAGAGGAGAGAGGCTCCAGCCCTTGGAGCATGGAAACCTCCATGGAGACCTCCATGGTTTTCTCTGGACTTGCTCCAGCAGCTCCACATCCTTCTGATGTTGGACCCCAGAACCAGACCCAGTCCTGCAGAAGGAGGAACAATTCTACACCTCTCATGTATCTTCAATCTATCTGAAGCTCTCCAGAAAACTCAACCAAGTGCTTGCACTGGGAAGCAGGACCATTCCTGGGGAAACCTCAAAGGAAGATATCTCCTCTGCTTTGGGAAAAAAAAATTGTTTTCCATTTTTTTTTAAGGATAATAATACACCTGGCTGAGGTGGGAGTCAGCTTTGGCAGGTGCTGAAGGTATTTTGGATGTAGTCAATGCAGTGAGGGAACAAAAAGAGAGCAGATGGAGCTGGGCTTGAAGAGAATCATGGAATGGTTTGGGATTTAAAGATTGTTTCATCAGGGACACATCCCTCTAGACCAGGTCTCTCCAAGCCCCATCCAACCTGAGGAATGGAGCAGGAGTTTGCAAAGTCCCTCCCAGTTCTCTCAGTTCTCAACTCGTGACTCTCACTCTCCATCTCCCCCTCTTGGAAAGCAAACTCCAAACACGACTTTCACCCCTCTCTGAGCACCCTGTTCCCGCTCCCTCACGGAAATCCCGCTCCATAGGGGATGGAAATCCGTGCTGGCAGCACCTGCTGGGCTGCTCTGTGCCTCCAGCAAAGGCAGGATAAACCTGGCAGCTCCCAAGTGTCCAGCCCTGGTGAGAAATTGTCCCCAGAGGAGTGAGATTGTGGTGAAATTACCTGTTCCTGTCACCTGCTTGTGCCCCAGGGTGTCACTGGAGCCTTGCAAGTGCCAGTTAACATTAATATATATATATATATTTTATATATGTGTATATTTCCTTGAGCCCCATGATCACCAAACTCGTATCATGAATCCCCCCTAATTCCTAATGCCTAAAATACTCTTTTAGGACACTGAAAAACCCCCATTTAGAAATTAGTGATGGAAGGAATTAATTTGAGGCACTCCGGTGTAAATGACTGACGCAGTCACAGAGGTGAGGAGCCAACCCTCAATTTGTCTGAGTGCTGCACTCTGTTCTCACATTGATCTGACTTTTCATGCCATAAAAGTCAAATTTCGAGCGCTCTGATGGAAGCTGGCAGAGTGAAAGGTCTGAGGACTGTGCAAGACCCTTCACAGTTTATTCCTTGGGCATCCTCTGCTGATTGAGAAACTGCTCAAATTTGATTCTTCTCTTCTCTGGTAATAGGGAAAAGCTGCTTTAAACCCTTTTTTTTTTTTTCTCAGTGAAGCTATAAAAACCTGACAGAGTCCAAAGTCCACCCATCCAGTCTATAAAATAACACCTCATGGCATTGTCATTTTTACTTTTGTCCTACTGAAATTCTGGAAACCAGGGTGGTGTCAGGGTCTGCTTTTGAAAGGAAAAGTCAGAAAAAAGTGTTGAAGGGAAACTTTGCAGAAATGATGCGATTTTGATAGTCTGGGAAGAAGGAAAATAATCCTCCCACCCCACTTAACCCCTCCCATCCTCCCGTAACTGTATGGTCTGGCTGAAAAAAACTCGGATTTTGATTAATTCAGGATTCAGGATTCATCTTTCCTGGAAGCTACAAGGATCCCACCATCCCCAGGTGGATTTTTCCCACTCAAAAGGAAATATCTCGGGGTGACAACGTGCCAACACCTCATCCCTCACTGCCAAACCCCATGGCAAATCCTCCTTCCAGACTGAAGGGGCTGAAGGGCGGATCCTTTTTTTGGGATCTTACCTGAGTCCACGCACAGGAGCGCTCCCAGCAGGAGCACAAGGAAAGCCTTCATCTTGGGATAACCTCTGTGGGGCTGCCTCTGGGCTGGTTCCTCCTGGGGCAGGTTATATATCCTGGGAGGCCGGGCGTGCCCCAAAGGTCATCCCTGAGCAGGCACCTGCGGCCGGACCGAGGGAGGGGTTGCTTTGGGTGTTGGGATATTTGCGTTTGGTGCCTCTCCCGTCTCCCTGCCGCTCTCCCCGGGCTGCCCACCCCCGCCTTCCCTCCTACCCTTGGGCAAAGTGCTCACGGGAGTGGAAAAAAGCCCCAAATTCTTGCGGACAAGGCCGGCCTTGTGCGTTCCTTCGGAGGCACTGAGGCTGCGGTGGCACCCTGTGAGCGAGGGCTCTCCACCCCCGGTGCCACCCTGAGTGGAGCCATTGTGTTTAAATCGAGGACAAAATGTTCTTTGGATCAACAGCTCCGGGTATTTATCTGCCCCTGTGAGTGATACTCGTGATAACAAGGTATGTGGCTGGGAGGTATGTGGGGAAAATTAAAAGTGCATTGGCCTTTCCAGGTACTGAGGAGTTCATCTCGCCCTCATTTGCATTTATTTTCTGTTGAAAAGCATTGGCCAGCTCTTGTTTTTGGTGTTTGAAACCCAAGGGATTTTGCGATGGGTTTGTTTTGAGACGTTTCACTCGTGGCTTGGTTCTCTTTGTCCCTCTCGCCTGGCAGAGGCTGGGTGCAAGTTTGGGCACTTGACTCACTCAGTAGATTCAATGTCAACAACCCAGGCTTGTCCAAAAAATGCCACTTCTCCGTCACAGACGGGGTGAGTCCGGCCACATTCCAGCCTCAAGTGCGAATGTTTGCTCTCGTGGGTTGAGCAGAGTCCTCTCCCATTCCTCACATCCTGTGACCACTTCTCGGGACGTGCCAGGGCGAAAGAAAACAGCGCTTTTTTTGCTAAATTCAATGTTTAATTTGTTTATTTTTTTTCCTGGGATCTCGGTGCTGTGCATTTCTTTCCTTCAGGGGTTTATTCCCATTCCAAGTTGAAAGGAAGGTGTGCAGGTGGATCATTGATCAGTGGCTGTGGGATGAGAGGTAGAGAATGAAACTCCTGCCATGATTTACACCAGTGGAAAATCTGTTGCGGGAAATGATTTGACAAATTCTGGTTCCTCCATGCAGATCTTAACCACTTCCAATTGGACTCTTCTGTGTAAAAAAATCCCTAAAAATCATCCCAACACCTTCTTTCTGTGTCTATTGGCTTCTACCTCATCATATTTTTACAGACCAGGTCATTTATAGCCAACTTTTATGGATAAAAAAACTCAGTATTTTTTTCAGGCTGTGGTGTTCCTCATTCAGAGCTATTTAAGGCTATTTTTCTTTTTTAATCCCTTAGGATTGTCCCTGCAGGGTTTGGCTTTTTGTGGTAAGGAAGAACAGGGCCAAGGGGAAAAAAACCTCCTTATCAAATCCACCAAGGCCTGGAATTAAATATTTCTTCAAAAAATCATTGATGAGGAAGAAAAACTCTTTCCATCTTTTGCAGTACCATTTTAATTTTTTTTTTCTCTAACATCAGCCAGAAAAACCCAAAACTTGTGGTGCTGTGAGAGACTCTGACAGCTGAGAGCTTCCATATCCCCTAGTCCTGCTTGCCTGAGGCCGTGTGAGATCCCAGGAATTCCTGTATCCTTACATAAATTGTCAATTCTCACTGTTTTTTGGGAAATTGAAGTGCAATTCCCGCTCGACTCCTGAAGATGGCAAACGTGTCCCGTTATAATTCCACGTGGGTTAACACACAGTTATCCATAGGATTGGGTGTACCTGATGTTTTCCTTTCCCGAGGTTATAAAATTCCCAATTCACCTTCCTTCATGGAAAAGACCACCAATTCCCTCTGGGAATCTCATGATGTCTGCAAATCACTTGGAATTTTGTTTTTTTAGTACTATTTTTGCTGTCGCTGCAGATTCCTGATAGAGACAGGTCTGGGAAAAGGGGAAACAGGAGTTGATTATTTGCTCTGTCCTGGTTCTGGATTATTTGCTCCTGTCCGGTGTCAGGCTGGGAAAATGGTGATGGATCGTGGAACAGACCATGGTGTCATGGATCACATCGAGGAGGAGACAGGAGCTGGGAATTTGAGGAAAAAAAATGGGCAATAGGTGAAATGATGCCTGGAAAATCTGGACAGAGAGACATCAAAAGGAAGTTTCTCCAATCTCCTGGTTGTCTGTAGGATGACAGGGATCTTAGAATCATAGGATCATGGAATTATTTGGGTGGGAAGGGAGTCCAAGGTCATCTCATTCCACCCCCATGCCATGGGGTCCAAGCCCCATCCAACGTGGCCTTGGACACTTCCAAGGATGGGGCAGCCACAGCTTCTGTGCCAGGGCCTGACCACCTTCCCAGGGAGGAATTTCTTCCCAATATCCCATCTAAACCTCCCCTTTGCCAACTTAAATCCATCAGCAAAAGTGAAACAAAAAACCCCAAACAAGCAAAACCCATGAAAGAGGAAATGAAGCTGAAATTTCCAGCTCCTGGATGAGCTGTAGCCCTTGGAACAGCTGGATCACCAGGAGATCCTGTGGATTCTCCAGACTCTGAGCTCAGGTGTGTAACACCTTCTTGGATGCCTCAATTCCAGCCAGGATTAAGGACAGGAATAGGAGGAGCTGCTGTCCAAGGCTTCCTGGCCCTGAGGAGAGGTCACTGAGCTGTTTTCTCAGCACGGCCGTGCCTGTAACTCCTTTCCAGGACGTTCTGAAATCCTTGTGTGGAGTTAAAATGGGATGCAGAGGGAATTTTATTGGCTTTTCCACTCCTGGATGGTGCTTAGCAGAGAGCTGTTGCTGCCTGAAATGCTGTCTGCAAATCCACTCAGGCTGTGGGAATGTGAGATGTTGGATACGGGATTTTAGTGACCAGCTTTAGGCATCCCAGTGGGAATTTAATGGGAACACAGCCTCAGGAATATTCAGCTGTCCCAAATCAGAATGGGTGGGGAATAAACGAGGTTGGGTCACCAGGTGGGAGTGAGGCAAATCCCGTTACAGACTTCTCTGCAAGGAGGGAAGCGTGGATCCCAAATGAGGTGAGCGATTGGGTGGGCGGGAAAACAGATGGATTGATAAGGGCAGAGAAAGATTTCAAAAGGAGGAGGTATAGAGAGGTTTCCAGAGATGGATGGATGGATGGATGGATGGATGGATGGATGGATGGATGGATGGATGGATGGATGGAAGAATAGGTTTACATCAGATATTGGGAAGAAATTATTCCCTGTGAGGGTGATGAGGCCCTGGCACAGGTTGCCCAGAGAAGTTGTGGGTGCTCCATCCCTGGAAGTGTCCAAGGCCAGGTTGGAGCAACCTGGGATAGCTGAAGGTGTCCCTGCCCATGGCAGGGGGTTGGAATGAGATGATTTTGAAGGTCCTTTCCCACCCAAACAATTCCATGATTCTATGGAAAGGACAGAGGATGTCCTCTATCTCAGCCTAAAATATTTCTCCCCCAGCTCCCAGATGTTTTCCACTCTCCTCTGTTCTGGGATGGACATGAACGATGCTGATCCAGCAGCAGGAAAAATTATTCCAGCTGCTCCAGAGGTGCCTTTGGCTGCCAGCAGAGAGAGGCTCCAACTCCATCATCTGTAGATATTTAACACTGTTCCATGCCATGGTCCAGCTTCCACTCCAAGGATTTCTGTCCAGGTTTGCTGTTCAATTGAGCTTCAGAGCACAGGGATGCAAGGCTGGGATTCCTGCTGGAATTCCAGAGTCCAGCAGCAGGGACTGGAACTGCCACTGAGAGCGGAGAGGTGCAGAAAGGTGTTTGTGTCTCTGTCCCTGGGCTGCTCTGGGACCTTTGGTTCGAGTCTCCCTTTCTTTGTGCCTCTTTTTCCTCCAACACCAAACAGGGCTTGGAATTCCTGCATCCCAAGGGAAGTTTTTGTGATCTGTGGGTGCCCACAGCTACAACCAGGGAACGATATAAAAATTAAACCAGCAAAGCGGCTGTTTGACCTTGAGTATTTCTCCAAGGGTCCGGGCACAGAGCGAAACATCCAGCGATTCCCATTTGGGATTTCGGATTTGTGGAGCCATCCTGAGCAGCCCTGGAGAAAAGGTTCCCCTTCGCATCCCACAGATTCCTGCTGACAACCATGAAATCAGTGCATGGCTGCAAATAAATCCCGCTACGGTGCTGATGTTTTCTGTGGAGTGAGGAGTTGATGGAGAAAATTCCCATGGCTGCAGGGATCGGAGATTCCCATACGATGGTGCTGTTGCCACACGGCTGGAGCCCAAACCTCTCCCGGCGTGTGGGAGCAGCCCCAGATTGTTTGTTTAAAAATCTCAGCAACTTCAGAGCACCAAAAAATGCATTTGACTTTTCCTTTTCTTTTTTTTTTTGTTATTTTGTTTTTTTGTTATTTTGCTAATTGCTGAGCTCTTCTGCTTGGAAAAGACTCGGAGTGTGGGATCCCTGCCAGCTCCTGGTGCATCCCGGAGTTGTTTGCAGGGAGAAAGGAGAGCATTTTCCTGCACCCACGCTTTGGAGTTGGGGTGAAGGGTGGGGGGAGAAGCCTGGGCTGGGACCACAAAGAGGTTCTGTGCTTGTTCTGCCCTCACAAAAAACTTTCTGACCCTTCCCTCACCGGGCGTTGCAGCTTCCCGTGTACAAATGTGGCAAAATATTGGAAATACAGGCAGGAAGCATGGATTTCCTGGGATCACACAGGAGATTTCAAACCAGGACCCTCCACCACCCTTGCTGCTTCTGAGTCTATGGCTTTTGCTTCCTTAAGGAAAATAAATTTTCCTGGCCCCACCAGAAATATGGATGGGGAAGAACCTGAGATTTCCAGTCCTGTTGCTGCAGGAGGAAACACAGAAGGATTTTGGGTGGAAGGGATCTTCAACATCATCGAGTTCCAACCCCTGCCATGGGCAGGGATGAGTTCTACCAGGCCAGGAATGCTTTAAGTCCCATCCACCCTGGCTTTGAATCTGTAGGATAGAAAAATATGGATCTGGGGCCAGATAGGACCAGCAAGGACCGTGGCTGCTCGTGTGGCCACAGCTGCACTCAATCCACGGCCTCTTGTGCTCCCTCCTTTCCCAGAGAATCGTGGAGTCCTTCAGGCTGGAGAAACCCTCTGAGATCGTGGGGTCCCACCCTTCCCCCAGCACTGCCAGGGACACCATTCACCCATGTCCCCAAGTGCCACATCCACGGGTCCTTTAAATCCCTCCAGGGATGGGCACTCCACCACTGCCCTGGGCAGCCTGTTCCAACCCGCCTGGTGAAGAAGTTTTCCTAATTTTTTCCTAATATCCAATCTAAACCTTCCCTGAAAACTCGAGGCTGTTTCCTCTGGTCCTGTTCCTTGGGAGAAGAGATCGAGCTCCACCTCAGGAGGGCTTTGGCCCTTCTAATTCTTTCCCTGCATAACCTCATGGAATCCTTGAAGTCCTCCTGAGTTTTCTCCCCCTCCTGCAAAGGTCATAAAATCTCCTTTTTTTTTGTCCATCCTGCCCTTAGTTTGCGGTTGGTCCCCATAAGTGGTGGTGCTTTCCCAACATTAACAAGTTTTTGGGAAAAAAAAACCTCATCTCATGGACTTGTACACGGGGAAAATGTTTTTTTGGGAGAACATTCTTGTCAGGGCATTTTGCTGTTTGGTTCTGAAGTTGTTGACAAAGTGTTGGAAAATAGGATTTTGTGGACAAAGAAGTGCTCTGCAGAAATAGTAAAATTATTTGAAGTTATATAAATTATAAATTATTTGAAGTTATATAAATAATAAAATTATTTTGAAGTCCAGAATGGATTTTGGGATCAAACCCAGGTATGGAGAGCAAGATCCATCTAAACCAGTGAGTCTCCACTCGGGACACGCAATTAAGATGCAGGAAATGCAGGATCAGTCCTTTAAAGTCAGGTTTCCTTTCCCTGGACCAGATGCTCCTCTATTTACAGAGGCAGGAATTCTGATAGCACTTGTCTTTGTCCCTCTGCTCAGAACTGTTCCACTTTGTGTTAACTAATTACAAACTAATTGGGCCGGAGAGATGCAGTGGAGTGAAGAAATTTGATTTTGATGAATTGGCAATTTCTTACAAAAAGTATTTCATTAAAAAAGCGTTGGTTTTTTTTATTTTTTTTCCCTGACTGCTTTATCAAATGCTCTGATGCTTAGGACAGCAGAAGATGAGTTGCACAAACCGGGAGAGATAAGGGGAATTCTGATTAATATCTGTCATTTCCTCCTGGTTTAACTGTTTCGCTGGAAAATCGATGGGAAAAATCAACCCGCAGTTGCTCGGAGTCATCAGGAATTTGCTAATTTGACAGCGCAAGGAGGAATGGCTTCAATGCCCCCTGAAAAAGGGCAGATTTGGATGGAATATTGGGAAGGAATTCTTCCCTGTGAGGGTGGGGAGGCCCCGGCACAGGGTGCCCAGAGAAGCCGTGGCTGCCCCATCCCTGGAAATGTCCAGGACCGGGTTGGATGGGGCTTGGATCAACTTTGGATCATGGAAGATGCCCACGGCTGGGGGTTAAAATGAGATGATCTTGAAGATCCCTTCCATCCCAAACCATTCCTTGATTCTGTGATGTGCCCAGGGGGAGCCTGGTCAGAAGAGTTTGGGCCATTGTCCAAATTGTCCTAAATCCAAACCCGAATTTCATTAAACAAATTGGATTCCCAGCTCCATTTTTTGGCTGAATCTTTACTGATTTACTGATTTACAGGAGCTTGGCTATTAAATAGGCACCACCTCGCAGATGCTTGTGTTTTGTCAGATTCTTAACAATAAATGGACACATAAAAAGAAAAACAAAATCCTGTTGTGTGATTCAAAGCTGCTCCCAGCAGTTCCACTTTTGATTTTGTGGCTGGGATGAAATCATCCCTCTCAGCTCCCAGGCAGGGGTCAGGGATCCCTTCCCCTGCCTGACCTTTACAAATTGCACCTCCTGCTTGGCTCTGACCTTTTCCGAGGTGCCGCAGATCTTGAGCCCAGAGGTTTGGGAATCGAGAGCGCAGTCCTGAGCTGAGCTCGGAATTAACAGCTGCCTTGTCAGTCCCTCCAGTAAGGAGTGGGATGCTAAAGGGTGGACAGGAATGTGTCTGGGATTAAACAGTAGGATGGAAATGGAGGAGATGGATTTAGAGACTCCTCAGCCTGGGCACAGCCAAGGGGGGCACTTTTCAGAATGGTTTGGGTTGGAAGGGAAGTCAAAATCATCTCATTCCAACCCCTGCCATGGGCAGGGACACCTCCCACTATCCCAGGTTGCTCCAAACCCCATCCAACCTGGCCTGGAACACTTCCAAGGATGGGGCAGCTGTAGATTCTCTGGGAATTCCATTCCAGGGCCTCACAACCCTCACAAGGAAGAATTCCTTCCCATTATCCCATCTAACCTTACCCTATTCCAGTTTAAAGCCATCCCCTCTGTCCTGTCCCTCCATCCCTTGTCCCAAGTCCCTCTCCAGCTCTCCTGGAGCCCCTTTAGGCTCTGGAAGGGGCTCTGAGGTCTCCCTGGATCCTTCCCTTCTCCAGGCTGGACATTCCCAGCTCTCCCAGCCTGGCTCCAGAGCAGAGGGGCTCCAGCCCTTGGAGCATTTCCGTGGCCTTCTCTGGAATTGCTCCAGCATCTCCACATCCTCCTGCTGCTGGAGCCCAGAGCTGGATGTGATGCTCCAGGTGGGATCTCACCTGAGCAGAGCAGAGGGGCAGAATCCTCTCCCTTGACCTGAAATTTTTGGAATGAATGAAGATGAATTTCCCATTCACGTGTCCCCTCAATCCTCCAAGATCCCAGTTCTCTGGTTTTTTCCCTGCCTTTGGGCTCCTTCCCGGGATTCCTTCCTCTTTGGTTGTGCAAAAGGCACCATCAGGGGATGGATTTTCCTGTTGTCCACCTGGCTGCTGCTTCTAGGAGTGCTTGAGGAGCTGAGATACTTTTGTGGGACCCCTCATTTCGGGGCTTCTCCTCTTTTTTACCAATTTTCACAAAAATGACATAATTTCTAGAGCTTTGAGAGCTTTCTCCTCATTTCATTTGCTTGAGTCTGGGCAGGGTGATGCCCAGTGAGATCCATGGGCAGACAGGTGGATGGACAGAGGGATGGACAGGGATGGAGCTGCCTTAACCATATTTCCATAGACCAGATTAAACTCTAGGAACAGCATCCAGAGGTGAAGAAAAAAAAGAAAGAAAACAGAAAAAAAATCAAAATAAATGTCAAGGATCCTAACAAAATATCAAGGATGATACAACTGCTGACCAGGGAATAGATAAGGAAGAAGTAGGAATGGTAACGGGAGCTCTTCCTCCCCTTGTGGTCCAAAAATCCTGTGTGGATAAAAAAAGGAGTCGGGAGATTGGGAAGGTGCTGTTCCTCCCATTTTGATGGCTCACATTGGCTGGACCTTGGCTAATTTGTCTTCCCTCCACAAAGCAAGGTCGTTTGCTCTCAGGGGTCTCTCTGCTTGCCTTGAATTAATTTTCTGTTAATTACTGGAATGATTTGAGCGTGGATAAGCAGCAGTTATTTTTAGCAGTCGGGCTGATTAGACTTTGGAGAGAACCACCTGGGGAAGCTGTGGGGCTCCTGCTGCTTGGGAAGGGGAGAAAAACCATTCCCAGTTGGATCCAAGTGTCCATCTGTGTCACCAGCCCCTTCTGGCACTGCTCCTCGGTGGTTTTGCAGGGAAAATAACAGATTTCATCCAATTTCCATCCCTGGAATTGCTCAAGGCCAGGTTGGATGGAGCAACCTGAAATAGCAGAAAGTTCCCTGCCCCATAGCAGGGGTTGGAATGAGATGGTTTCGAAGGTCCCTTCCAACCCAAACCATTCTGGGATTCCATGATCTCACCTGCTCCTGGCATCCCTGATGAAATATCCCCTCAAAAAATGGGCAGGGACATCCTCCACACCTCCTGACCTTTTATTGCTGGGTTTTTTTCCCACTAATCCAGGTATTTCTTGCTTTCCTTGCTCACCCTGCCCTGTCGTAATTTGCTTTTTGCTCTGTGTAAAGAGAGCTGAGGCACCAGTTTGGCTTTCAAGACATTTGCTTTTACATATTTCCCTGTGAATTCTCTTTTATTTCCTCCTCTACCTTTTTTCTACATCTTTTTTTTTTTTTTTTTTTTTTTTTTTTT
>VWZT01011751.1:163968-185440 GCA_013397055.1 Pachycephala philippinensis
TTTTTTTTTTTTTTTAATAACACTCTGTTCAGGCCCCCAAACTGCCTGGTAATTACCCTGCCTTTGATAAACCTTTCTATTAAGCACAACTTGTAAATACCTTGCCTGCTGTAACTGCATTCAATTCATCATAAAATCTCGGGAAGCCTTCGCCTTCCCTCTTTTGTGTGGAAAAAAAAATGGAAACAAGAGGTAAATTCACTGTTATTTTCAGCAAGGAATTAAGAAAGGGACTTGGATTCTTGTTGGTTTTTTTTTTAAATGAATATGGTTCTTTAAACCTCCCTTTCCAGGATTATAAATCTTAACTCCTGGTTTATATATTCCTTTATTTGTTATATTTTATCACTAGTGGGGTTTATTTTGATTTGGTTTGGGTTTTTTGGTTTTTTCCATGGAATCAGAGACTGCTTTGGGTGGAAGGGACCTTCAGGATCATGTTGTTGGATGGACAGGGACCTTTCCCTAGACCAGGTCAGAGCTCAATCCAACCCATCCTGGAACACTTCCAGGGATGGGAAGGGGTTTTCTTTTATCCCTCTTCCTTTGGGAGGACAAGACCTTGCCCAAACTGTGTTCAGGTGAGCTCCAGGTCAGTCTCCATCTCCAGGAGATGTCCAAAAATCCCACCCTGTGCCTGAGAGCTTTGTCCAAACACTCCTTGAGCTCTGTCAGCCTTGGGGCCGTGACCATTCCCTGAGGAGCTGTTCCAGTGCCCAACCACCCTCTGGGGAAAGAACCTTTTCCTAAAACCCAACCTAAACCTCCCCTGACACAACCTGATGTCGCCATTGCAGTGGGGACTGAGAGGAATAACTACACAGAGTCCAAGTCCAGGAAGGAATGGAGACAATGGAATTATTTATTAACAATAGACGGGTTTATATGTGTCAGTTGGCTTAAAGTTTACTTGAATGGCAAAAAGCTGTTGGATCTCTAGCTAGCTACCTACCAGAGCCATTGGTCAATTCTCACAACACACATTTCAAAATATTTGGCACATCAATATAACAATCCTCCATAACAATTTGCAGGTGCAAGATGGCAAAGTTGGTTTACAAAACCCACAGCGTTGTTTTTAATAGTTTGCATGGGAAAGACAGAGCTCTCACGAAATGCTGCAGAGAGCTGGAAAACTTCTCTGCTAAAGCTTTTTAGCATCCATAACCTGAGGCCATTCCTTCAGATCCTGTCACTGTCACCAGAGAGAAGAGATCAGTGCCTGCCTTTCCCCTCGTGAGGAAGCTCCGGATCCCGATGAGGCTCCCCCTCAGAATCTTTTCTGGGCTGAACAAACCAAGGATCCCCAACCTCTCCTCATCAGGCTTCCCCTCCAAACCCTTTCCCACCTTCGTGACCCTCCTTTGGACACTTTCTGACTGATTAATATCAGGGGCAGGACAGCCTGAAGGAGCATCTTTGTCCCAAAGGAGGAGTGCTGTGACCCATCAGGAGGCCAAGCTCTTCCTGCAAAGGCCCTGCAGAGAAATCCTGTCCCCCAGGTTTTCCCCAGCACTGATTTCACACAAGGAATTTATAGGAATTGCCTGAGCCTTGCAGGAAAAGGCACTTTGCAGCTGTTGATTGCACTCCCACGGATCCTGTTTTCCCTTGGAATCTCCTTGGGGATTGCTGTTCTCAGCACAGGCTTTTCTGAACGCTCCCAGTGATTGTTCCCATGGGGGTGGGAGCTTTCTCACCCTCCAAAAGGGCACAAAAACATTTGAAAAGCACTTTCCAGGTTACACAAGCTCCGATTTTATTTTCATCCAGCCCCTGAAGTCGGCAGGAGCAGCAGGGATCTCACCAGGGGAAAGGTCCAAGGAAACACAAGAGGCAGGAGCTGGGTAGGAACTGGGACACTGAGTTGGACTTTGTGACCTCAGAGGTCTTTTTCAACCTTAATGATTTTTGATTCTGTGATTTTTGCACTAAATGTTGGGGAGTTTCCACCTTCTCCCTTTCCTTTTGTATGGATTTAACCTCTTCTCCCTCCCTCTGCATTCCAATTGTTGCCAATCTGGGACAGAATTTGTGATGAACTTCCAGAGGTCAAACAGGAATTGGGTGGTGTCCAAGAGGGGAGGAGAGCTGGCAAACAAATTAACACCAACACAAGCTAATTAACACCAACACTCTGGAATTCATCCAATCACCATCCCTGGGAATGTTCAAAAAAAACCCGTGGATGCAGCACTGAGGACACGGTTAATGGTGAACGTTGTGCTGGGCCCATGGTTGGACTTGATGATCTCAAAAGTCTTCTCCAAATTTAACAATTCCACTATTCAATGAATAATTGTGTTTTCCCCTGATGGAATCATCCCAGAAAAAAAGTCCAGGAGCCTCCCCTGGAGAGAAGAGAGATTGGGCATTGGGTGTGTAGCCACATGGAGTGATACTGGAGCCGGTTGGAAAATCCCAGCCTGCTGCTTCTCGTAGGCTGCACAAGCATAACTCATCCTAGGGAGTCTCCAGGGAAAATCCAGGCAATTCACTCGTTGGAAATTGTTCCCCTATGAATATTTTAGCAGAGCTGCTCCTGCCAATGCTCCCGAAAATTAAGACACTCAATAGAAGTGTTCGAAATTGGCTTTAAACTGAGAGAAGGTTTAGGTTGGATATTAGGAAGGAATTCTTCCCTGTGAGGGTGGTGAGGTCCTGGAAGAGATTCCTCAGAGAAGTTGTGGTTGTCCCATCCCTGGAAGTGTTCCAGGCCAGGTTGGAAGGGCTTGGAGCATCCTGGGATGGTGGAAGATGTCCCTGCCCATGTCACAGGGTTGGAACTGGATAATCTGTAAGATCCCTCCCAACCCAAACCCTTCTGTGATCAAAAAAAGTGTAAAACCAGGAATATTTGGAAGTAATCCAGGTGGATTTTTCGCCATTATTTGTGCTTTGGTTTTGCTGTTTTATGTTCATTGTTTAACCTCTAAGAATGGAGAGGTGGAAAACTCATCCTGCTCAATATCTGCCTCATGTCCGAGCAAAACAGAGGAAATCTGTGTCTTCTTGGGATGAAATGCTTCTGGAATTCCCAAGTATACAAAAGGAATTAATTACCTGGTGTTGTACAGTAAGATCACATTTGATAGGCCCATTAAAAGTGCAATTCTCCTTGAATTCTCCTGGAATTTGAATGAAATACATGATGGGGATCATCCCAAACCCACCGGAGAAAGATTGAGAGAACAAATAAAAAGTGGCAAAAAGAGCCAGTGGAGACAAATATCCAGGAACCATTCTGGAATACCTTTAACAGATCCTGGATATTCAATATAGAGAGAAAAGGAGGAAGAATTGTAAAAGGAGAAATTACATGGATTTGGATCCTCTCACTCTTTGTGACCTCGACTCCCCAGGTGATCCATCTTAAAAATCTCCTGATAGGAATATTAATTATGGGTCAACTGCACAGGGTCATGTAATCATAGCTGCTCTGATTCAGAGTTCCTCAGTGACTTATCCCAAAGCATTTTTGGGATTTTAGCTCACAAGGGGAAGGAATACTGTTTATGGAACCACCAGATGCAGCTGGGAAACGCCATTGAGCTTTCAGGCACAGAGACCCCAAATCAGGTGTGAAATGGAAGCAAGAGGCTTGAACACGAGGACAGCTGAGAGCAAAATTATCTTCGTGGTGTTAATTGGGGAGATAATTTGAGAGGAAAGACAGATAATTTGAGGGGAAAGACATCTTTCGCTTGAGGAGGGAGCAGGTGTTTGGGGAGGGCTGATAAGTGATAAGGTCATTACCCTGTGGGATGGAGAGACACAAGAAAAACAAATTTAGTGTTAATAGTCCCTTTATATTCGTTGGGAAGTTGAGGATCAGAGCAGCAAAAAGTTGCCTAAGGTCACCCCACTGGCAGTGGCAAAGCTGAGAATAAAACGGAGGGTCTGGAAGCTCAATCCATGGAGTTTCCCTAA
This sequence comes from Pachycephala philippinensis, assembly GCA_013397055.1. Lineage (NCBI taxonomy): Eukaryota > Metazoa > Chordata > Aves > Passeriformes > Pachycephala > Pachycephala philippinensis. The sequence continues at coordinate 167,899 of VWZT01011751.1, forward strand.
ATAACTGTAGCACCTTGGTGTGAGTAAGGGAGGAGAGAAGGAGCTCCTGGCAGGGGCTGGAGGAAAGGACTCCAGGAGCTGTAGCAGGAATGTTCTTCCCTAATTCTACTTTTTGGATCTGGTGCTTGTGGAGTGGGACGCTCACAATGATGAGGTGTGGTTGGACATTCCTGAGCTTGGGATGAGGATCTGAACTTGAGGCTCCTTTTTTTATCTTTGTTGTTCCAATCAAATTCACTCCTGAACGTTCAGGATTCTGCCCTCACCTCCTTGTGTGACCAACATCCCCTGCACAACAGACCCTGCTATCCCTTCCTTCCTGGGTGCGTGAGAACGTGGAATCATGGAATGGTTTGGGTTGGAAGGGACTTTAGGGATCATCTAATTCCAACCTCTGCACCATGGGCAGGGAATGCGGAACCCTGCAGAACCTGACACGAAGGCTGGAGGGGAGATCCAACCATGCTGACAGGTCTGTGAGCAGGAAAACATTAAACAGCAGGATATGTTGTTGTTCTGGAGGTGGAAATTGGTTCCTCTAACATCTCTGGAGGAGGTAAGAGGCAGAGCCAAACTGGTTCCAGTTCCAGGGTTGCCCTCATTGGCATTGGCTCCGTGCTTCACTGAAACGTGCCTTTCCAACCCTTCCAAACTCATCTAAAAGATTATTTTGGGATCAAATTGTCCCTGTTTTCCCAGGGCAGTGCCTGCCTTCCTCATCTTCAGGGTACTTCAGGCAGGAAGTCCCCTGGAAATGAATCAGGGAGAATTTCCATGCCAGCATCAGTATTTTGGGACTGAAAACCAATAGAGGGAGAAAGAACTTTCTTCTTTTCCTCTACTCAGGGAGCTTAGGGTGGAGCTGTGGAGATTCTCCCTGGAGACTCGGCTTTGCAGCCGTCCTTTTATCCCACTTTTTGTGATCTTCCATCACGAGTCAGTCCTGATTTAGCTGTTACAGAGAAATCTGCTGCCAGCTGAAGACTGAATTGCACCAGAGGCCTTCAGCAACGTGGGCACTAATGAGCCAGAGTTCAGATATTCCTGACTTAATGAAAACCAAGGAAGGGCTGGCCATGGGCTCCGGGCAGTTCTGGATGGCACGGAGGAGGAATTTTCTCTTGGATAGGTCATTAATAAAAGGAGGGTAGAGGAGAGTGGCTCATCACCATCTGTCAGTGGAAGCTGGAGCCCAGCCAGGAGAGCCAGCAGTTAATTAGGAATGAGAGCTGCTTCCTTTCACAGACATTTCTATATGTTTATATATAGCCACTCTATTGCCATTAGTGGAAGTATCTCTTTTTTGGAAAATTGAATGAGCCAGCCAAAACTTTTGGTGGATGGTATTAACTCTGGAGAACTCCCTCAGCCACAGGGATCTGCCTTTGTTCTTCCTGAGCTCTAGGACTGGCTCAGGAAAACGCAACCCAAGGGATGATGAAACTCAGGGAACTTCTCTTTTGGAACGGGCTTCAAGAGAGTGACAGACTGAGAGGGGGAAGATGTCACCTGAGTCCCAGGATTTATTCCCCTTGCTGGAATCATCAGCAGGTGATGGAAAAAAGCTGGAAGAAGGCATGGAGTGGCTGGACAAGGGGGAATGGCTGTCAGCTCGAAGGGAGTAGGTTTAGATTGGAAATTAGGAAAGAATTCTTGCCTGGGAGGGTGGTGAGACCCTGGCACAGGTTGTCCGGAAAAATCTGTGGCTGCCCCATCCCTGGAAGTGTCCAAGGCCAGGTTGGATGGGGCTTGGAGGAACCCAGTCAAGTGGAACGTCCAGAGAGCTTGGAACCAGGTGACCTTGAATGTCCCTTGCAACCCAAAATATTCCATGATAATTCCATCAGGAAGGTTGGATGTCCCAAGGTTTGTGATCCTCCTCCCAAGCCCTCACCGTTGCTTTTTTCTTTCTCCTCTTTACAGGAACTTCCTTTGTGCCTGAGGAACCTTCCAGCGCACCTCTCCCACCTCTCCAGCTGCATCCTTGTCGGGAAAACTCCTTTGTTTTTTGGTGACTTCTGGAAGAAATGTGTCATGAAGAAGGGATTGTACAGGGAAAGAGGAAGGTCTAGAGGTGGGACTGGTTTGCAGGGGCTGCCTGGAAGGTCTCTTTTTGAGCCCAGAAGTCCAAAGGGGCTGGGTTTTTTTTGCAGCATTCCCTGACAGATGTTTAACATCCAAACAAATCCAATCTCCATCCCGCTACTCCCAGCAGCCCCCGGTGTGTGCAGAGAGATAAGAGAGGAGCTGAGGTTCACAGCTCACTTGTGGAATGACTCATCCCTTTAATTGCATCCCTTTAATTACAAATTAGCCTCCTTGACCTTTTCTTCCTGCTCTTTCCTGAGTGTCACGGCGCAGTTTGATCTCTGGGCTGCCAGGAGCAGAAGGAGGCGATGTCTCTTGGTGGAAGGGTTGTTTGAGCTGTGGCCACACTCTCACCTCCTTTAATCCCAGGAGCTGTGCCAAAAAAAAAATGTTCCTCTTCTTCTTGAAAAGGTCTTTGTGACTTAGAGCTGAAAAACACAAAGTCAACACCCAAAACTGTAGAAGGAACAAAAAAAATTCTGACAAATACAGATATTGAGGCATAAAACCTCAAAGATTGGGAAGACTGAAGACGTAAAATTGTCATTCCTGGGTTGATTTGCTGCAGATTTTCTCTCTTTTGAGGTCCTTGAAATTCTGTTGGAATCAGTGATGTCACTCTGACACAGAACTGAAAAAATACAAGGCTTATTCAACAGGAATATTCCAGCAGAAATGCTTCTTGGCAAGAGCAGACATGGAATCCAACCAGGAAACCTCCAGAAAAGAATAGGAAAACGACCTCAAAAAATGGCAATTCCTTGGCAGAAGTGGGTTTGGGAAGTGGAGGTTACCTGTGAATTTCCATTCCAACATCAAAATCTTCGGGAGCAGAAGTTTCTAAAGAGGAGAAAACATTGTTTGAAACTCTTTGCCTTTTTTCAACAGTGAATTCTTGAAATGTTCTCCCCTGCGAAAATGTTTGGAATAACACCAGATTCGCCCACTCTGTGCTGACATTTAACTCATCCCATTATATGCACTACGCCACCACTCCAGCTTTATCCAGGATATAATGTAAGGAACATATACACAGATTTAGAAAAATACAGAGCCGTATAGATTTATTTATAACAGTTCATATATTTATAATTAACTTCATTGTGAGGAAAGTTCAGCACCAGGCAGGACAACAATGGACTCCTCAGCTGCATAAAAAGGCCTTGAAAAGCTCTTCTCTCCTCAGAGAAAAGTTTCCTGAACTGCTCAGGGAAAGCTGCATTCTTTAAAAAAAACAAAAGACTGAAAGTGGAAATGTTTTGTTTATAACGATTTGTTCCAGTCCAAAGTTACTTTTTATTTCATTTTCAAAAGTACTTGGGAAGAAGTTGTAGGGTTTTATGTAAATGTTGAAACACACAGGGAAAGACCAACGTCTTGATCACCAAGTGATCGAGGTCACTCTCAGCGAATTTGTGGATGACACCGAGTTGAGGGTGCAGTGGACCTGAAGGATGAGGCCATCCAGAGGGACCTGGACAAGCTGGAAAAGTGGGAATATCACGTGGTTGGTTTAGGAGGACCAAGTGTTGGTGCTGCACTTGAGTTGGGGTCAATCCCAGCATCAATCCAGGCTGGGGATGGGCAGATGGAGCAGCCCTGGGGAGGACTTGGGGAGTGCTGGGTGAGAGGCTGGACATGGCCCAGCCATGTGTGCTCCAATCCCAGAAATGCAATCATGTCCTGGGTTCACCCAAAGCACCACGGGCAGCAGGAGAGGTGGGAATTCTGCCCCTCTGCCCCTCTGAGGTGAGACCCCAGCTGCAGAGCTGCCTCCAGCTCTGGGATCCCAGCACAGGAAGGACACGGAGCTCCTGGAGCGAGTCCAGAGGAGGCACCAGGATGATCAGAGGGATGGAGCAGCTCTGCTGGGAGGACAAGTTGGGAGAGATGGGGTTGTTCAACCTGGAGAAGAGAAGCTTTGGGGTGACCAAATTGTGGCCTTCCAGTAGCTAAACAGAATGACAAAAAAGATGGAGAAAGACCATTAACAAGGGCCTGGAGTGACAGGACAAGGGAGAATGGCCTCAAACTTAAGGACAATAGGTTTCTATTAGAGAGATTGTGGAGAAATTCTTCCCTGGGAGGGCGCTGAGGCCCTGGCACAGGTTTCCCTGAGAAGCTGTGGTTGCCCCATCCCTGGAAGCGTTCAAGACCAGGTTGGATGTGTCTTGGAGCAACCTGGGATGGTGGAAGGTGTCTCTGCCCATGGCAGAGGAGTAGAAGAAGATGATCTTTAAAATCCCACCTGCGTAACAAAACCACAGGGGTGTGTGAGAGAAGGTTTCAAAGGTTCACACGACGTCATTCCAGGATCACAGAATCGTTGTGTTTGTAAAAGACCTCCAAGATCACTGAGTCCATAACTCAACAGTTCAAAGTTCACCACCAAGCCCTGCCTTTAAGCATCACATTCATAGGTTTTGTGAACACTTCCAGGGATGGTGACTCTGTCTCTGCCCAGGCCGCTGTTCCAATCCTTGATAATCCTCTCAGTGAAGAAATTTTTCCTAATATCCCATCTAAACATCCCCTGGCACAACTTGAGGCCGTTTCCTCTTGTTCTATCACTTCTTCCCTGGAAGTAGAGGCCAACCCCCACCTGGCTACAACCTTCTTCCAGGGAGCTGTAGAGACCTTGTGCTGCCACTTGTCCCCTGATGAGATCCTGAATTCCCTGAAAATGGGATTTCTTTAGCTTCTGCGAATCCCCCTGTTCTGCTCTTTCCAAATCAGAGAGCCTGAGGTGTGGTTGGTGATGCAGCTGAAACCATCCCACACCAAGTGCCAACCAGATGGGAAATAACTCCGTGTTTGCTGGGAAATTCCACCTTGCATAAGAGGCCTTCTTCCTCCTTGTGACCTGATTTCCTTGGGATTTTCCCTGGGAATTACTGGAAGAATTTCATACAAGTGGAAAAGGAAAGAACAGGAGCCTTGCTTGCTTTCTCCCTGCACGTTGCATAAAGCTTTAATAGCGAGTAATAGCTGACATGGCTTTGATTTTATTGCACTTAACTGGGTAATTCTCCTGTCCCCAACTGTGCCCAGGAGGAACAGAAGTGACTGTGCCACAGTACAAATGGGCCTTTGAATTCCTCTTGGATTCCCCTGGCCTGGATCGTGTTCCATAAGTCATGCACAGTAAATACAGCCGGGAGACGTGAGGAGACTCATGAATACTTGCAAGGCACTCAGGTGCCACTTCGGTGAATGTGCTGCAGGAAGAATACGGGAAAAAAAATGCCCTGCTTGTGTCTCTGCCCCTCCCCTCACTCGTTAGTGAAGGATGTTCTCACCACAGCGATCCCCAGGCAGAGCTGATGAACCAAAACAAGCCATTCCTAATTTTATCCCTGCTTTCTTACGACGAGGAGACACAAGTTGACACCCAAAATCTGACATCCCTACACTGGATTTGTTGATGGGTTCACAGAATCACAGAATATCCTCAGCTGGAAGGGACCCACAAGGATTTGTGAGTCCAGCTCCTGGCCCTGCACAGGACAGCCCAGAGAATCCCACCATGTGCCTAAAATGGTTTTCCAAGCATTTCTTGAGTCCTGGCAGACTTTGCAGCATTTTAATGTCTGTTGGTTGCAGGGAAGGATGCGAGGTTTCTTTGCCACGATGGACACACCAAACAGCACCATGGACAATTTGGGTGGGCAACCTGGGGACTGTCCAACTGGACATTGGGCCAGGAGCCACAGCTGTGCCAGTTTGGTGGCAAATACAGCTTGGAATTCTCAAGTCCCATCCCTATTTTCACTCTGTTCCTCCCTTTCTGGATGATGAGGATTATGGAGACCTCTGAAGTGAACGTCTCCTACGCTGTGCCCATCTCACTACACCATATTTCAACGTCTCGTTAATTGAAATTAATCCCGCCTTCTTCATCTGTCCTCCCTGAATCCAAGGCCTTGCACAATCTCCTCCCTTTTGTCTCTCCAAAATCTGACTCCCTGCACCTTCACTGAGGGAACAGCAGCAGTGACCCTATGAAAAATTATCCAAATAACTTCCCTCAGACGATCCCAGTTTCTTCTTGCATGTTAGAAAAACCTATGGAAGTTTTCTAGGGTGCTCAGAATTTGTCTGAACTGGGGACTTGGCTTGATGGGGTGGGGTCTTGACCTTCCCATGGATGATTTGTGCAAATCCACTCTAAAGAAGGTGTTCCTGTCACAGAAGATCCGATATTGGACCCTTTGCAGGCAAAGCAAAGAAGGAATTGCACTGTCTCCTTTAATGCTTTTCAATAGTTCACGTGGCACCGCTGGCAGCTGAGTAAATTGGAAATGAATGTGCAAATCAGCAGCTGAGAAACCTCATTTTGAGGTGTTTGTGAGGCAGGATGAGCACTTTAATGTTTGCCACATGTTTCATGACCGTGATATCCCCTCTCCTTCATAAACAGAGCTGCTGTTAATCCATGACCTGTTCCACAACGGCTTTGTCGGCAACAGTAAATTAAAAGAGGTCAGGGAACATTGTTATTTGCTGGAAATTGATTTTTTTTTTTATCCCATGGGATATCTAGCATGGAATTATGGAATGGTTTGGGTTGGAAGAGACCTTCAAGATCATCTGGTTCCACCCCCTGCCATGGGCAGGGACACTTTCCACTATCCCAGGTTGCTCCAAGCCCTGTCCAACCTGGCCTTGGACACATCCAGGGATGGGGCAGCCACAACTTCTCTGGGAATTCCATGGCCTCACCACCCTCCCAGCTCCACCAGATGTTCTTTCCTCCCTTGTCCTTCTGAATTTCCTTTTGTCCCATGTAGAAATTTTCCCATTCCCGGGGGTACTTCAGGGAGATGAAATTCCCTCATTAATGTCCCTGATTTCCCTGTTTAAAAGCAACCCGAAATTTTCACTTTTGGAGATTACAAAGCTACTGCTGAGGTTTTAATTTTCAATTTTCCCCCTGGTTAATGGAAATTTGGACATATCCATCCCTCAAGGACTTCTGAGGTTCTTTCTCCAATATTTTGAATGTCTCAGAAGTCTCTGTGGAGCCTCCAAAATACGCAGGAAATCAGCACCATCCCCGAAGCAACGACTGAAGGAGACACCGCGAGGCCGAAATGTATTTATTGTTTTAATTTAAATCTCATCAGACTTTATCAGTTTTACCCCTTGTGCACCTCCTTCCATTCTCCACCTCCTCACACAATCCTTTGCAGCATCTCCAGGGTTTTGTGATCCACCTGGAGATGTGCTGAGGGTTTAACCCAACGCCTCATGTCCATCACACATCACAGATTCGTCACTGCTGCTTTTCCCTCGATATCATGCCTCTCCTAAAAGATTCTGGTCCAAGAATCTCTAAAGTTCCACTTCCCAGAGTGGTGTTTCTGTGGATCCAGAAGGTGTTCAGCAAACTGAGTCACAATTCCATGACAAGAGGTGGCCTGCTTAGCCTGAAGTTATTTTTGTAGGCAGGGGATTTGTAGAAATGAAGGATGAAGTCAGTATTCCCATTTGCTAGTCATTTGTTGCCTGGGATCGTTTCAGCACTTGCATCCTTGGTGTGCTCTCTGTGGTTCCCATTTTAGTCTTGGAGGCGGCAGATTCCTGTATTTTATCAGGGGAAGTTATTCAAAAGCCTGGAAACTGTGGATGAAGGAAAAAATTGGCAATTCCTGGAGGGTTGTGATCATTTTTTGGAGCAAATTCTAAAACTTTTCTCATTTTACTTGGTTGTCACTGAAGTAGTTTTGTTAGAAGTTGAGGTTATTAATGATTAATCATTTTTTAGTTCAGTCGAATTTTGTTTAAAGCAAGAAAAGACAGGTTGGAAATTTTTAAAATACACCTAATTCAGAAATTGAAGTTTCACTGAATATGGAAAGTGATCTGGTTTTTGTAAGTCTATCCAGAGGCTCATGCACCTGAACATTCCTAAACATTCCTCATGGCTGTTCCTGGGTTTTTAGTTCCCAAATCAGCCTGAGGGTGCAACGTGCCCCCATTTCATAGAGCATAAGTGGGAAGAAGAAACTTGTTGAGGATGAGAAATGTGTTGGTAACGAAGCTGCTGTTTCTGACATCATGGAATCACGGAATTAGAGAATCATGGAATGGTTTGGGTTGGAAGGGACCTTAAAGATCATCTCATTCCACCCCTGCCATGGGCAGGGACACCTCCCACTATCCCAGGTTGTTCCAAACCCCATCCAACCTGGCCTTGGGGACTTCCAGGGATGGGGCAGCCACAGCTTCTCTGTGCCAGGGCCTTGCTTCCTTCCAGGTAAAGAATTTTTTCCAATATCCCATCCAAACCTCCCCTCTTGTAGTTTAAAACCATTCCCATCATCAACAAATCATCCCTTTGAGAGACAGTTTTTCTGGATGCAGATTTTCTCCTCACATACCCCAATTCTATTCTAAAAATGAAAAGTTTGGGTTCCCACAGCAACCAGTCTCAACACTGGGTGGTTTTTCCTTCTTTACCTGTACTGATATTTTCCATCTGGCTTTTTCAACACTCAGCCCTGGCAGCCAAAGACTGAGACTTATTAAAACGGTTTTTTCTGCTTGTTTTGTCCCTCAAGAGCTGTTGAGATTTGAGAGCTTCATTTGAGCTCTGGGTCAAGCACAGGCACAACCCAGGAGAGAGGGGGGGAGATGGCAGGGGAGTGGAGAGAACAGCAGCTCTCCTCTTTTCCCTGCTGGAATAAACAGTCATTAGGTCCACAAAAACATTTTGGCCTCAAGGATGCACTGAAAAAAAAAAAGTGTTGCAAGATAATGATGGGCTCTACCCAGAGATAATTAACCAGCAGATGGAAACATCCATTCACGTGCGTTCCCTTTATCCATCTGTCCATTCATTGTTTTTACAAAGCCCATTCAAGTCAAGAAAGGAATTCTGCTGCTTTCCAGGCACAGATAAAAATTCCCTGTGCCATTCTGAGGTGTCTGGCAAATTCTCCTTGCACAGAGTGCTCAGCTCAGCAGTGACATGGCCAAAAAGGAACAAAAAGCCACCTTTTAACACTTGGAGGGGTTTTGCTTCCTTCCCATCTATTTGAGGAAGGAAAAAAGAGGCTGCTGGAATTTTTCCTTCCAGCTGTCCACGGCACAGAATCTCCCCAGGTTGCCACGGGAATAAATTCATTACCTGTTTCTCTAACGATGTCAGCTGAATATTTTAATGCAGTTATGTTTAATCACTATTTTAACTCGCAATAAAACCTCTGCAATTACCCTCAGGGCCAACAACTGCTCAGTGAACCATGGGGTGGATTCAACTCCTTTCTCTGGATAAAGCAAATCCATCTCTTCAGAAGAAAAGTGTTCCAGGCAGGACACACTGAGGTTTCTGCCTGTTGATGCTGTTGTGCTGTGCATGGAAATGTGGGAATAGTCACTGGAGTGAATTTGGGGATGAACTGGCTTCATAATGAGCTGGGTGCTTCTCACTCCTGCAAAATCCCGTCTCCACCTCCACTTGCTGTAAATAGATCGGGAAAAAAAAGGGAATAACTTCAGGGATAAGGCCAGGAAGAGCTCAGCTCCAGCGTGGGCTCGGCACCCTGCCAGCAGTTCAAAGACCTGAAAGAAAATCCAGTGTCTGCTGCAATTCCGAGGCGGAATTTTGAACCACGACAGGGAACTGAACAAACTCAGTCATCACTCTCATCATTTCTTTTCCTGCTTTTTTTATTGCCTGTTTCGAGCAAACATCCTCCAGGAAAGTGTTTTCCTTTAGATCAGACAAAACGATGCGTTTTCAAATGCACAAAACCCAAAACTTTGAGTTTATTTGACCTGTTGGGTAGAGGGGACAGGAGAAGTTTCTTCAAATGTTTTTGGTGATGAACTAAAACTCCTTTCTCAGTACAGAAGGAGTTTGAGTGCAAGCTTTGCATCCCAAGGATCAAGGAATCATGGAATGGTTTGGAAGAGACCTTCAAGGTCATCTGATTCCTTCCACTAGACCAGGTTGCTCCAACCTGGCCTTGAACACTTCCAGGGATGGGGCAGCCAAAACTTCTCTGGGCAACCTGTGCCAGGGCCTCACCACTCTCACAGGGAAGAATTGTTTTGGAAATCCTTGGAAATTCTTTGGAATTCTTTGAAGTTTCTTTGGAGATTCTTTCTCCCTGTTCTCCCTTCTACACAGGACTTGCAGGAGGTGACTCAGGACCATAACACACATCAATGAGAAATAAATGATATTTAGGGAAGTCCCCAAAGCCAGGTTGGATGGGGTTTAGAGCAACCTGGGATAATGGAAGGTGTCCCTGTCCATGGCAGGGGTGGAATGAGATGATCTTTAAGGTCCCTTCCAACCCAAACCGTTCCATGATTCTCTAATTCCATGATTCCATGATCTCATGAACAGCAGCTTCATTACCAACACATTTCTCATCCTCAACAAGTTTCTTCTTCGCATTTGTGTTCTATGAAATGGGAGCACGTTGCACCCTCAGGCTGATTTGGGAACTAAAAACCCAGGAACAGCCATGAGAAATGTTAAGGAATGTTCAGGTGCATGAGCCTCTGGATAGACTTACAAAAACCAGATAATTTTCCATATTCAGTGAAACTTCAATTTCTGAATTAGATGTGTTTTAAAACTTTCCAGCCTGTCTTTTCTTGCTTTAAACAAAATAAATGATATTTAGCTCTAAAAAACCCAGATGTTCCTGGTTCCAAGGCTCTGGCTCATCATTGTCCCTGCAAGTGGGACCGAATCCTTCTGGGATCTGTCACCTGGAAGTGGCTCTGAGTAATCCTCCCACAGCACTGTCAGAGTTTGCATAGAGGAAATGGGCAAAGAAGCAACTGCTCCCCTCTCGGCTGGTGTCTGGGTTTTTGGGATAACTTTTTAAGAGGTTTTACTCTCCAGTCAGAGGTGAGAGGTGTTGAGCAAATTTTTTATACAGGTATTGATGTCTTCCTGATCCTCTGTGAGTTCTGTTTTCCCTCTCTCACTTCCAGAGGCTCTTTCAGGAGAGACGGATAGCTCGGGGTGATGGAAGTGATGCCTGCGAGAGGGAGAAGGAAAAGCAGCTGCCATCAGCAAAGGGATTAAAGCCAAGGAAGCCTCTAATGCTGAAAAAAGACACAGCCTGGCTGCCTCAATTTGCTGCCTCAATTTTGTAATTCAGGGGAAATTTGCTGCTTGACTTCTCTAATTCTCACCCTGCTGAGAGCAGGTGAGAAAGAGGAACAAGCAGAACTTTGAGGAATCCTTATAGAATGGGTTGGGTTGGAAGAGACCTCCAAGATCATTTTATTCCAATCCCCCGCCGCGAGTAGGGACATTTTCCACTATCCCAGGTTGCTCCTGTCACGAATGGATGTGGGGGTTTAGATTAACCCTGTCTCCTGCCCAGGCCTCTGACAGCAGACAGTAACTTTATTGAGGTGGCCAGCACCCCAAAACCCACTCTCATTCGTAAGTTCTTTTAATGATGACTGATTCTGTCTATTATAGAATAAATTATTTATTAATAGACGGGGAAACAAACAAACATAAGACTTAAAGTAAACCAATACTACACAGGAATAGAACAAAAGGAAGAGACTACTAGTAGTTAATATACAGTGCAGGAAACATGGTACCTTTTCAGTTACAGCTAGCGAAGAAATAGTATAAGCTTAGGATTCAATGTATCTTACCAATCAGTTCTGAAAGGATGTGCATCGAAGTCCTCTCTCTCAATCCCAGGGAAGTGACCTGGAGTTGCACAAGGCTCCAGGGAGAAAATCCCTCACACATTTCCCAAAGGAGTGTGCAAGAGACTTCGGCTTCAGTGATACCTCGTGTATCTTTTATAGGGTAAAACCATGGCTCTTAGTCAATAGTTTCTTTCATCTCTCCTCTCATCAGCTCTGCAGACTAAGATGTGGATTCTTAGTCAGGTCTGAGCCCTCCTGGCGCCAGAGATGACCCCTGCTGGGCCTTTGTGCCTTTGGGCTATCTCTTTATGCACCAGATATCTGGGACACACAGGAGGAGGTGATGATGGGGGGTAACTGTCCTGCCACAGCTCCAAACCACATCCATCCTGGCCTGGAAAAATTCCAGGGATGGGGCAACCACAGCCAACCTGTGCCAGGGCCTCACCCCCCTCCCAGGGAAGAATTTATTCCCAATGTCCAATCTAAATCTACTCATGTCTCTCCAATATTCCTTGTTCTTCAGCAGCAGCTCAGCACCATCGTAACTCCCTGTCTGCACGGGCAGAGGTGATTTATGTTTATGGATTGTCCATATTTGTGCAAGCAAATCCTCATCTCCTGTAGGAAAGCAGAAGGAATAACCCTGGGTGTAAATCCAAGGGGATAGAATCAAATGTTCACCGAGGCCACTGAATTCCTGAGCTATCTTCAGTGTAACAACCCTGATTTTTGCTTTTCCTGAAGTTCCTTCCTGTGATATAAGGTTGGGGATCCCAATTTTTAAGGCTATCCCAAGGCTGAGCTCCATAAATGATTTCTTGGACTTTGGGTGCTAGGAAACAGATAAAACCAACCCTCGCTCCTGCAGGGTGTGGGGTGGTTTAAATAAGCAACAGGAGGGGGATATTTATTGGAAAGATGTAAAAGACTGATTGGTGCAAACCTAAATCCCAGGAAAGAGATGGAATCAGTCCTTTTCCTTGTGGAAAACATGAGCACAAGCTCTGAAATCCACTGATGTTCATGGGTTTCTTTCCCAGTGACTGCCAGGGTCATGGGACCGAACCACTCTAAACATTTTGTTTTAATTGCTTGCAAGGTGACACAGTGGTCACAAATCGTGACCCTCACACATGAAAAATGAAATTTGGAGGGAAAAAAAATAATCCCAGTGTGTTGTTCCACCAGAACATAGAGTATATGGGAAGTGCACACCACTTTTTCTCAGTTTACTGGCCCTCTGATCCATGCGTTTCCTTAAAAAGCCACAGTAAAAAGTGGAAATGAACATAAAAAATAACACAGTTGTTACAAAGTGGATTTTCAGTGTATTAAAGAGTGAAATCCCGCTCTGTTTTTATGGAGAGCTGTAAATAAGTCAACAAGATTTAGGCTACACCTTTGGAATTTGCTTGGTGCTAAGTGGCAATTCCTGAGTTTATGTGGCTGGCTGGAAAATTCACAATATTTTCTACAGAATATAAGAAGATCCCTCCAGAAAACCCCTGTTTGGAGCTTCCCTTTTTTCAATTCATTGTTAATCCTGTTGCAAGGTTTCATTAAGCTCAGAAAAGCCTTTTTTTCCCCATTCCTGTTCTCTTCAGCTCCCCTTTGGCTGGGAAAGGAGAGCCAAAGAAAGACCCATGAGCTTTTTGTCAGTCAGGAGCAAAGTTATTTTATAAATTGAACCCGAACTGATGAGTTTGGGGCACGAGGGAAATTATTTCTCCTTTGAATATTGTTCCAGCCATTCTTTTTTGGTTTTTTTTTTCGCCCAGCTGATCTCTCTTTTGTAAAGGTTGAGGTCTCCTCTTCCAGCTGAACCTTGGGGGAGATAAAATAATATGCAAAGACAGCTCAGATGCTGAGCCATTCCAACTCCAGGGTATTTCAGGCAGGAAAATCCTTCCCCAATGTGACTGGCCTGGCTGATTAAAAACTCCAAGTTGGGAGCGTTTCACACACTCGGGGAAAGTCAGAAAATCAAATTTATTGACTTTCCCTTCGGTTATTGCCATTGTTTGCTAATTCCACCACGATTTTCCTGTCTTCTTTTATCAGAATCTCTCTCCTTATCCCTCTCCCCTAGGGACTGCTCCTTTTTCTCTCCTTTGGAGCTGTCTGGGCATCCCATTTCATCCCTGGCCTCTGGAAAGCAGAAGGTCGGAGGAGAATCACCCAGACAGCAAAGTGCATTTTGAGATTAAGCTCTAGGTCTGATATTAAACCCAATTCCTTGCTTTTAGCTTCTAAAAATGTTGTATTTTCCTTATTTTCCTTAAATCTGCATGATAAGTTTATTTTTTTTTACCTTTTCCCCCTCATAATTACTTTAAGCAACACTTTCAGTTCCAAGTACAGAGTGTGTATGTTTGATTTCCTTTCCCAGGAAAAAATATATCAAATAAAAAAATCCAACCAAATCACCAATTCAATTTTCTTTGTTTTTTTTTTTCCGGGGAAGATGATCTTTCCTGGGGAAGAAGATAAGAAAGCAAAGCACAAAGGGAGATTTTGTCCATGTTTTTAATGCAACAGAGGATTTTGGAGCACTAAATACAATGGTTCCTAATGTGTTTTAATATCTATATTTACACAGATAAACTCAGACGACTCAGAGCAATGCATCCTCCTGGGATTCTGATATGGGATATGTTTTTATTCCCACTTTTCAGTGGGAAACAAAGGCCCACATGGGAAGCTGCAATAAAGACAGGACTCGAGTCACGTTGCCTGAACAACACCAGAGTGTTATTTTTAGCTTTTATTCTTTCTAATCAGTGACTAATCCCGTTTTCTTTTTTTTTTTCCTGGGTGCAAAATTCCAGCCATTGGTGGACAAATCGATGTCTAATCATCCTTAATCTGCAAAATTAAAAACTTCATGATTAAATAATGCTATTTCTTTTAAAGACTGCACACCCACCACTTCGCTTTGGTGGTCTCTCTGAGATCCTCAGAGCATCAATCCAGCTAAACCCGAGGTTCTATCACAGATAATCCCTTTAGGAGATTTCTGCATTGTTCTATTTAATTAACCAGGATGTCTAACATATTTTTATTGTATTTCCTGAATTTTATAAACAATTAGGATTTTCTAAGACAAGGACAATTAGTAGCAGGAAGAAATACAGATCCTCAAAGCTTCTCAAAGCACATTTCCTTGTGTTATTGTAGCTCTAAACATTAATTTTTTTAATTGGTCCAGTCCCTTTCCACCTTTTTGCACTACTGGGATCCAACATCTCTACAACCCCCCGGAAAATGGGACATCCACAACTTTTCTGGGAAACCTGTATTGGATCCTCCCCACCCTCATGATAAATAATTCCTGCCCCATGTCCCACCTAAACATATTCCTTTTCATTTTGAAGCCATTCCCTTCATCCTGTCACCAATAATGGCTGGATTTGGGGTTTCATTTAATCACTGATATTTCTGTTTTCCCTGGAAAATCAGGATGAATTAATGTCCCTTCACCACCACAGGGCTGGTGGGAAGTTACGATGAAGAAGGAGCCAGCAGCCAAACAGGAATCGGGATTGTGGGCAGTTTTCCTGGAGTCATTCGAGGTGCTGCTCCAACTTTTCTTCTCAAAAATTCTGATTCCCACTGACCAACTGAGTTTCAGAATTCCCACGGAAATCTGGCCAGAAGTTGTTCCTTTTCCAAGGCTCTTCTTTGACCCCAAATCCAAGATCCCATTGTTTATATGATTGCTGGGACAGTAACATGGAATGAAAGCGGATTTTTACACTTTTCCTCGTTCAACTACGTTATGATAGAAGAAATAATTAGCTTGGGCCAGGAGAGATCATGGAATGTGCTTCACGGCTTTGCCTTGTGCTCCTTCCAGTCCAGCATGAAGTCAAACAGTCCAGGAAACACCAAAATCCCCGAATTCCAAGAGGAACCATCTCCAGGGATGTGAGAAGAGTTATCCAGAGATTTTCTTCCCTCAATTAGCACATGAATAAACCAGACGATATCTTGGAGCACTGAAATTATGTTTTCTAAGCAGCTAAATTGTAAAAATGTTGATGATTTAGGTCTGTATCCATCTCTTTTCCCACAATTCAGGCTCGTGCTCTTCCAAAGTCAGTTCAAATCCTTAAATATCTTTGGCACTGATTTCTTTGCCTGATAAAAGAAATGATTTCATGAACAATTAAGGTCCTGCCTGTTGGACAATATAATTTGAAGATTAAAGGCACGTTAAATTCTTACAAACATTAAAGAGAAAATAAACGGAAATATTAAAATAAAGGATTTTAAACCCAAATAACTTCATAACCTTGAACTTGTGTATTTACATGTGGAAAGATCAGGGCCCAGAAGCGTTTCATGTTCGTTTCCTTGCTCCTAGAGGAGCAAGACATCCTTAAATGGGTCCACAAGAAAAGGAGGAGAAGGAAAAAATGTGATTTTATGAATTTTTGATACTGGAAACACCTCAGGCGTCAGTGCCTCAAAATTTGCCGAAGGAAGGGATTGATGTGATGAACAAGCAGAGCAAGGCAAGGACACAAAGCCAGGAAAAACTCGGAGATTTTAAGGCAAACCAGAGCTGTTTGAACTCTGACAGAGAATAACTGCACGTATCCTGCTTTTCCTGCAATCTCTCTCCATTCCAGGCTGTAGAAATGTGAGGAATTTCGTACTTTCTGAGGTTTGGCTTTCCCAGCAACTTCCTCAGCATTTTCTGGTCGAGGGGAGTTGTTTTCCTGAGCTGGCAGGTGCTGATGGATCCCTCTGCGTCCCCACAGCCTTTTCCTCTAACGTTTATTTGATTACCTGTTTACCTGAAATTTGTCTTCTCCAGAAGCATCACTCCTGAGACTTCATTAATCACCACTGGAAAAATGCAGCAGGCAGGAATTCATCTGGCAATATCCTAAACTGAGGGAAATCTTCCTTCCTTGTGTGTGTTCCTGGAAACATCTCCCTTCTGGAAGAATTAGAGCTGCAAAATGAAAAGGAACCGAAACAAAACCATTCGTGTAAAATTCCCTAAATCATCCTTGGGGGACAAATCATCCTCTGTCAATGTCACAACCAGAGATGGTTTTCCTAAGGAAATATTTTGGAATTGTGTTTCTGTGAAGTGTGTTCCTGGGAAGTTTTCTGTTTATTCCTAGAATCCCGGAATCATGGAATGATTTGGGTTGGAAGGGACCGTAAGGATCATCTCATTCCTGTGGGCAGGGACACCTTCCACCAGAGCAGGTTGCTCCAAGCCCCATCCAACATGGTCTTGGGTATCTCCTGGATATATGGAATTACTGACCTACATCAAGATGGATGAGACCTTTAAAAACTTGATTTTCCTTTAAAGTCAGCCCTGACTGGAGAAGGAGATTGGACCAGTGATCTCCTACCCACCCTATTCCTACCTGGAATGGAGATAGCAGGTGCCTTCAGTTTCTGTTTGAATGAATTTTGGCTTTGCACTCATTCTCAACCTCCAGTACTTCTTGTGCCCTCCCTGAATCATCTTCACAAGCACTGGGAGCTGATTCCTTATTTATAAAGAATCATAGGATTATTAAGGTTGGAAAAGACCTCCAAGATCATCAACTCCAACCTTTGACAGAATCCCACCATTCCCACTAAACCGTATCACAGACTGCCACATCTACTCCTTTTTTTGAACACTTCCAGGGATGGTGACTCCAACCCTTCCTTGTTCCAATAGGAAATTTCTCCTATTGTCCAACCTGAACCGCCCCTGGTGCAACTTAACTGGTGTAACTTCCCTTCCCTTCCCTTCCCTTCCCTTCCCTTCCCTTCCCTTCCCTTCCCTTCCCTT
>VWZT01011752.1:0-22778 GCA_013397055.1 Pachycephala philippinensis
TATGATTTTTTTTTTTTTTACACTAGACAGCAGTGAAAATATTCTATTTGTTCACTGCTCTTTGTTTTCCTGTTTCTCTTGACAACTTCTTACCAGAGCAGACTGGTACCTCTGATGCTGCATTTCTACAGTGAGTCAGCTCACATTGCACAGCACCTGACAGGCAAAGGATGTGACCTGCACACAGAACCCAGGGATTTTTTCCTCCACCCACGCATCAAACCAAAAGGCACAGAATAGGTCAAATGTAATTACAATTTGTGTGATAAGGTTTCATTCTTCAAACACTTCCATTTGCTAGTTGTCAATTCAGACTTGACAGATAACAATAAGATATCTGATATTCAAAGCCACTGTGATACTGTCTATAACAACTGAGTTTGGCGTTTTCAGTGGCTAATTGTATTCGTATTCTCTGAATCACTCTTCATAATAAATGTATTTGCATGAGTAGGTAGACACAAAAAGTCGATTCCTTATGACAAAGTGGTACAGTTTTTAAAAGGACTGTTTATTTGTTTTAGTCGTATTTTAATACTTTTGTCTTCAAAAAGTTCCCTCAGTCATAAAGATAGAAAAGATAATGGGGTTTAGCTCATTTTTTTGCAAGGTCACTTCATCACTGACATCAATACACAGAGTTCCTGAGTGGAAAAATGCACTCTTTCAAACATCCTCCCCTGAACTTAAAGCTATTTCACAAGTTTAAAGCAGATACATGGTCTGCTATGCATCAGGCAAAATACGGTAACTCAGCAAGCTGAGTGCTGCATGACAACCCCCACAAAAAGCAGAACCAAATTCCTTTTGTTCTAGTATTCTTTTTAATCAGAAAAAAAAAAGTCCGTCTTTAAACATTCAACATTATGGAAAGTCAAAAAATTAGCTGACAAGGAGGAACCAAGTTCCAAATTATTTAATCTGCTAAAAGGAAGAGACTTTTGTTCCACTGTAAAAGAGACCAAAACACGGGGAAAAAGTATGACTAAAATGTGATGTGTAACTTCTGCCTTTCTAATTCCATTAGCTGTGTTTCCACGTCTAAAAATGATTATAAAATTTTGATCTACACTGCAAAATCCGAGTGAAGACAAGACAGTGATAGTGCTTTATGCAGTGCCGCAAACTGAGGTCAATCCATGGTGGATAATTTAAGGCTGACCCTGAACACATACTGTGAGCCACCCCTCAGACCTCTCACTCAGTGGGATTTAGCTAATTATCTCTATGACTTGTAAAAAGACAGTCTTGTTCAGTAATGGGGAGGATTTAATGGTCAGCCTAAAAGGTCTAAAACCATCTCATCCATCCTAGTTCCTCAGCATAACTCCATTCAGCTTCAGCTCTGCTGGCAAAGTTTCTGACCCTGTGCAATAAATCTTACAGCTAGAACCTTAGCTTTGTCATTTCTGCACTTCCTATCTCAACTTCCACTTGGTTAAAGTATTTGCAGGAAAAAAAAAGAGGGCCTGTAAAGAAAAATATCTCTGCAAAGCTCTTCTTGAGGGGTTTTTTTCCAAATAGGGTTATTTAAGTACTGTTTTTCTTCTGTGTAGCACAATCCTACTTCCAAATGTCAAAAATCCCTTTGGTGGAACAAGAATGGTGCTGGTTGTCAGCTCTGTGGATTTTACTGTCTTGTCACATCAGAGATAATCCTATTATTTCTTCCTTGAACTTGCTTCATAAGGATGAAGAAAATGAAAAGCTATAAACCAAGAGACATAACAATGAAATAAAACACACAACACATTATGAAATAGAGAAACTTGCAAATATCAGCAAATTTTCAGGTGATACATTTCCTTCTAACCTGCTCAAGTCTTTTTATGCCTTATTACTTTTTGGATGATCATAAGTTTCAGCACCTCTGTGTTTGAATCAAGCCTCTAATGAGATACAAGAGTGTAAGTTATTTCCCCAAATCTTCTACAAAGTCTATGCAGAACAAATAATCCAATTCATCCCAAATTTTAGGCAGCACACTTAACATCTCTTCTCTAACCCAAATAAATCAATAACACTTTGGCTCTTTCTGGTTGCTTGGAGCCAGCTAAAAATTATCACTGAATACCCTACTAAAGGAGCAGATTTTTTCCCATTACACACTTCTAGAACTGGTAATTTAAACTTTACAAAGGAATACAGTTAAAATCCTGTCAAAAAGACTATATCCTGATCAGCAGCTATTATCTCTTCCATTCATCCCCTTTTAGCTACTGTGATTGGTTTTGTGTACAGGAAATATT
The DNA here is from genome assembly GCA_013397055.1 of Pachycephala philippinensis. Classification (NCBI taxonomy): domain Eukaryota; kingdom Metazoa; phylum Chordata; class Aves; order Passeriformes; genus Pachycephala; species Pachycephala philippinensis. The sequence continues at coordinate 2,250 of VWZT01011752.1, forward strand.
GCCATTACCATTTCACAATTGCATAAATACTCCAGTCTCAATACAAACACATATATGGGTAGCTGAATCTTGGTATATGTATTGTTTATCTATAGAATCATAGAATTATTTAGGTTGGAAAAGAAATCTAAGATTATCAAGTCCTACCGTTAACCCAGCACTGCCAAGCTCACCACTAAACCATGTTTTTAAGTGCCCCATCCATATGTTTTTTGAACACTTTCAGGCATGGTGATTCTACCACTTCCTTGGGCAGCCTGTTCCAAATCCTTACTCCCCCCATCATTGACAAAATTTTTCCCAATACACAATCTGGACCTCTCCTGGCACAACTTGAGGGCATTTATTTCCTCTTGTCCTATCACTCATTACTCAGAGGAAGAGGCCAATCCCCACCTCACTACAACCTCCCTTCAGGTAGTTGTAGAGAGCAGTAGGGTTGCCCCTACCATTATTCATCTATGTACTCTTATTATGTCTCACATAAATGGTCCACAAATTCAAAGCTTGAAAATTAAACTTCTAGAAACTTTGTACATTGTCCTTCACGTCTATCATGCACAAGATTATTCACCTCAGAAGACACTGCTAGTTACATGTTTTTCAGAGTGAATTAGAATACTTCTGCATAGCACCATGTTCTGCCAGCCTTTTTTTTTCCCTGCATCTATGAAGTTATTACTGGCAAATGTAGACTGCTGTACAAACTGCTGCCCCTTTTCAAATTGCATCAGCCATACTGAGTTAATGGATCATGTTTCAGCAGAGTGGGTAGGTGACGAACCACACGGAGTTATTTAGCATTCAGGGAGCCTTTTCTTTCATTCTTGTGTAAAACTGTTACTTAAGCCTCTGCGGTGATCAAGTAGCAAGTGCCACTGGAACCCGTTTAGCCTACCTCTGTGGTACATGGGAAGAAACTTCAGTAAGGCCAGTGTAACAAAACAGATTACACCACAGTTCTCCAGATAGCTGCTAATGCATCAGAATGGGGCAAAGAAAGCAAACAAAATTTAAAATGATATAAAAATAAAAAGGACTGCTGAGAAGGAAACCATCCCCACTGAAGAAATACAAGATGTAATGTGGTTCTGTTGACATTCTTTGTTCTCATCCATGACACTCATCAGGGAGATGCTGAATTGAGTTTGTAACTAGAGGAAATGGCAGAAAGTACCACTTAATTCACCAGAACTGTATTGATTTACACCAGCTGGGTAATGGAGGAGGAAGTGGGCTCAATTTTGCTAACTCTAGTAAAAGGCAGCTTGACTTTCATTTCTTTCAAGACAGCTTGGCCAGAAAGACTGTAAAACGTAAATAGGAAAGTCAGGAGGAGAAATAGAAAGCTCACTCTGGGGAAGTGGTACATCCACTGTTGTGAAGCAGAGCTGCATTTAGCCCTCAGTCTCCCGCTGCTCACAGCACTGAGGTGTTGCTGTATCTGAGAAAGCTTTAAAACACCAGCCTGGGGACTGGTAGCAGTTCATCACAGGTACCACTGGATCTACCTGTGACCTTAGCAAGCAGTTAAACATCAGCTCATGCCATGTTTTTCTTCACCGCTGCTCATCTGGTATTGAAAAAGCCCTAGGTGGTTTGTATCTAGGACAGATGTGTCTGCACCGCACTTCAGGTGCAGTGGTGATGCTGCCAAGAACTGCAGGCACAACTCAGGAGATCAGCTCCTTAAAATAAGGTGGGGCTCTGTCTCCCATTGCCAGCAATCAACACTGATGTCTGAGTACCTTTGAAAACTGATTTGTGAGCATTTTTGGAATTTTCTGCCTTTTCTGCATCCACATGCATTCATCTGAAGGAGATTCTCCCTCATTTAACAAAACAAGATGCCTGAACACCAGTACAGAACTCCTATCCTCACCACAGCAGCAAATACTGTATCAAGAAGCAGATTGCTCTCTAACCTACTGCATTTTTCAGTTTTAAAGACAATAATCAAAAAAATCTTCACAATATGAGCAATCAAAAAATTTTGAGCTGAAGATTTGTTCATGTCATGGCTTTTCCCTGGAACAGAAATGCATACATTCGTCCATGACAACACGGTATCTCAGCTCTTACTACCTCCATCTGCTGTTTTGCATGTGCACTATCACTTTCATCTTCAAAGCCTGAAAAAAAAAGTGTTTCAACAAATAACATGGGTAATCCCAGACCTCTAATAATAATGGGTATTAAAACTAACAGAGAAATTGAAGGAGTCCCATTTTTTTTGAATTTCCAGAAGATAGTATATCACCACCAGGGAGTCTATGCACCCTGTCACAACTTCTGCCACATCAGATACAGAGATACTGTTTTCTTAGCTTTGGAGAACATCTTGTGATGCATCAAACAAGCAGAACATGCTGGCTCACATACATATTTTATTGATGTTATCACATAGAGACTTGTCAGGAAGTTTTCTAAAAGTGAGGGTTCAAATATTGTATCTATCGATTATGATAAAATATTAACTTACAATATTTTTTTCTGTAACTATTATGGGTGTTGTATGAAAATCATCTCGTTTTGATAACAAAGTATGATAGTCGAGGTTCAAGCCATCACGAAGGTTCAATTTTTACTTTTTTTCTTGATTCCTTGAAATGAATGCCTTCCATCTAAGAAAATTTTCCTTATGTCATGACGTTAATACTTTTATATAGCAGAGAGACTTGACTGTGTCCATTAAACAAGAAGACATTTACAGCAGGTTTCTGGCTCTGTTTCTTTTTCCTACCACTAAGCAGAATGCAGTTCTTCATTTCAGCTACTAGGCAACTAAAAATTTTCACAACAGACATCTAAATTATTCAGAGAGAGGAGGAAATCTAGTGAAGAGAGATGTCGGTTGGGTATTGCTTATTTAATGCTTTGCTTGCAAGTGAGGAGATAAAAAGTAATTGAAAAAAACCCTGAAAGTTCATGATCATCCATTGCATAGTATATGCTGTCATAAAATAATTCATAGGTGTTAGGAGAATCAGCAAAGTAACTGCTTTATGATTTAAATTAAAGGAATAGGGATGAGGAGCATGTTCTCCTGGGTTAAATATGCTTCACTGAGACTGTAAATCAAATATAATCAATAGCAAGAAACACTAGTGACAGGTTCTCAGGAGCCATAGAAGATTAATGTAAAAGAAGCAGTTTGGAAAGCCCTCCGGTTTGACACTTTAGAAGGCAGATTTTAATGAACATGGATTTTTGGATAGTTTTAGTTGCTGAAAGTTATGCAAACCCACTTGGGTTTGACAGGCCCAAATAAACAAGCAGCAGTCCATCACAGAGATTGCTAACTTCATAAAATTAATTCTGTGACAAAATCGACAGTAAGTGACATGATCAATTCTCTGCACAAAAGTACCAGCTTCAGGAAACTTCAAAATCCTAAATCTTCTTGTCTTCATTTCCAGATATGGGATGATCATGTATTTACCTTCCTACAAGATACTAGAAAGATGTTTCGAAAACATTCTAAATGATAAAAACCCTTACATAATCACTATATAGTGCATTCTTGAGAATATAACTGTGTAATGACTATTATTTTACCATTCTGTTCCTGTAATAGGCAACCTGATGTAACAGCCAACATTTTAAGACCACTTAAGATTATCTGATCATACAGTCTAACCATCTGACTGCTACAAGTGACACCATTTTTCTCAGATTTTCTTATATTGGGACTGGGAACTCATTTGAAGAAAAACTATTGTCACTGTTAAAACAACTAATCCAATTATCAGAACTTCCACTCTGGTGAAGTAATCAATAGTCCTCAAAAAATGTTACTTTCACAGACTCTGAATTATGTGTAGGCCTGGAAAAACAATCTTAACAATAAGAAATAAGATCCTTTCTCATTCTGCAACTGAAACTGTATTCTAGTCCACTACTGGGAAAGTGAAAACATCTCATAATTTTGGGATTTATCATATTCCACAGCAAGAATGGGTCTTATAATACATTAGAATCAGGTTGTAGTCTCGTTTAATTAATCTTTACTTATTTGAGTTGGAAATCTAAAAAATGTCTGCATGATTTATATACAGTTACTAACTCATTGTGGAACTGAGAATAACTCTGCCTGATGCTTCACTGGACATTGCAGGTAGTAGAAATGATCCATGGTTGTTGCTGGATAATTCTGAGCGTCCCTTCAGTCCTCTATGCCTCATTACACCACTCTGCATGGAGATGGATCATACTACGGAAGGGTATATTTATTTCTCTCAGGAAGAACCTAGACAGATTTCTAGAGAGGATGTTTGGCTTTTGAATTGACAAAGTTGAGTGAACTGTCCAATTAAGTCCTGTACCTTGAGACTGACTGATGACAGGTGACGTAATAAAAGCTTGATAGCACCACTGTTTATTTCAAAAAATGTCAAAGGTATGTAATAGACAGTGACTGTGTTCCCAAGATTGTCTTACTGGCTGCCTTGTTTAGTCTGAAATGAGATTTGTTTTCAGTATGTGCTACAAAAAGTCATGGAATCATAGAATCATTAAATGGTTTGGGTTGGAAGGGTTCCAATTCTAGCCCCCTGCCATGGACAGGGACACCTTTCACTGAACCAGGTTTCTCAGAGGTTTATACTATCTGACCTTGAACACTTACAGGGATGGGGAGTCCACAAACCTGTTCCAGTGCCCTCACCATCCTCACAGTAAAGAGCTTTTTCCTAATATTTGATCTAAACCTACCCTCCTTCAGCTTAAGGTCATTCACCCTTGTCCTATCACTCCATGCCCCAGTGAACAGCCCCTCTCCATCTTTCTTGTAGGCCCACTTTAGGTACTGGAAAGTGTTCTAAGGTCTCCCCAGAGCCTTCTCTTCTCCAGGTTGAACAAACACAGCTCTCTCAGGTTGTCATCATAGCAGAGGTGCTCCAGCCCTCTGATAAATTTAGTGGCTCTCCTCTGGACTCATTCCAAGAGGTCAACATCCTTCTTGTGTGGGAAGTCACAACAATTATTTTTACTGACTCCTGGTGGAAACAAAAAAAAAATCGTCTGTATTGAAAAAAGGAAAAATCTGAGGTGGATAGCAATAAATCCAAGCATGTTCTCCTTCATACCTCTGTCTTCTCTTTCTTCATATCAGTATGAAGTGGCAAATCATGACTATAGTGCTGTGTAATTTGGTTCTCCAGTGCTCCTCAGAGAAGGAAATTGGTCCAAAGAATTTTCCATGACATTGACAATAATGTGACATTTACTGCTAATGATTCTCTTTGTGTTCAACCCAAGATGGTGATCAAAAGATGGTATGATCCTTTACCTGGCAGATCCTTTTGCCTTGGTAAAACAAGCCCAAGTGGTTCTGTAATTATTTTCATGAAATCTGCCTGATGAGTGTCACCAGACTTCATGACTCCAGAAGCTGAGAGACGGGTTCGGAACCTTAGAGAACTGGGATTTAATCCTCACTTGTGTACAGATGTGAGCAAAACTCATGAAACCTGTGTCTCCAAAAGTGATGACTGGTTTTCTCTATGTTTTGACTATTCTCTGGCTTCCTTCAAAACCCTATCAAAACCTAAAGCTATGGAGCCAGACATTTTGTTCCTTTGTGGGTGCTGTTCACCACCTTGTATTCACAGTCACGATTTTAAAGTACAATCAACTCTTGTGCTGAAATATTTCCAAAAAGCCAAAAGATCATGCTCACTCCTTGGCCTTGCATTTACTTTTAAACACTTTCATTTTTCCTTCTGTCTCTGTTTATTTCTGTTGCTCTGACAGAAAAAAATATTTTCCCTCTACACTGCAAAAATAGACATACTTGCTTGCACCTTGCATTTGCCTGATGGTGGTGTTCTAATCTTCCTCTATCCCTCTCCAAGATCTTTTCTTCCTGTGGAAAAAGATGACAGTTTGGCTAAAATGTATTCTGCAAACTAGCTTGTTGTTCCAAGTAGCCATATACACATCTCATCTATGCCTAAATAAATTCTACAGCAATTACAATTTCTTTACCTTAGAAAGAGTCAGAGGTTCTGACTTTGTCTCAGAAGATTTTTGAAGTCTCTGCACTGTGCCAACAAATGTTTTCATTGTCAGAGTGATGAAAGTAAGAAGGATGTATGCTGAACATGTATTAGATGAATGCAGTATGTCTTCATTACAGAAACCTGCCAAGTGTCAGTTCTGAAGGATATGATCAAGCTGATGAGCTCTTCTGAATTAGTTGTTTATTATTTTAAGCTACAAATGATTTGAAGGAATGAGCATTTCAAAATGGATAACACAGAAAAACTACAGTGGACAATGCTGATGAGTCAAAATTTCTCATGAGCATTGTCTGCAACACTGCATATATGATATACTATATAATATATGTGATATGCTGAATAATACCATATTTATAAAACATCTTGTTTGTAAAGAGAACTGTTTACAGAGGTGTTGCAACTGAGGATTACTTTCAAGTCATATATAAACTTTCTAGCGTTTCTTCCAGATTATTATTCCCTGTTGTAGTCTCTTCCCAAATTTCATGGAGATCACTGCCTTTTCTCTTTTAACAGTTGTAATTTGTTAACAGCACAAGCACTTGTCAAGGCCAGGGGTCACTAAGATATATCCCATCAAAGAGATGAGCCTTACCTTTGATTACTAATCTTTGTGAAGATTATGAGTACTTCAATTACACTGTTCAGCTTGCTTATTTGCCTCTTTGTTTCCAAAACATCTGTTTTAGTCGTACTGAAATCCTGGTCTTCTTCTACCTCTTGGTTACTATTCTGTCTGAGAAAACTGAAAATCTATCTTTAGACAGAAATTGTAGTCTCCATTGTTGCCTGATTTGTTTCTATTTCATCTGCTGAGCATTGCACACTATTTGGATGGCTGGTTTTGCTTTGTGTTTTTATTTGATGTAATTCCCAGTGCACAACTCTCCTTGGCAGCAATAGACTGTCCATCATGTGAAACAGACAACCACAGAACTTGTCTGTGTTTTCTGATCCAACAGATGAGTCAACACTGCCTCCTCACTCCTATCTGTGTTGCCATTCCTTCAGTCACTTTACTGTCTATGCCATTTTCATGTTGTTTTGTGAGTACACAAAACAGGACATTTTGTGCTCATGTTCCCATGTGACGTTGAGCTGTTTAAATTTAGTGGCAGGTTCTATGACTCAGTGCTTCATTAGGATGGATGGGATATGCTTTCCTTGTTGTGCATGCCTTCAGCTTCCTGATGCCAGCTACAACCCACAGCAACATGATATTTCTTTTCTCATGGTAAAAATGCTACCAGTAAAAATCCCAGAACTCTGAATTTTCTCTAGGTGAGGGTGTTCCTCCATTTACATTGACCACCTCCGCAATCCAGATGAGATCCACAGACTTTTTCATCCAGATGTTCTTGTTCAAAGATTTCCAGAGGAATAGGAAGCTCTGTCATTCAATATACTGTGTCACTTTTATCCTGGGTAAATTTAGTGGAACTTCTTTAGTCATTCATTATAAGCCCTGCTTTCTTTCATATTGTATGTTAACTGTCTTCCAACCAGTGTGACACACCTGTCCAATGTCACACTGCTATCATGCTCAGTGTTGAGTTCTGCAGGTGCATTGTGACCTCCTTGCAAACCTTAAAGCTTCCCTCCAACCTGAAGGAATTGTTCTCATGAGTGAGCCTAGGGACAGTTTGTGGAGATTTAACTTTTGTTTGATCTCTGAATTTCCTTCTTGAAGCACATATTCTATTAAAATTTTGACCAAGTTCACCATGACTTTTCCCCTTCTCTCACACCAAGATTTTAGTTACACTACTAAACTGGTAACTAACCCAAAAGTTACTGAGTAATAAGCTTTGTTGAAGATGTCTTTTGCACTTAATGGTACTCCTCCATTTCATCCCTCATGAACTTCAAGGCACAATGTCCATCGCTCTTCCCCTTTGTTTCTTTTACTAACAGCTTCAGGCTGCTTGTGTTTTGTGTGCCCTTTACTTGGCTGTATTTTCTCCAATCTAAAATCACCTTTTATCATTTTTGTGGGTTAATATTATGGCTAACTGCACCATCTATCAGCAAACAAATTGCTCTTTGATATAAAAACAGATCATAAAAAGCAGCATCCTTCTTCTTCAGTGCAAAGACAACCTTGGGATCTGGCAAGCTTGTTAGAAATGCTTTCCTCCTACTGGTTAGTGAAGAAAGCAAGATTCTTTCTTTTCTCTCCTTCCTTCCTTCCTTCCTTCCTTCCTTCCTTCCTTCCTTCCTTCCTTCTTTCCTTCCTTCCTTCCTTCCTTCCTTCCTTCCTTCCTTCCTTCCTTCCTNCCTTCCTTCCTTCCTTCCTTCCTTCCTTCCTTCCATTTCAATCTTTAGAATTAATTTATTATTTTCAAACCCTATTCAAACCCTATTTCACTTTCCATAATTCAGGCATCTTTATGCATATTTCTGCTTTCCTTCTGACTTCTATGCTGTATAAACTGGATTGTGCTGCTTCTTTTCTTGGTACTCCTGTCTTGGTCCAAAAAAAGTTCTTTTTCTTAGTCTCATGAACTTGTTCTGAGTTAGTGATTCTTAGTGCCTTCACACTTTCAGTTGACAAATTCTTCTGTCCTTGACAGTAGATGAGGTCTGTCTGAAGCTATATTAGTTTCTCTCAAGGGTGTGTCCCAACACCTGGAACCAGCTGCATTGCATATGATGCTGCCTTCAATAAGGGTGTGCAATGACATATTAACATAACATGCAATGCCTCCAAAGGTCCATGTGGATGTCAAAGTTCTTCACTTTGATATATATTCTCTCATCTGCTGCTTGGTTTTGGCTTTAAAAACAATTTCTTTCTAAAGACTCATTGTATGAGGGATTGCAACACTCATCAGCCATATTTTTGGTTCTTTCAGCATGTTATGCATTCGTATTGACAGAAGGGTCTCTTTCACTCATCACTCTTCTTCTCCATTGAAACAAAAAACCTAGCCTTTCTTTAACTTATTTTATATCTGGTGCTCTCCTTCCTAAGAACCAGCTGAAGGACAAGACAGCTAAAAGCTTAGTAAAATCAAGTAAAGATTTTTTTTTTTTTAATGTCTGGCTAATTAATACAATTATACTGTATTTCTTGGCTTTAATTAAGGATATAAGTTACTATAATGGTCAATACTGATGGCAATGATTTCCCAGCAACTTTTTCCAAGGTTAACAACCATGTCAGAAAAGTTAAGTTTATATGGAAGTTGCAGTCCAGATAACAGCAAAGCATTCTCATCCCTCAGGGGTGACTGCTTCATTGTTTTGGACAATTTAAAGCTATTATAGCTACCAGTAACTGTGAGAGTGTATCATACACTCAGATCATCAGGCATTCAATATTTATCAGTATCAAGACATACAAAAAGTACTGTGGTGCCAACAGAGTCTTGAGATTGATATCAAAAAAGGGACAGTCAAAACTTGGGAGACGGCCATAATTATTTACAAGAATCCACAGAAAAACAGAACTGAAAGTGTATGAAATATCTCAGGATAAATATAAAAAATGCCAACGTGATGTTTGGCCCATGGTAAAGAGGAACCTAGTGAGTATGTGCTCTCAAAAATAAGTATGAGCCAAGTGTCCTAACTGGGCAATCACACTGCAAAAACTACTTTTAAAGATCTATGAAATTACAAATCCTACAATTACATAAAATTAAGACAATATGGCTCGTAACTGCAATATCAGAATCAGAAATCACTTCTCCTACAGGGTGGGGGCGGAGTGGCTGTGTGTTCTACCATTCAAACCACATGCTCATGGAAAGTATCTACTGTGGGACAGTAAAGTCCAATATTCAGGAAAGAGGTTTCATTACTTTTTGTATGGAAGACAGATTTCTGCAGCATATAGAAATACATTAGGTATTATAGCTTCTTTCATCTTTATGTATTATTGTGTTCCAGTCTTGGCTATTCCAGAATAATATATTCCAGATCTGCCATAGCCTTATTGCAATGGAGAAATTATCTACAATGCTGACCTATTATAACAGACACTAGATGCAATCTCATGCATTCATGTAACATTTAAATGGATTTATTCAAATTGGTGAAAACCTTTCTTTAGTTCCTCCAAATAAAGAACCATTAACTGTTATATTGACAAAAACTTATACACTCTTCTGTGATAATGTATTCCATTCTCAGTCTGCAGAGAGAGAACATTTTCATAGCATTTCTTTGCAGATTAATTGATCTAACTGCAACGAGGGCTCTTATCATTCCTCTGCCAGAGATGAATATTGCTGCTAATCATGATGCAATTGGTGCAATTGTGCTTTGCTATGAATAGCAGGGAAGAAATCATGTTTATGATGAGGTGGCCCTGAATTTAGTAAGGTCACTGTAAACAGAGGAGAAACGAAGCAGCAATAAACCATTGTCATGGTTTAATCCCAGCTGGCATTCAGCCCCACACGGCCTGTTGCTCACACTTCCACCACATCAGGATGGAAGAATAAAAGTAACAAAACATGTGGATTAAGATAAAGACAGTTTAATAGGGATAGCAAAAGCCATGCAAGCAAGTAAAGCAAAACAAGGAAGTAATTAATCTCTTTCCGTGAGCAGGCAGGTGTTCAGCCATCCCCAGGAGAGCAGGGCCACATCAAGTGTAACAGTGACTTGGGAAGACAAATGCCACCACCCTGAACCTCCCCCTTTTTCTTCTTCCCTCAGCTTTATCTGCTGAACATGTCACCATGTGATATGGAACAGCCTTTGGGTCAACTGGGCTGTGTCCCCTTCCAAATCCTTGTGCACCCTCAGCCTCCTCGCTGGTGGGGTGGGGTGAGGAGCAGAAAAGGCCTCGATTTTGAGCACTGATCAACAGTAACTAAAACATCCCTGTATTATTAGCAATGCTTCCAGCACAAATCCAAAACCCAGCCCCATACCAGCTACTACAGAAAAAATTAACTCCAGCACAGCAGTAAAAGAAGCAGATAAGGATCAAAAAGTATAGAGAGCATCTCTGTTGATGAAGGCAGTCTGATGTCTCTCTGTCAACAAAGCAGCATCACCAGGGTGCCACTTACACTTTTATTGGCAGCATCCCTGCTGCAGATGCTGTTAGTCAGCTCTGCAGGGAGACATTTTGCTGCTGTTCTTTTGTTCCCATGTACTGCTCAGGGTTGGACAAACAAAAGTGGAGGGATTATTGTCCATATTGTGTGTCCTAGAGGAAAATCATTCCTTTACAGGATCAGAAGTCCATGCCAGGGGAAGGGTCAAGTCTCCGAGATTGATACTTTCTCCCTTTCTCCCTGTTTGCCCCAGCTATGGGCACAGCATGGTGGTGTTCTACATCAGCAGAACATTAAGGATATAGGCATGATTAAAGCATTTTTCATGTAAGGAAGAGGATAATTTCACTTAGCTTTATAAAAAATATAGGTGTTATTTCATTTGGACTCTATAGATCAGCAATGTAAAGAGACAACTACTTCCAAAAGGAAATTCATCCTCTCACCTTAGAAATTTACATCAGGACAGGAAAAGCTGTCATCCAGAGATATCTCATGCTCCATTTTTCCACATAGCAGGTGAAATATATGACTAAAACAGAGTAAAGACTCATCTTTAGACATTTAAAATCAGGTGAGAAGAATGACTTTTACTGTCAGTTTTCACTAGGAGGCAAATGTAGCCTTTCTCAAAATCTGACAGTAGCACCAGTGGGAATGGAACTGATAATATATAAATCTGACTGCAATTCCCAAACCATTTAATTGTCAATGAGAAAGATTCAGTATTTTGCAGAGAGAAAAGAAATAACTCAGGTGACTGAATTGACTGCCTTAGTGGTGAAGAGGACTCTTCAAAGGAGAGAGTGGTGGATGTTTCTTACCTTGAATTCAGCAAGTGTTTCAACCACGTCTCCCATTATACCTTCACAGACAAACTAATGAAGTAAGGAATGCATAAGTAAACTGCGAGGTGGATGGAAACTGGCTGAGTGCTGGACTCAAAGGATTATGATCAGCAGTACAAAGTCCAGCTGAAGAACAGTTACTAGTGGTGTACCCCAGAGGCCTGTACTCACTCAGGTCAGCACTGAGTAACATCTTTATTAAGGATTTGGTGATGGGACAGGATGCACCCTCAGCAAGTCTGCAGGCAATATAATCTGGGAATAGGGCTTGATGCACCAGAGGATTGTGTGAACTTTCAGAGGGACCTTACAGGCTGGAGGATTGGACCAAGAAGAACCTCATGAAGCCCAAGAAAGGAAAATGTCAACTCCTGATCCTGGTGAGAAACAACCCCAAGCACCACGGCAAAGTGTGGCTGACAGCTGAACAGCAGAGAAGGACCAGGGAGCCCTCAAGAACACCAAGCTGAATATAAGCCAGCAACCAACCCTCACAGCAAAGGAGGTCAACAACCCCCTGGGCTGAATTACACAAAGTGTTGCCAGCAGGTTGAGGGAGCTGATCCCTTCCGTCTGCTCAGCACTGGTAAGACAAATCTGCAGTTCTGTGTTCATTGCTGGGCTTCCCAGTACAACAGATACGGACAAACTGGAGTGAGTTCAGGAAAGAGCTATGAAGATGCCTGAAGCCTTGGGAAATCTGTCATATGAGGAGAGGCTGTGAGAGCTGTGACTAACCAGCCCAAAAAAGAGAAAGCTCATGGGGAATCCTGACAATGGATAAAAGAACCAGGGATGGAGGAAAAAGAAAGAGCCGAACCTTTCCCAATAACATCTAGTGATGGGATAAGATGCAGTGGGCACAAACTGAAATACAGGAAATACCACTCAAATGGAAGACAGAACTGTTTCACAGTGAGTGTGTCAAACACTGGCACAGGTTTGCACACAGAGGTTGTAGAGTGTTCATTCTTAAAGGTACTCCAAACCCATCTAGGCAAGATGTTGGGAAACCAGCTTTAGCTGACCCTACTTGGAGCAGGGGTTTGGACTAGGCAGTCTGCAGACATGCCTTTCCATCTCAACTGTTCTATGATTTGAAGATTGTAGAGTAGAAAAAACATAAAGACCTCTTTTGTCCTCACTTAAACCATAGGCTTTGAGGTAAAAAAACCTTGGAAAACACAACTCGGAACTTTTAAGAGGAAGTAGTTTGACTGTTTCTAACTACATTTCTAAATGCTGTTGCAGACACTGAACAGCCAACCGAGAATAATTTGGCTTGTGTGGTTCCTCGACGCTATTTAACTATTCACTAATGACTGCATCATTTGTATACTCTATTATCTTAGTTTACCCTAAAGTCTTAGATATAGTAAAATGGTCTTTAAACAGAATTATTTATCCCATGTTTTTATTTCCTTTTTCCTTCAAAAGCTTTCTTAAAATCTTCTCCATATCATCTTGCTCTTGGTCATAAAAAGTCTGATGAAAAAGAGGCTTTTTGGGATTCTTGGTTATGAACTGTCTCTACTTTCCTACTTGTATATTTGTTCTCTGTCTATCATAGATATCTGCAGCACTAACACAATTGTTCTCACTGTCTTTTATCCACATAAGCTGTTTTGATCTGTTCTGGCTGTGCACTTTGGACCTTACACCTCTAGGAAGCCAACAGGACTGGATCTCTTACAGAAACCAATTATTTTAACACCAATTATCCTCACTCTCAGTTTGATTTGACAGAAAAAGCATTTTATTTTTTAATAAATTTCTACTAAGCAGCTTGACGATACTTCTCCAGAAGCCTACTTCTCTTTGTGTTTACTAGATCTCAGCAGTATATCCAAATCACTCTCTGCTTTTTGTTACCTGCAAGACCAGAGGTTTGGCTTTAGCTTTTCCAGTTGTCTTTGCTCAGGGCTTGCAGCATCTGCAGCCAGGTGCAGTGGAGGGGAACAGCTGCATTTTGTCATTGCCTGCTCAAGGGTCTGAGCTATAGGTGGTTCTTGGACAAAGGAAGAAGCAGTCAGTTTTCTTCACAGATAAATTATGTGGGAGAAAAAAAAAAAACACAGAAAGTCTTTGGGCTCACTAATAATTTTGTTGAATTAGGTACAAGAGAATTTTTCCCATAATGCCTAGACTGTTTTGGTTCTTTGAAGTCATCTTATGGAGGGGCTCCAAACATCTGGAGCCTTTTGTTTTTATGACACTTCCTTTACTGACAGACCTGGAAATAGCTCATCAAGCATAATGACAATGGGATAAGTTAAAATTTGGTGTTAATGCCTCTTCTGAGATGCTTATGTCTATTTTGTAGCTGATAAATTCCCTGGGTTAAATTATACCCTTGGATGGGAAATGGCTATCACAAAAACAATGAGAGTTTGACATGGCCATCAAGGGACTATAAATAGCCCTCAGGGAAAACAGTATAAACATATTGCCTCTTCTACTACTTGAATCTACTAATTAGGAAATCAGAATGTGATAGAAAAATGTTGATGGTGAGCAGATGCATTTGCTGAGTGCTTATTGCAAATCTGGTTACTAAAGCTAACAAATAAGCAGAGCACTCAGTATTTTGCCATGAATGTAGAAGTCTAATGAAGTGTTACTATTAATTCTATGTAAATCACAAGTGAGGCAAGCATTTTGCCAAAGGTCACCTCTACATATGAAACATTTTTTGTCTGATTTAAATGAAATACAGGTAATACAATGATCTCATTGGCACACTGCATTCTCCCCATCTGTTATGCCCACACGTTTTTCACGGTATATTGTAAATTTTTCAGGCTGCTATTGAAGTGGCTGTGATTCCAGCAGACCTGCACAGCACACATGAGATTCACTAATTTTAGATATCTGTGGTATAAAACAGTCACTCCAACACATTAAATAGTACTCAGTTAGTCCTAGCAGACAACTGGTAACCAAGATGCATTAAAATTAAAGCTCATAATGAGCATGAACTCGTCACTAATACAGAGATGGTCTTTTTGCTCTCACATTTACGTTGCTGAGAACTCTAAGTAAGCATTGAGTATCAGGTCTGCCACAATGCAGCGCGCAAAAGAGATGAGCTTAAGTTAAACCACCTAGATTAGAAAACCCTGCTCCAAGACTAAAATCCCACCCACATTCATCAAACACAGCTTTGTGGTTTACAGCTTCTGATGTCTACTTGCTGTGTGCCATGACTTTTCAAAACTGCATAGGTCATCAAGCAATTTAAGAATACATGCAAAAGAGTGAGATTTATTTCCTTGAGCTGTCATAGACCAAATAAAATTGTGACAAATTGTCATTGGTTTTCATATTTATGCACATTTCCTGATCTCTTGACAAGATACCTACCCCTCAAGATGACCTGGATTCACTTTATTTTAATTCTGTGTTTTCCTTTTAAATTGAGTGTATATAGAAGGATGATCTGAATGGAAAACTTAAATATATTTGTCTGCAGATGAAACATGAAACATCGGAAAGTGAGTGCCATGTATTTCTTCCTCCCACTGAAACATGTCAGGATCCACATGGTCCGTGGACTTGACACAGGAGAGATTGCCTTGCTTTTATAAATTCTGTTGAATGGAAGTGATTGCTGTTGATGTTTGTTTTGCTCAAAGGCATAATAGCTGTAAGCTTCCACAAAAATATCTGTCAAAGACAGTTGGAACATTTTGAACACCTGTGTCCCAGACTGGTGCTGTAATCACTGATGTGAATTAGGAGCATCTTTACAAGGCTTTATGTTGAGTCTCTGAAACCAATCTTACAGGGAAGTAAATCTGGCCTGTGTGCTGGTAACAAAATATGCTGCAACTGAAATATATTTTATGTCAAAAGTTGGACCCAATAATAAGTTAGAGTCGATGCTTAGAGTTCAATCATACTAAGTCACTCAACTCCTGAAGACTGAGAAATAAACTTCCCAGGCCAGTAACAACACATAGCTCCTGATCTTTCTCCCAAGGGTGCAGGGAGCCTGTGAAAGGTTTGACCTCACTGCATGCAGAGTGTAGTGCCAAATCAGTTCCACCTCTCACCATGAAGGTGAGGCTGGAATAACCCTAAAAGTCCTAAAACAGAAGTTAGTAATGTGTCACCTTTCAGGAAACAGTAGTGATAAACAAGCACTTCTATATAGAATAGTCTCTTCAACTAATGCTAGGATAGTTTGTTTCTACATTTTTGAAACAGGAATATTTAAGACCTTTGATGATATTAACTTGTGGAGGAAAAAATAGCTGATATGTAAACCGATCGATGTCATTTGCTTTAGCAATTGTTTTTTTTCTTTAAGAAAGAGTAAGATACTGGCCTGGAAAAAAACTGACTTAGGATAGAAGCACTGTGTCCTTGTAGGGTTTATCTGTGGTCTTTCATGTTTTCCTCTGTGCTTTTCTTTAGCTCTCTTAAGGCCAGACTTAAAACTGAATATTCCAGAGAAAAAAAAAAAGAAAATAAATTAAATGAACACTGTGTAATGAGATAGATTATTGAACTTGTCTAAAAAAGCATTTAATCTCAGACTGAGACCCTTTCTTCTTTAAAATACTTTGTTCTGTATCCAGTGGTTGTTTTACTGTCCTGAAAGCTCATCTACTTTGTAGAACAGTCAACTTCCTAGATCCCAGTGACTTACAAAAGTTATTTGTTGGATCAGAAGTCGATGAAGCATGAGAAACTGCTGACCCTCCTGACAAAACAGACCTTCTCAGAAGCAGTTGGACTTTGAAGAATAGGTAGAATTAAAAACTGAATCTTTAGTTGACTGTGGGTGTAGTACACTATTTCTTAGGGAGCCTACTCAGTTCCAGAAAACAGGGTGAATGATCCATGCTCCCTGGCTCCCCCTGCCCCACTGCAGTATAAAGCCTGCATACACCAAAGGCTGCCTTCTGACAGCAGTTTAAAGGTCTTAACTTAGCTGTCCCACCTCCTCCTTTTATTTAGGCTCACAACTTCACTTCCTTTAGATTTGGGCAACACCCCTTGTGGGTTCCAACATCTCACATACAGACCTGAAAGTGAGCTCACACAGAAAATTGAAACAGATTTTAACAAGAAGATGGGGTAGCCTGCAACATGGGGCAAAGTGTTTGGCCCAAGGTGTTTACCAGCCACTTGCTTATACACAACAAACTCCTTCTATTCTCCTCCCCCATTTTCCCAAGCTTGTTCTTTTCCAGCCCATCTTCATCTCCCTTTTTCTAGCTCCCAAATAAACAACGCTGCATGTTACTTACCTCTCTCAGTCCCATTTTTGCTACCTTTGCACCCAAACTTGGTATCTCTGATGCTGTTATCTCAGTCATTTCAGCCGTATGAGACACTGCTTGAAAGGGTTTTCTAGACCTTGCCACCTCAGTTCCCAAAGGTCCCCAGTGCCTCTCTGCAGATATCAGTGGGGTCTGGCTGTTTCTCACACAATTCCCCCTTAAACACCTCTAAAATTTTATTTTTAATCAATATTTTAAAAATCCTTGATAGTGTTACCCATGGCTTTTGCCATCTCCTCTCACTGTTACTTGTTATACCCCACAGTTTCTCATGGTCTGTACAGCTAAGCCTCAGGCTGGGACCTAGCCCACCTTATCAGGGATATTTTTAATAAGAAAATGTTAGCATTGAGGATTAATTTTCCTACTTTTTTTTTTTTTTTTAAAGAGTATATTCTGGAGACAGATTTCTGCATACTGTACGACTGAATATCCTTGACACATACAGGTTAAAAGACTACAGTAGGGGTAATACGCATTTCACTTAAATTTAAATACTTATTTATAAGTCATCTAAGTGTGCTATATCCCGGTGACTCTTGTAAATTCTACACAGGTATTAAAGACAAATGGACAACTCTCATTTGATCCCATCCTATCATCAGGGCCTACTCAGGATTTGTGGATGAGTATTTCCTACAGGCATATGTGCCCATACACTGCTCCCTTTCCAGCTCATTTTAAAGGTTTTTATTTGAAAAGACAAAAATTTCACACTTTTTGGATCCAGGCATATTACTTGTAAATGAAATAATTTGTGAGCCACAACTTCAGAGCATCACAATCAGTGATTATTCCCTTCTCTCACAACTGGGAACCTGAAGCAATGACAGGCAAGATTTGGAGGCGAGACAGGAATAGATCCACAAGATCCTGCGGATCACAACCACTGTGTTGTTTCCTTCCTGTCCATTTCACAGTCCTAAAATGAGCAGGAAGATACAGTTTGTGCAGATCTCTCATCTGGCATCCTCTGCTGCAAATACTAGGTGAGACAACCTTGTCAATAGGATTGATAGTACTCTGTCTGAATGAGCTAGAAATCCAGCAAGAACTGCTAAGTCTTTTCATGCTAAATTGGACTCTGAATCATCTGTACCTGTAGAGCTGAGAAAAACAGGTCAATACACTTCGCAACTCTTGTTTACTGATATGTTTTACACTGTTAAAACAGAACAAATATGTTTACTTTTAAAATAATTTTTTTGTTGGTGCTTTCTTGAGATTGATGGGCTTTAATGTTTGGTGACTTTCTTTGGATTGGTTGGAGTTTTTCAGTTCTGATTGTGCAAGGCTTGAAATGCATCTATTTAATATTACCAACTTCTAGGCACTGGACTTAAGATAAATGAAGCAAGTGGGGAGAATTATTTTTAAAAGCCAACAAGAAGTAAGGGGCTGACTGGACCTCTGGGGAGAGTCAAAGCTACGTTAATCTTTAGAAATGAGACAGAGTCTGATGCAAAGTCATGAAGCTGTCTGACATCAGAAGATTAGATTTTATCTGCACTTTGTCCTTTTTAGAAGCAAGATTTAGAACTGACAAAAACACATGATGGAAACTGGTAAAAAAAGAAACATGAGTGAACAATAAGATCACTTAAAATTTGACCTTAAAACCGCTGATTAGGACTTCTCTTGTTCTTTCACTGTGTGTCACTTCTCTGTTCCTCCTCCCTCTGAACTGCGGTTGCAGGTCATGTGAAGACAGCTCTAAGACTCCTATTATCAGCTAACCAGCACAGCCCCAGGCTTCAAAGGAAGGAAACTCTATCAACTTTATTTTGTCATAAAATATTGGTAAAGAAATTTTGTATCAGTATGTTCTGAGTGGTTTCTTTCTACAGCAACCCTAATATCATAAACTGCATGTCTTTCACAGACTAAATTATTTTTAAAAAATTTAAAAATCCTCCAAATGAGCTTTCAGGTTGATTTAGCAGAAGTATGATCTAGTGAAATGTTTTGCTGCATCATCCAGTGGTAGTAGGTTCAATAACCAAGAAAATCAGATCTTCGGGGTGACCTACGCTGTTCATGGTTTGGCAACAGAATTGCTGTAACACTTGATTAGCCACACGGGCTGCTAAAGGGCCTTTGGCCTTCTACTTCCTTATCTTAAGTAACTAGTACTCAGGACATTAGAAAGACACGCCCTAGAAATCCCCCTGGAATAGCCCTTGGAATAGCTCTGATGGGGGGGAAACATCCTGTATTTATTAGGACCATTTGTGGAGTTCAGTGATAAGCAAAAACTCCTTGATGGAATAATTTGAAAACACCCTAGAAAAAGAAAGACACAGCCCTACAGGGTAATGAACCCTGCATCTGTCCCACTCATCTTTAAACTGCTAAGAATAGATCCGTGAAGCTAAACAAGGGGTGTGAAAAGCAAGCTGAAGCACTGGACCTACATGGTATGCACTGCTGGTTAGATCTCTCTCCTCCTGGCTTTCTTTTGGACCATTCCAAATAGCTGTCCCCACGAAATATCTGCAACAGAGAAAGCCAAATCCAAACAGTGTGAAGATGAGTTAGTAACAGGTGAATGATTTAGCAGTACAGTTTCATTTCAGCGCGCAAGGTGGTCACGTGTTGACTAGAGTCAACAAAGATCTCTGAATTCTAGGATCTGAGTTCCCATCTGATGGTTTCTTCTCCACTGACAAAGGATAGGAATGTTCTTTACAAACCTGTATTCTCAAATATGGGTTCTTTCTCCCACTGAGAAAGACAGAGAGTTGAGATACTTGATCCCATACAGATATTGATATATCCCACAAAGATGTATCCCACACAGAGAGTTGAGATATTTGATCTCACTTAATATCTGTGCAGAGATGGGTGCTAGGTGACAAATCAACCAAGTTTGCACACCTTCAGCATGCCAAGTGCTCATTTTATACACTTCAACAATAAAAGAATGTCATCTCCTGTGTATGTAACAAATCTACAGTCATTGGCTTTTCATTCTCTGGTCTCAGTTTAAATATAAAGATACAGTGGACACTGATTTTACTGTGCATGCTCTAAGAGGAAGTAGCTTATATGAATTAAGGGGCAATGGCAGCCTATCAGGAAGTGCTTCACTGAGCAAATGAACACAAAGTTCAAGCAAAGTTGTTCTTTGGTTTTGTAGTTTGATTTACAGTGTTCTCCTGTTCTTTCTTCTCGGGTCACGTCTCTTGGTTCCTGCAGGTCGGTTATTCCTTCATTTTTCATAAGTTCTTTTATTTGTCCTGTACTACAGTGAATTTTTAACCTTTTTATTCAACAAACCTACATACCTTATTTAAGCATACAAACTTATAGCTTCCTACAACCTGGCATCAATCATGTTAGTAATGCACTG
>VWZT01011752.1:22836-87309 GCA_013397055.1 Pachycephala philippinensis
AAAAAAGAGGTATAGATATCATCTTCCCTTTAGCAAACGGATATTCATCAAAATTAAAGGCAGCAAATTCCCTAGAGCAGGCAAGTAACCACATGCCAGCAGTGCTAGACATGTGTGTCTAGTTCTGTGTCTTGTATTAAGCATAAGAAAGAAGCTGTTCCATCCGAGTGTGTGAGCAAAACCAGTGCAAGGAGCAGTAGAAAGCACTTGCAACATTTCTGTGAAAGCATGTAATAAGCACTTTCTGCTCGAAGCAGTGCACTGCACATCAGCACTGTTCCAGAGGAAGTGGCTGCTGGCTGCTGTCCCCAGAACCATGAATCAAAAGTTAATCATCCTCCAAAAGTCAGTCACAAGGCATTACACTGTGGTTTGAATGCCTCAGCTCAGAGACCTTCTCTGAAACCTGGCTGCTAGTTAGCTTATTGCCTTTGCATATTTTGAAGTCATTTAAACTGAGTAGCAATATATCACGTAATTAGATCTACTAATCGTAAATGCAGGATTTGTAGGATGCAGGAATCTTTTTTTTTTTTTTTTCATTTTTTGGACAAAATCTACAAAGCTCTCTGAAAAAGGAACACTATAATATTTATTACATTTGCTTTCTGGTTTCAATTGCCTTTCCTCTTTTCCCAGTTCATTACTAAACCCTCATTTTGCAAAGCTATTTTAACAAACCCTTGCTCTTCATCTCCTTTATTTCAAGTGTACCCCTTGTTCCTTTCTCTGGTTTCTATTATACAGCAACAATCACCAGTGTACATGAAGGCAGTCGTTGGGTTCCAAGAAACACTTTATTTGCAGCTAGGCTTGTGTATATGCATGAAGCACTGGTGAATGAATAAATTTCATTATCTTTTATGCTATCACAGTCAGAAGAGAGACGAATGCTTGAAAAACAAATAGGCAACAGGTCAGGAAAATCCAGGACCAGTATTGAGCAGAGCTGGTGGAGATGCCACGAACGCCTGCAGCTTGGCCATTCAGCTCTCACATTAAATGCTTGGTATTGTCTCTGCGAGGTGGAGGCAATGGCTTGGGCTCCAGCTGGATCACTACGCTTTTGATAAATATAAGTTCTTGTGGAAGATTTGGCTCTCAAGTAACAGGCAGAGATCACATTCCCCTGTCATTTTTCCCAGTTTGGGACCACCCATAAGAACATCTCTAGTTTCTTCCTTGATGAATCAAAATGTTAACGCACTGCCCAGCTCCACTGATGTTGAACTTGCATGATTTTATATGAGTTGTACAAGGTCACATGAGGAGTTTGTGGCTTAGACAAACATCCTTCTCCCACTACCCACTTCCTCCACCCATCCAAATTAGGGTGACTTCAGTATACATGAAATTGTCATGGAAGCTGTGCTCTGCTAAACACGTGGCAGGCGTGTGTGTAGCTCTCATTATTGTGAATGTGAATTGCCTGAGCTCTCCGAAGGAGGATGAAATCCCTTGAGGTGTTACTCCAAATTGTTTTTCAAAAATGATTCTCTGTGCTACATCACTGCACATTTTATCTTAAAACTAAATGGTTTGTCATTAAAGTCTTGGCTGGCAGCTCGTTCTTTAGGAAAACCTATGTTCATTTTTATTTTTTGAAATAAAACCAGTGACGTCCCCAGCACAGGAAGGACACCAACCTGTTGGAGCAAGTGCAGAGGAGGGCCACCAAGATGATTAGAGGGATAGAGAACCTTTTCCACAAGGAAAAGCTGATAGAATTGGGGCTGTTCAGCCTGGGAAAGAGAAGGTTTAGGGGTGACCTAATTGCAGCCTTCCAGTACCTGAAGAGGTCCCCCAGGAAAGATGGAGAACTTTTTACAAGAGCATATAGTGACAGGACAAGGAGGAATGGTTCAAAACTGAAAGAGAGTAGGTTTAGATCAGATATTAGGAAAAAATTCTTTACTGTGAGGGTGGAGAAGCACTGGCACAAGTCACTCAGAGAATTTGTGGATACTCCATCCCTGGAAGTGTTCAAGGCTAGATTGCATAGTACTCTGAGAAACCTGGTTCAGTGAAACATGTTCCTGTCCATGGCAGGGGGGTTGGAACTAGACGATCTTGAAGGTCCCTTCCAATCCAGGCCATTTTGCGATTCTACGAAATATACTTTAACTGAAAACAATCTTTCACAGGTGTACCCTGGGATCATGTTAGAAATTAGCACAGCCGATAACTGTGATCTGGTTCCAGTTCCATGAGGAAAAGATCCAGTAGCAAACCAGGCACTGAGACTTTCTCAGCAAGGCATATGAACCGTAAAACCACGCAGCCCTCTGAGATGGCAGTTAATTAGCAGGGCAGCAACAAGAAACTTCACACTTAATTGTTTTCACCAATACCCATGTTGTCTTTTGCTTCTGCTATTGAGAAATAAGAATTTAAAATCTCCCTGGATTGATGTTTCATATTCTTTGTGTACTGATGAAAGTAAAAAACATAGGAACATCCAGACCAAGGGAGTTTTACTTTACAAGCACTATTTTTAACTATAAAAATAAATTAAAAAGCACGCTACCAAAAGAATCATCCACTGTTAACCTTCACACCACAAAATGAGGAAACACTAGAAAGAAAAGTAACAATTTAGGGAAGAGGTTAATTATGTGCTTTCATGTACTACTAAAAAGAGTTCAGCTTTTCTAATGTAAATAGCCCAAATTCTTCTTTGAGTGCTTCATTTCTAAGTTCATATTCTTTCAAACAGCCTGCCAAAATTCAGTCTGAAAGTCTTTAGGCAAGATTGCATGAAATCAGTTCAGAAGTTTTTAAGATTGCTTCGGAATTATTTTTTTTTTCTGCACGCAAAAAAGAGAAAAGAAAAAGCTTCAGCCTTATTCCTTATAGTGAGATTTTCTACTTCGAGTGATTCCAAGCCTCTGTGCTTCCACCCACACACACTGCAAATGTTAACTTCATGTTAAGCAAATAGACTTTGTCCAGTCTGGCTGCTGGGTAACTACAGCTGCTTCTTGCAAGCCAAGAACACAAAAGTGAGTGCCACTGGATGAATTGTTGCCCTTTCAGCAGCTGCTCTATCTATGACCAGGGGACGGTATTTTAAATCCCATGCACTCTGATTTGCCCAAGACTTTGGAGCAGAGCTTGGCACTGTGCTCTGTTTTTGTGTTACTTGTGCCAGGCTTTCTTTGCAAAGGAGGGAGCAACAGGAGAGTTCAGCCCAGGTCAGGTAGGGAGAGTATCTCTTCAGCTAGAGCCATGGGGAATTCTCTGCTCACATAAATATCAGTGTGCTTCTCAAGGGCTGCTCAGCAGTGTGCCCGGAAAATTCAGGAATTCAGATATCAAGTGTCATTCAGTACCACTTCAGCATTTTAGTGCTAAGCAATATTTTAGGGAGAAAAACATGCATAGCATTTTTAGTGACTGCTTTAGGAAAGCAAATCTCTCATATGCACTCCCTTCTTGAGAAGGACCATTATATTGAATATTAAATCCATGGAAACATGCTTGGCTTCACATCTACCTGAAAGCTTTAAGCTATCCCCAGAGGATGAGGAACTGCAAGTTTTAATATGCAGTTGGATTACCTGAGCACTACAGTCACATTCCTTGATGCTTGTGGCAAACCTTCTGCCCTGGGTAACCCAGCCCTGTCCCTCCAGCCTCAGCCTGAGCTCATATGCCAGGCTGTGGTCTAGCAAACCTGTGCTGCGTGTGTGTTGGACGTGTATCATGCATGTCTGTCCTGCCAGCTCAGCTGAGACAGCAACAGTAACACAGCGACACTTGTCAGAGCCCTAAGTTATACCTTTTTCCTTTCTTCTCCCACCTGTTATTTGTCACAAATGTCTCTTTAGGTAATGAACTATCTGGGCATATCAGTTTGCCTGCAGCATCCAGATTCTCACAAAATATTAATAATCAATCTTCAAACTTCTTTGCGGGCTATGTCTAAAAACAAAATACTGGTCTTTCTTGTTCTGCCCTTATGGAATTTCCTGTTTTTCTTCATTTTGTGCATCACAAAACCAGTCAGACCTTGACTCTGGTGACTCTGTCCTGGACAGATGTAGTGAGCTTTCCGCATGGGCATCTTAGGCAGAAGATGCAACCCAATCACCACCCCAAAAGCTCAACTGTAAGCTAATAGCCAGCAAAATTATAGGTGACTGATAAAGAAGAAGTTGATCTAGTGTTGATAACACATGTACACGTCTTCTGATTTTGTTTTTTTCAATCTTCCTTAAAAACAAAACTCAGGACAAAGCCAGTGACTACAAAATAAGTGCAGTGGAAACACTGAAGTGAATGTCATCCTGGAGAACAAAAATAAATGTATTGTAAAATTGAGAAAGCCCTTAATTTGCAATATGCATGTTTTTCTAGACAAGATCTTGCTCAATAAGTATGTGTCCAACTGGCTAAAAAATTTCCTTATGATCTTCCTAAAATGAAGGCACATGCTGGGTTTCATGGACTTTAGCTTTTAATGCCAATGATTAACAAATACTTCCAGCTAGGTAAGGAGCAATCATAGGATTGTAAAAGTAATCCTGACTGCTTAAATACTCTAATAGACTACATACATGCACAAACCATATTTTCAGGTACCTATGCTAATTTCCAGTTTGCAGTAGGACTTGCTCTCATTGCACACTCAGCAATGAAGGCTCTTTGCAGTCTGTGTTCAGCAGTTCTTCCATGGGCAAGAAGGTGATTGCCTGGAAGAGAAGAGGATCTAAGTGAGGGAGGTAGAGAAACTCCGGAGGTAGAGAAACAAGTAGCAAAGCAAGAATGAGCACGAAGCACAATGAACTTCACACTGAAAGAGAAGGCTGATTCCTTTTGCCTTAGTGAAGCAAAGAAGCTATAAGATCACTTAATGTGGCATATCATCAGACAGAAGTGTCATTTATTTTTGTAAAAATGAAGTACACAGCCAGATTCATTGCCTTCTGCTATAAAAGAGCCTTTGGAGATCCTGAAGCTGGGACTGCACCTTGTCTCTCCTGTGAATGGGGGAGGACAACCTTGTAGTAGAAATATCACCCAAGCTGAGGGTTTGCAAAACTGCTGCATCAACACTGCTAATCTCAGTACAAACCTCCCATCTGGGGTTTCTTTCTTTGCTTTACAACTGTATCATATGGAGGTTTAACCCTTCTGTTCTCATCTGCACAAAGCTGCACTCATTGTCACAGGGAAAACTATGGAACTTACAATGTCCCCTCCACCCCAAGGTCTCAGACCAACCAGAGAGCAAGGCATCACACACAGGGTAATCCCACCAGGCTGACAGGACACACCAGAAAACCTCCAGAGAGCTGTGCTTCAGAAGCCAGCTGGACAACTTGCTGGAGGAAGGGCTTGAGAGTAGTGCAGGAAGTTCAGGTGTCTGCTGTTTCCATTCCCAGCACCGGAGAAAGCACTCTCCTGTCCACAGGATGACAACAGTGAAAGAGGCCTGATTGCTTTTCCATATCCTCAGGCCATTTCAGGACTGCTTAAAACTCACAAGCCCTCTCACAGTCTCTTTCTGCATTCAATCTGTCCCTGTGCCATGGATAGGGGTAAAGAGATCACTGCAGTTCTAAATCAGGCAGGAATCATATGCCCCATGCCTTCGCTGGGGGCTAAGTAGAGTGGTTTCATTGTCTCTTACAGCATTGCACAAAGATTATGGGCAAGGCTTTTCCTGTGATGTCCTCATGAAAACAGAGCTAGGGTCCCCATAGAGGGGCATGGTGGGAGAATGACAGACAACAGAGGTTCAGACTGGATATTAGGAACAGTGTTTTTCACAAGGACAGTCAGGCAATGAGACACAGTCCCAGAGTTTCTGTACACCCTGTCCTTGCAGGTTTTCAAGATCTAACTACACAAAGCCCTGAGCAACCTGACCTCATTCAGAGATGATCTTGCTTTGGCCAGGTTGTTGGGAGTGGAGATGCCCAAAGCCTTTCCCACCTTGAATCACCCCATCATCCTACACATTTTGGACATAGTCTTTTCCAAAGGAATGGAAGAGAAGTCCCTGAGTGCTGTTCATCAAAGCCTGCAATCTCCCTGTCCCTTGCTGTGGCTCAGAAAGACAAGCTTCCCTGTGCATGGAGATGGTCTCCTGCTCCTGCAGAAACCTATTGTCAGATTTTCATCTCTACCTGAAGAATGTTGGAGCCCACAGTGTTGAAGCAGAAAGCAGAGAAATCTGTGCTAAGATTTATTTTGTCTGATATATTTGGCAAGGAAGAGAGAATGATGAGAAGCCAACTTAGTCCAAGTGGTCACAACCCTTAGAACCAGTGACTTCAGCAGAAGTTAGCAAGAGACAACACAACCTCTCTCCTTGCTTCCTTGCTGCAGAAACTCACTGGTCCCACACATAGCAAGGACTTCGGGCCACAATTGCAAGAAGCACGGATGCATCCTTATGCAAATGAGAATGCAAGTATTGCTCTGAGGTGATGAACATAAATATGTCCAGTAAGCGCTTCTTTGTATGCATATAATTCCTGAGCAGAGCTTGACTGTTCTTTAAAATTATCTTATCCAAAAACTGTGGCATCAAAGTAGTGCAAAATCCAGTGAGGAAAATCCAAATAAAGCTTCAAATAGCCGTTTCTGAAATACACCCTTTCAGGCATTACATCAATTTAAGTGAGAAGTTACACTGTTTATATGCGAACTAGCCATTGCCTTGAATAGGACCATCAGGTAGCCTGTCCATCTTCTGAGGACATTCAGCTTTTCTACCCTGTCTAGAAAAGATTGGCTCATTGCCATATTTGTGCTGTGCTGATAAATGGCAGACACCTGGTTTAAAGGCAAGATTAGATAACTGCAGTAAAATCATGGGACCAGAGGCAAAAGGGCATCCTTCAGCTGCTGCAGAGCTGAGCAGGGTGATTGCAAGCCCTGTGCCTGAGTCAGCCCGTGTCCTCTGCGCTGGCTTGTGGCTGCTGTTGAGCAGGAGTTCAAGATGGTGACACTTCAGGCTGCAAGTCCCAGAGCTCTGGCACAATGAGTATTGGTGCTAATTTGTGAAGCACTGCTTTGTTAGTACCTCCTTGAAGAGGTGTTGATACTACCTTGGGCAGGTGCTAAAGATTACTGTGCAGATCTGAGGAGACAAGAGGTTTTCTCTCTTGAACTGAGGAGTGTTAGATTAATTCCAAATTATTCCAAATAACATTTAAATCTGAAAGTGCCCTTTCAAGAGGCATTCAGCACACAAAAGAAAGTTGTTTTCATGTTCTGTGAGCAGAGTTTTTCAGCAAAGTTGTGGACTACCTGGAGAGGTCTGATTCCTTACTGCTTCGGTGACCAGGAAATCAGAGGGGCATTTTGATGCACACACTGTAAAACCAGAAATAAGGTCTGCATCATTTAAGCAAGACTTGGTTTCATCAGAACAAAAATCCCTACGCTTCATTAAACAGTGTCAGTGTTCAGAAAGGAAACCACCATACTTATGTGTACTAAAATCAGTCATGGCCTTGGAATCATCATACTGAAAACATCCTCATTTGGGGTAACTATGAATCAAGTGATATTTGATGCAAGCCTGAAAGCTGTCCCTGCCAGTGCCTTTCAGAGGTTTCTGTAGTGGGAAGTATTTCAGGATTGTGTTAATGTATTCTGCATTTTTAACTTCTCATGCAAGTGCTCGCATACTGTGAGGCAGAGTGAAAAGATGGATTTATACTGTCTCTTAAACAGATGGGCCAGACTCTGCTCCAGATTGCAGCTTCATAAAGCCCTTTATACTCATGTAAAATGGAAGTCAGATGCAAAGAAAATGTACCAGGGTGTGGCTCAATGACTCAGGCCTCATTCCTCTTCTCCCATCTCAACACTGCTGTTTTAGAAAACAGGGCACGTGTAAATAAATGTAAATTCTCTACGAGATCAGCACTGCGCATGTCTCCAGAGGCCACTACGGGTTTCCAGTATGGGATGCCTTGTGAAGGCATTTCTACTGAATGTGGATCAACGCAAGAACGTTATCACTATGAAACAATCAGGTCTGCAGGGCTAAAAGCTGGAAAAAATATGGATTTTCATTCTTACAGAAACCTCCTTTTCCTGTTTTGTAAATTTCAAACTTATATGTTATCCAATTTAACAAATGCATTAAATAATGCATTGTTTATAGTGCAACAGCACCTAGGAGTTGTTGGACTCAGTTGGGGGAGGTCCTGTACAAAAACAAAATAAAATGACAGCTCCTAACCTTTGTGCTCTGTACCCCTGTGATTATTCATGTGCTAGACAAGATAGGAGGAAAGCTCATGTCTTTACAAAGAATTCGATGGGTGAAGGTATGAATGTTAACGTTTTTGAAATGGGTCTTAATGCCTCTACTAACTTTGGGCAGCAGATTCGTTGCAGAGCCCACAAAGCTTGGCTCCTGAAACAGATAAGGGTCTGAGCAAGCCTGAACTTTGGGGTAAAACAGTAGGTTCAAGGGGGGGGATATGGGGTAGGCAGTTTGGGAAGGTTGTACCTTCCTGGTACCTCAGCCAGTGGGGAAAGGAAGAAGGCAACATGGGGCCAGGAGTTGAGATAAAAGGGGGCTCCGAAAACCAAGAAGTGCTCTCCGAAACCTCGGGAGAGAAAACCCTGCGGGCGTGTGCCCCGGTGGACTCTTCCTTTATTCGAATAAAGTTGCAGGACTCCTCTGTCTCCTTTTTGGACATAAACCTCTGGCGTTTGTGGATTTTCCTGACAAAGACCATAACTAGAGATAATAGATGGGGAGTACAAACAAAGACATAGTGGGAAACTATCCCTTAGCTTCTTACTCAAAGTGGTGTGAAGCAATCCTGAAGTTAATGCAAGCCCTGCAGCTCTGTAATAGGTCTGATATTGCTTCCAATAAAGCAAAAATTGCTTGCAAGAGGGAACAATACAAGGAGAATCAAAGCAGAAATGAGAAGTGGAAAACTAGAACAGCAAGATGAAAAAGAAATCCACAAACCAAACCAACCAACCAACCAAAAAAAGAAAACAAAATACACAAGGGAGAAGAGGGAAAAAAATTGGGATGTTAGTTTCATAATTTTTAAAGCTCAAAATGATGCTGTGACATACAACTCCAACTGCTGGCAAAAAAGTTATAAGTAAAATCCATAATTTTTGCATTTGTTTCTAAAAGGGTGAATGAAAAAAAGGTAGAGGTCTGTCTCAGTGGGGGTGGTACATCTGCTTTGTGGTGATTAACACATCTCTGCTGCCCTACAGATAAGTGAGGGTTCGCAGCACTTCCCCTGCTTTTGACATGGTATCACTTCCACCTCCTGAACCGGCTCGCACCTGGCATGATTTGGAAAACAGGCTAGAATCTGGAGACCTGGAGCCTCCTCTGCCCCATCCCTGCCTCCTCCTGCCCTGACTAATCAACCCTGCTGATTTTAACAGAGAAGCTTTTTGTGCTTATATGCTGTATTTTGTGTTTATGACAACTTCAGAGCAAATCATCTTTGACTCTTGTTACCTCAAGGCATACAAGACAGGTGTGCTAATTCAGAGTATTACAAATAAACTCATTCTTGTAATTTTGCATTTACAGAAGTTAAAGCACCCCTATTCATATGGATATTGTCCAAAACTGTGTGTATTGTGATTGTCAAAAATCTTGTGTGTGCTGGTGTTCCAAAGACTTCTGTGGCACGAATTTAGAGCATTGGCATGTATTAAGGCATCTCAAAATAGGTGGAAATTCCTTTCAACCATCTTGGACATAACATTTTGTTGATATTACAGAAAATAAATTTAGAAGTTATGGGACCATTTCTTTTTTTGTAAGAAAAATGAATGAATATTCACTGAATGGCTTCCTGTAAGTTTCTCAAATGTATTTGAAGCTAAAAGTCTCATGTTTAAAGATGAGATAGACTCAAGACAACTAACTGAGCAGCTTTATAGATTAAAAACAGAAGCGGAAGCTTCCAACACTCCATTTATTCTATTAAAACCAGCACTAACTCAGTTAAGATTATCCCTGAAGAGAAATTTTTTTCTCTTTAAAGAAAAAAAAAGAAAAAAGCAGCTATTGAATAACAGAAATGAACAGCCTACTCTTACTTTCTTAGTTTAGCAGCATTCAGAAAAAAGCCAATTTTAAACCCAGTGGCATAAGTTAGCGTGATTCTTTAGGTTCCCAGTTTGGGAAACAGTGGGAACAGAAAGAAAGAGGCTCTTTCAAAGGGTAATTCAAAACAGGAGTCTAAATTAGGCTACTTGCTCTTCATATGTTTTACATACTTGCAGAATTGAAAGCCTGGAGATGTGCCTCTGGGTCACTGAGCTCAGACTGGGCTGTGGCTCCCTGCAATCCTCCTAAAACAGGGCACTCAAAGCTTTCCCCCTTTCTTTAGGATAACCCAACAGCTTCCAGGTTAGAAATTGCCTTCTGATTTCCAAACTGAATTTTGACCTGGCGAGTATGTGCTCATCTGCTGCTCTGCCTGCAGTCATTTGGCTTCAGGTTACACATGCCCTTGTCTCTGGTGTCACCTCCTCCAGTGCAGTAACAGCCAGCAGGGGTGTGTCCTGCATTTCGTAATTGCCTGGATGCAAGGAAAGAATGGCAGAGCTGATTAAATAGACTCCTTTATCCCCTGTAAATGGAGACAAGCAAAGTGCACTTGCAAAACCTGCAATTTGGATTGAAGTCTGATTGCATCTGTGTCTCAAAAGAGCTAAGGAACAGTCTCCGATAAAAAGCTTTTTAATTTCCTATGTAAAACATGGTGAAAGAGAAAGAGTCCCAAGACAGACTCTGTTTTTTTTTGTGGCCAGTATCAAAGGAGTAAAAAACAATTAGAAAATGAAGTTAGTGATAAGCAGGAAGTCAATGGCAGAAAGTTTTCTGGGAGAAGATATTACATCTTTTTTCCTGCCAGACTTCAGGTCTGATCAAAAATTGGAAGGTTTTGGGTTGTCAGCATTTCAGAAAAAAGTGCTACAAACTGACAAGCTCTTGACACACTTTAAAATGCATCGGTTGTATAAACCTCAGGCATCTTGGAGTAACAAGGGAACAAATAAAAGGAAAAAAAAAAGAAAAAAAGATAAAGCATCCAGTGTTTGTTTTCAAAACTCAGGGTGGAGAACCAATACTGAATACTTGTCATGTGCACAGGGTTCTTTGGTACACACAGAGTTTACCTTTGAAGTGACACCACAAAGTCACACCAGGCAGTGGCACATGTGTATTCACCCCCTGCAGACCTATCAAACCTAGGCAGGACTTCAGCTGAGTTATAGATGGCAGTAATAGAAAGGATGGCTGCTAAGCATTTCTGATTGCAAATATCCTTTGTATTTTCACCCTTCCTCAAATAGGAGCATACCTGATCCAGCCTTGCTTCTCATGGCCTACAGGCAGCAATACTTACCAATAAACAGAGAACAGGGAGGTTTTGAGTGGGAGCTTACCTTGTTTGTCTCACTGTAGCACGTGATAAAGCACAGGAATGACTTATGACTGTCTTCAGTTCCCAGCTCCTACTGGGCAGTAACAGCCTGTGGTGCATTGGAAATACCTCGTTACCTGCCAGGTACACATGGTCCACAGACCTTGCTGCACCGAACATGTCCTTGTCACCGACTTCTGCGGGTGCCCAGCCGGGCAGGGCAAGCACCAGTGACAGCCTTCTGGGTGACTCAGGCTCCCCAAGTCACACAGGTGCATGCACAGAGAATGTGTGTCCTACGACCGCACTTTGCATGGCCATGATTGAGGCAGCACTCAAACTCCATGGCATGAAACTCCGTTGGTTTTGCGACAGCAGAGGACCCCTCAAGAGTTGGGACATAAACCTCACCTCAAGAGTGCGGTTCATGGGTGATCTTTTTGCCTGGAATAGGCAGAACCTTGTGAAAATAAGTGATTTTAGCAAACGGCTGACTTGCATCTCAGAATAAGGAAAACCTGCAGAAGACTGGGAGAAATGGGTTAGATCATTAATTAATTAGTCCTATTATGGAGGGCAGTTCAAGACCACTGCTGTTACTGTAGTGAAAGAGATGCAGTTGTTCACCTCCTTCTGCTCCTGCCTTCCATCATGCTCAGGGATTACCTAGACAGGGGTTCAGTGAGTGGTTCGGTGATCTGATGTAATGGAAAAGTATTCTTTTTTTTTTTTTTTTTTTTTTTTTTTTTGTGGGGCGGGTGTTTTTTTTTTTTTTTTGTGTGTGTGTGTCTCATCACCTTGCTTGCCTGTGACTGCTCAATCCCTGGCTTTGACGTCACAAAAGCACCTGCTGGGTCTGACGGTAGGAAGAGGCAGAGCAGGACTGTTTTTTGCATTGGCAGCCTGCAATTATACCAGCTAAAGCAGAATATCAAACTGCAAACACACAACAGGAAAGGGAAATGAGTTACCATTTTAACTGTTTGCCTATTTAAAAGTTGACTGGAAAGCCTAGGTGTAATGGATTTTCTTATTTTATTTCAACATGATACAGCTGTATTGCTATCAGAATTTCTACTTTTTATGGCCATCCAATTTCCCATACAACATACACATCATAAAGTCAACTTGCAGGACACTAAATTCATTTACCGTCTCTGTTCTTTTTTTTTCCCAGTTCCTAACAGTGGAAATAATAGTGTTTTGCTATGGAGTGTGTAGGTATTGAATTATATCAGGTTTGTAAAATCCTTTACCCTTTGAAGATTAAAATGCTCATATGTAGCAAGCTCTGAGACAGAAAAGCTGTTGGTTTATGAGATGTGATGTTTCTGAAAAATGGTATTTCTTTCAGTGAAGACAACTCTGAGAAAGTCACTTAAATTTTTTTGATTTTCTTCACCTTCTTTTAGTGAACCACAGGGCAGGAGGGCTCTCCAAGAGGTCACCATCTATTCAATACCAGCTTATGTCTTCCAGTACAGGCATGATGGGCTCTGGGGCAATGTTTGTGAACTCTCAGCAGTTCACCCACATCTTTCTGCAAGTGGCTACTCCGAAATCCTCCAGCTGACACTTTCTTGATTCCTTGGTGCTGTAATATTCTACACATTTAAGGACCTGAAGGAAAGAAGACTTTTAAAGTCAAGTTTCTTTATATTTAAACTTACTGGCAGTTTTGAAGATAATAGGATTTTCATGTTGATTTTAATTACAGTAACATTTCCTGTTATTCTACCCCAACTGGAACATTATCTAGATATTTTTATAATATCTTAACCAACATGGAATTAATATTGTTATTTTAACGGTCATTACAATAACCAAAGTAATAGTTTCCAGGAAGCTTTCACCAAATTTCCTAAGTTTTTAAACAGGAAAAAAAACACCATTTAAATCATAACATGTTTTTCCAGGAACAAAGGACTTATATTTGTGCACAAAAACACAGATACACACACAGGCTATGCAGGCAAGTATTCTGTGTATCATCTTTCAGAAAAAGTTGTCAGAAAAAATGTCCTCACTGGACAAAAGCCAGGCAAACTAACTGAAAGGTGATATTTATGTTTGACTTATGGGATAGGATTCCACTATGATTTCCAACCTTGCAGTGTGCTGTGGGAAAAAAAAAACAGACTCTGCTGACATCCTTCTAAAATCTGGGTGCTTCCACAGCAATTGCAGCGAACAGAGTCTCTTTTCCCCTACATCCAAATATTCCCAGCTCTGTGCAGCATGATCTTCCAGGTGGACCAACACAACTGGTTTGGAAATATGCTAAAGCCCAACTTCGTGAATTGATCTGCATTTAAGTTATCCTCCCATTCTTCTTTCATCCCCTTTTGTTTTGTGGGTTTTCTATTAAGCTGTATCACTTTCCTGGTGCATCTCACTATGCTGCACTGCAGACAGGTGTATTACAGTGCCTGGGAGGAATGATGCTCTCAGTCAGAGAACTGACCAGATCATTAAACCATAGGCTCAGTCTGTGCTTAAATCCCACCCCAATGCTATTTATTATTGCTATGATTATTTTTAATTAGGCTTTGGATAGTGGCAGCACTTTAGAAAGAAACTTTTTCCCACTAGACCCAGTGAAGAAAATAATAAAATAACACCAAAAAATATGAGGAAATACATGGTTGTTTCTAAAAGGAAAAAAGTTAAATAGAATTAATCCACACTGCTTCTGTTTGTGTTATTACTAGTTCTTGCATTGAAACAAACAATGAATTCCCCAAAAAACCTTCAAAACCAACTTTCTGAAAAAACAATTTTTTTCCCAGACAGCTGCAAACTTCAGTTAATTTAGATTCCCCTAAACAAAGTGCTGTATATAAAGCTGTACATACACATCACTCTCATTCTGTTCACAAAATTAACTCACATAATTACTAGAAACTGCTTGAATTGTTCTTAGAGCAAGTGTCTTCCCTTAAAAAACCCCAAGTTTACAGTTGCAACAAATGAATACATATTATCTACCCGCCTTCTAGAAACAGCAAGAAGCAGTTTCACTGAGAAGTAAACAGGATGTGTTCAATCATGCATAGAAGTATATAGTGCTAAGCTGGAGTAAGTACTGTGCTGTAAAACAAAATGGTCAAATTTTATAGCGAGATAATGATCATGTATGAATTAATGTTCTGAAAAATCAGTCTTTCAGTACAGCTCTCCACTTTCTAAAGGCACATAATTAGGACATTGCTATTGCAAAGCCGCCTGCAGAACAGCACCTACTGCCTCAGTGAGGAGTTAATTTCAGAGCCTATACAGGACAATGCAAATGCTCATATTCTTGCACCTTTCCAAAACAATCAGAGGAAAAGGCAGTCCTCAGTTATGTTTAGACTCTGAATTTTTTTTAAATTAGTCCCATTATACTGCGCTAACAGCTTCATCAGAGGTAGGGATGATGACACACCAATGAAAGTGCAGCAGGGTTTGTGAGGAGATATAATTTTGTTAGACAGATACCACTGAAATAAATGCATAGCTCTTGTATGCAAGGTTCCTTCTTTTTAATTCCGTTCACCCTAGAATCAGCTTTCTGTGATGCACTCCAGGCATGAAATCTTTGTGTTCTCCCCCGTAAAGTGGATGGCAGATTACCACCCAGATCATGGTTAGCTCCCAGACTGGGGAACCGACTTGACTGAATAACAATCACCCCTGGGATTTTTGCTCCCAGGGCACTTTTCAGCCAGTTCATTTCCTTCACTTCACTATACAGTCACACACCACTTTGGCTTGTACAGACAGTGACAAGTAAAAGTGGCCAGGATTTGGTCTAGAAATAAAAGGTTTATTTGTCATTATTTGCCAAAACTCTGTTTACATGCATTCAACACACGGTGAGTGAATAGACACATGTTGACACCGAAGGAAAATCTGCCTTTTCCCCCATGCAATTCCTGCTGATTGCTGTGAGCAAGAAGTATTGGATCTTTTGCTGAGCTGATTCAACTTTCTAACCCAGCAGAAAGCTATTCACCTTTTGGAGGGAAGATTTTCATTGTTTATTTTTGAGGGGTTTGCCTCCACCCCGTGACAGTGACTTCAATTACCTTACAAAAAAGACCAGTGCATACCATAGCTATCAGGAGGTTAGTAGACCAACCACTCCCCTTGGGGACAATAAACCATCACACTGACTTGGTCCCTCCTTGCTTGACTCTCCTCAGTCTCGGGAGCTTTGTAAAACACTGATAAAACACAGTTTAGGGAGGCCTTACAAGTGATAACATTTTGGCTTCAGTTAAAGCAGTGTGACAATAAAGAACAAGCCTGTTGCCAAACACAGATGTCCCATCTGATGTGTCTCACACACAGAGTGATACTAATTTAAGGCTGTATTTCACTGACAAATCCAGGTATGTCAGTGCTTGTGAGCTAGGAAGATGTTTTTTTTCCATGGAAGTAATTAGCTTAGAATTACTATTGGAGAGAAGGCACAGGGAGTGCCTTTATCTTACACAGGTAAAATAAGTAACAGCTGAGGAGTAGAACTGGAGTGAACCATCTCTGCCTGGTCTCAATGACCATTGTACAACCTCATTATGTAAAATACACCTCTCTTTTCCACAATCTATTGTGACTCCAAGGCAATTGCAGAGAAACCCATATGGTTATGTACAATGACAGCCTGCAGTGGCTACAAAACGAAATTTAAAATTGAGACTCAAAGCACTGCAGAATGCAAAGAGGAAGGATCATCCAACCAGTGTCATGGGGATGAGATGGAGATGCCACAGATCTTTTCTGCTCCTACACATTAAGACAGAAGAGCAATAACAGATGCTTTTTCCTAAGGTCATTGGGACCAACATTTGGGTTGCTCTCTGAAAATGTGGAGCTAGAAATAAAAAACTCATTGGTAAAGAAAGGAGACAGGATGATACAGCCACATCTGTTTAGAGAGGCTTGATCAGGAACAGTAAGGTGCATGCACCTGTATGGCATGCCCAGCAAAATGTCCAGCTTGTATGTCATGTCCAGCTACCCTTGCAAAAAACCAACCTAGAACTATGTTTTTTAATATCATAGCACTACTGGACAACAGAGTCTCAGTGAATGGAAACAGCATTTATTTTCCTGTCTGGAACACAGGAAATTCTGTTCTTCCAATTAAGTCAGTGCTTTAGAATCCTCAAAACACTGTCCTAAAATGAGTGGTTTTATCTCTTTGTTGGTATGAGTAAGAGCATCTATTAGCTGGTCGCTCTAAGAATCAGCAGCAAAATGTCAAATTAATCCTTCCCCAAAAGGTTGAGAAGATAGCATAAAAATAAAGTGATGGTGGTAAAATAATGTATTACTTAGCTTAAATTTACTGATGCAATTCCTAGTCTCCTGATTTAAT
The DNA here is from genome assembly GCA_013397055.1 of Pachycephala philippinensis. Taxonomy (NCBI): domain Eukaryota; kingdom Metazoa; phylum Chordata; class Aves; order Passeriformes; genus Pachycephala; species Pachycephala philippinensis. The sequence continues at coordinate 39,595 of VWZT01011752.1, forward strand.
TCAGTACAAAAATAAATCAGGACACTTACAGTTTAAATCTAGTTTAGTTTGTGAGTTATTTAAAGCTATGCTTTTGAAATCTGTGATGAGCATCTACGTGTAGATTTATACCAGTTTAACAACATTTCTTTTAAATTTATATCCATAGCCAAGCTAGTGCATAATTTTCATAGCCAAAATTTTCATATTATATGCATCTATTGTTCCCTGGAAAGGGGTTATTTTTTATATAAGTCTGTTTTAAATGAGGGTATATTTACTCATTAGCAAGGCTTTTAGCCTTCTCGATTGCACACATATCTTTGGGAATGTGAAAGCAGGCACATTTTGCATTGGAGAGACAGTGGAAAAAGAGCCACTTCCCTGCACGCCCAGCCATGCAGGCAGGGGCTGCACCCAGGGTCTCACGGTTCGGTGGAGACATCTCTGTGCCAGAGAGCACCCGTCCCTTGCAAACACTCTGCTTCTTGCACACGCAACATTTTGCAGGTCACCAAAGCTCCCACTTTCAGGGTGGGTTTTCTGCACTTTTTGTTGACTGCTCATGTGTACAACAGGTCTCAAAGGTGGTGCAGGGTTTTGGGGTTACATCCCGAGCAGGGCTGGTGCTGCATGGTTTCCTGGCTGTGATGTGTGGCTGCTGCAGAAACTCTGAGTCACTCTGTGCTGCTAAACCCATGGCGCACAAGAGGCCTCGTCCTCACAGCAGCAAGGCGCTGGCCTGCAGTGACACCGGGGATCAGCCCGGTTGGGGACCTGCCGAGGCCTGGGGCTGCCTGGCTGGGCAAGAGGATGCCCTTTGGGGAAGGAGGCCCCTTGGGGAGGTAGATGGACTTTGGGGAAGAGGATGCCCTTTGTGGGGGAGGATGCCCTTTGGGTAGGCGTGTGCGCTCTGCAGAAGAGGACGACCTTTGGGAAGGACACCCTGTGGGGAGGAGGAGGCCCGGCCGNGCTGGGCGCTGCGGTTCTCGGCGCTGGCGCTGCTGGCGGCGCTGCCCGCGGCCGTGCTGGGCGACACGCCGGCGAACTGCTCCTTCGCCGACCTGCTGGGCGCCTGGGAGCTGCGCGTCTGGCGGGCCGGCGGCCGCCACGGCAACTGCTCGCAGGCGGGTGAGAGCGCGGCGGTCCCGGCCAGTCCCTCCCTGCGGAGCCCCGGGCGGGCGAGAGGCGTCCCCGGGAGCAGGGGGGGGGGGGGGGCCGCGCCGGGCCGGGAGCCCCCGAGCCGGCACGGGCGGCGGGGAGGCGGCTTCCTGCGCTGTTGTAGCTCCACCTTAGTGTGGGGTTTTGTTTCTCTTTTGTTTGTTCCGATTAGGATTTGAGTAGGCCTCTCCATGGGCCCCATGGCTTATGCCGGCTCAGTGCCCCTCTCTGACAGGAGCCCTCCTGCCCGGCTCTGCCTGCCCGGGCAGTGGCTGTTCCCAGCAGGAGAGGGTGGCAGTGCTGGTGACAGCTGGGCACCTCCTGGGAGGCTGTCAGAGCTGGCAGTCGGGGAAACCTGACAGCATCCAGAGAGATGGAAATACCACTTCCCTCCAGGGAATAATAGTAGTGGGGAGTTACTATTTAATGATTGTATGTCAGTGTCATTTTAAAAATAGTAGATGCTTTGCATTTTTCTGTGTCATCTGCTTTTTGATCAGAGGAGACAAGTGGCAGTACCAGCAGTGGAGGTGAGGTGCGTGGTAGGGTTGGAGCACTAGTGTGAAGGAGTGTAGGATGGGTGATGCCTCATCCCAGATGTTGTAGGGGAAAAGTTGTCATTGCAGACACAGTGCCTGAGTGGCACAGCATCCAAGACCTTTGTAGCTCTACAGCAAGTTGTGTTTGAATAAGCTGGTGTTTCCAAGTCACAGCTGTCTGATGGTGCTGCTAATTAAATGTGCAGATACTGTCTAGCAGTGAAAAAAATGAGCACGTAGACCCACTGACAGGTGAGTGGCGGTCCTAAAGTGTCTGGATGCCTTTTTGCAGAAGACTGTGTATTCAACAAGTGTATTTTAGCATCCTCAGGAATACAACATCTTTTATACTACTTTTTTGTAATTTTTTTGTCTCTTCCATACAGTAATCATGCCATAATGTTTCTTTACTTCTTTTAGGGCCTGTGGAGAAAAAAGTGGTTGTCAATCTTCAGAAGCTAGATGTGGCTCAGGATAGTCTGGGCAACTATGGTTTCTTCACTTTGATTTACAATCAAGGCTTTGAAATTGTGATAAATGACTACAAGTGGTTTGCATTTTTTAAGGTGAGTTAACCTGTTGTGTTCTACATCTGTGGCTGTTGCCAGAATGGCCTGTAGTTAGGCTTCTCTTCAGTCCCTGAGTACCACAGTGGGTCAGTTGGGACACTTGATTATCTTTGGCTCTAAGGTTTGCCTGGTTTACCAGATAAAGGATTTCTTCTTTTCTTGTTTTGAGCATAAGGAAACAGTGATCAGTGGTTGGGTAGGGAGCAGAGAGAGGGAAGAGGTATTCCACACTGGCCATTATCTGAAAAAAATAGAGATTCTGCTACTTTGCCTTCTGGGTGTGCTTAAAGCAATTGAAGGCCTTCATGAAGCTAACTTTCCTGGTAGCCTTTAAGTTCTTTTTTTTTGGTTTTTTTTTTTTTTTGACTCTGTGGACCCAAGTCAAATAGCAAATACCATTGCTTTTATCTTTCCTTACAGATGTTGTCAAATGCATGGAAACTTTAGAGGCATCTATTCTCCTTGATGGAGGATCTCTGAGATCTTTAAATTTTATTTCAGAATACTGCTTTACTATCTAACGAACCTTTCTGCTGCCTCTAATTATTCCTTTGGAGTAATGCTGTTCTCTTCAGTACCTGTTAATGCCTTTAGGTCAAGCTGAAAATAGTGATGGTAGACAGGGGTTAGACAGGAGAAGACACTCTTGTTAGGAGTGCTCTGCTGTTGTCCTTATGAGTGGCATGATGAATCTGAAGGGTGGTTTGAAGTAATCTCTGCAGGATGACTTTACTGCTTGGAAGACAGATGCTTTGTGCAGCAGGGCTTCTCAGTTGGTGAGGGCAGCCCTGGTCAGGAACAATAAATGTGTTTTTGGTTGTTTTGGGAAGCATGATCTTATGTCTGACTTCAGATGAGTCAATAGTAAACACCCAGGCCTTGTCCAAACATAAAATCTGTGAACTTTGGCTAGTACTAGGGAGGGTGAAGAAATAACTTTTTCTCTAAATTGTCTCTCTGGGAGCCATGGTAGATGGTTTATTTTACAGCAGCTATTTTAAAGTCAGTGTTTTCAGGTGTTAACAAGAGCAAGTGATCCACTCTTTCAGGAGAATTGTAATTGTTACTGAACAGAAATTATGTGGAAGGCTCTGGTTTAACTGCAACCTCCTTGCAGCTTCCATCTGTGCCAGTTTGGGCTCATGTAAGGGAAAGGACTGTATAGATTGTTTAACACAACTACTGGGGAAGTTGTTTACATGCTCATTGTTGTAGGTTAACCCCAGTAAGCACCATTCAGCCATCAGTGGGATGGGGGAGTGAATCGGAAGGATAGAATTGCAAAAACTGGTAGGCTGAGATAAAGGTACTTTAATAGGTAAAGCAAAAGCTGTGTGTGTATGCAAGCAAAGCAACATGAGGAGTTCATTCACTACTTGCCACCATAGCAATCAGGTGTTCAGAAATTTCCAGGAAAGCAGGGCTTCATTACACATAACCCTTACATAAGAAGGCAGATGCCATGATTCTGATTTTCCTCTTTTCTCCTTCTTTCACCAGCTTTTATTTCTGTGCATGATATCGTATGGCATTGAATATTTCTTTGGTCAGTTGGGGTCAGCTTTCCCAGCTGTGTCCCCTCCCAGTTTCTTGTGTACCCCCAGCCTATTTGCTGTCAGAGCTGTCTGAGGAGCAGATGAGGCCTTGGTGCTGTTAGCACTGCTCAGCTAAACTAAAACATCCCTGCATTATCAACACTGTTTTCTTCACAAATCTGAAATGTGGCACTATATGAGCCACTGTAAATAAAATGAACTGTCAAGGCCTAGTGCACCCTTTATCTGGAAATTTTAAAAATAAGATTGCGATTTTTTAAACAAGACAGGCTCTTGTACTTGAGCAGAAGCAAAGTATGACAGAGATACACCTGATTGACATTCTCATCTGTATAAGATAATGAAATTATATTGCCATGATGTGCACTCCTCATGGGTTTGGCAGGTGACACAGCAAAAACTGCACAAACACTTGAGGGTAATCTAACTGAGCAGAATTACTCTGAAACTTCTCAGACAGGGACACCTCTATGAGCTCACCTGCATTGGGAGGGCCTGCCTCAAAATTGGCAGGAATTGCTGCCTCCGTGAGGACAGTGGAGCACTGTATGCAGTAGTGTTGTCCATGAACTCTGTTTTGTGGTGTCTCTGGCAGGGAGAATTCAGCAGTCATTGTTGGACTCATCTGAGGAGAATATAGTTGAACTAGCAGACTTTGGGCTGATATTTTACACTGAAATACAGAGTTGCTTTACGAGCTAATATGCTTAGCAGTAAAAGAGGTGCTGATTATCAAACAAATTCCTGAATGTGAGGAATTTAATTGTAGAAGCAGTGTGGCCTGCTCTGGGATGTAAATGGATCTGTTAGGTACCAACTTGAAGACAGCTGAGAGTCACTGAAGGCTGCTGCTGTCCATACCTTGTGAAATACATCCCCAGAAGATGAGCACTAAGTCAAATGACTGATAAGCACTGATTTCATGTATTGCATTGATTTGCAAAAGTACTCTTAAAACAACACACTGAAACTGTTACAGAATAGTTTAGGCTGGAAGGAGCTTCTGGTGGTCACCTGATTTCATCTTGCTGCTCAAAACAAAGTAAGTCAAATATACACGTGAGCAGTAGCAATACACAATAGCTTGCGTCTTATGGGCGTGAATGTGTCTCAGCCCTGTGTAAGCTAATGGATTAATTCTTAGTTTTGAAGTTGGCTTTGGTATTAAGAAATATCAAGCTTGTTTGGGTCATGTTCAGTAATGGAGAATCCACCAGCAAGACATATTTAAATTAAAGACTTCTTTCCTTAAACACCATAGGGAGGATTAGAGCCCAATTCAGTTACCCTCTCTAATAATTTTTCTGCTGTAAAAGGAACAACAGATTACCATGATGCAAGTGTGTTGCTGAGGATCATGAGGAAATACCACAGCACTTACTAAATGCATTTTTTGCTGCAGACAACTACTTGCTGTTATTGGGCAACAACATGCAATGTGTCTACCTGCAAAACTCCCAATTTCACAACTGTTAGTGGGGACTTGGAGGGAGGAAGTGGTTCCTTACAAACTGCTTGGCCTTGTGACACATTCAGCTGTGCATATCTGTTTACTTTAATCCACTAAATATTGCATTACGTATGAAATAGAAATACATGTCTGAGATTGAGCAGAGGGAGGATTTGCCAGGTACAAATTTAAGCCAATACAGTACTTTGTGAGTTTCGGGCATAGAAGTGCCACTTTTGCTAATTGAACCTCCAGTGTATTTTTTCCTAGTGTTAAAGAATTAAGCTGTTAATTACTGACAGAAATGCTGTGGGCTTGTCTAAGTGCTGCTTTATCAGAGCTACTGTACTGTATAGATACGGACACAGCCTGTTTGGCTATGCATGTTTCAATGAGTTTTTAATAGCTTTTTGTTCCTGTGGCTTTCTAAACAGGCACTCACTAAAACTTTTGTAGGGCCTCATTGCCATTAGAAGCTATTTGTTCTTTTGCTTGAGGCCTGTGGGGAAGTGACTTTATACACCAGAGGAGTGGATTGGGTGAGTTTATCAATCTTACTTTTTCCTCAGTTTACTTTAGTATCTTAAGTAAAGAAGATCTAACAGTGTTTTATTTCTAACTGTTGTTGTATACAAACTTAAAGTTTGCCAAATTAAATGCAGCATCCTATTGCATTCTTGCATTCTGCTTTTCACAAGTTACAGTTACTCTGCGTGGTGTTTGCAGCACAAAATAACTTGTTTAATATGTGCTTCTGAAACATCCCTGTACTGAACTTGGATGTGAAGTTAGTGACTCTTGGCAGAAGCTTGATCATGTGCTTCTGCTGGATGATACAAGGATTTTTTAGGGTTATGCAATATGTAAAGATTTAAAGATACTTTTTTTTCTACCCCTGGAGGGATGGCAAAAGAAATAGGAACAGTGTAACATAAAAAGCTAGAGTGAGGCTGAAGGTAAAGTTGAGGCCAACTTGTTTCAATTACTTGGTATCTTTGAGGTATGTATTTGTTGTTAAGTCTACCACTTTGAGAAGAGACAGTCTCATAAGATTCTCGCTGTTTGTCCCTTAAATTAAGTGGTACTATTTCTGTACACTGAGATGTTCTTTAGCAAGTATGAAAAGTCTGGCATTTTTTCATATTGAAATGTTGCAACTACTTCAGCAAAAAGAAAGAGATAGATTTTAGAATATTTCATCACTCAAGTTACTAATCTTTTCCAGGCTGACTTGATGACATCTTTGTCACGTCTTTTTCTCTCTCTTCTCCAATGCTCCCAAATTTGGTTAAAATCAAGGACTGCTGTTCTGAAATAAACTGCCTAGATAAGTGACAGCAGTTAATATTTAAGTTTTCAGGATATGGAAAAAAAACCAACAAACCCGAAGGCATTTTATTTCATGTTGCTAAAGCAGAAGTGCTAGAGTTGCTAACGCTATTTAATCATCCTGCAAATCAATAGAAAGTCAGCTTTTAACCTGTCTTATTTGGGCTTGCTTAACTGGCAGCGAGCAACTGCTGCTTCCCTAAAGTATAAATCTGAAAGCACAAAACTCAGAACTGTACAATGTTTCCTAGAGTAAAGAAAATGCACCTAGAGTTGATATTGCTTGTATTTCATATTGGGTAGCGAGATGCAGTAGTTTGTTCTGGTAACATCATCTACTGTATTTTGTAGTTGTAGTTGGTCTCAGCAAGTTTGCAACTCCGCTCTCATTCAGTGTGTGCTGCCCATAGTAAAATGCATAGGCATACTTGTAAGTTTGAGAGATAAGTGTTTCCACCAAGTTTAATGTGTAGGGTAGTCCTGCCTCCTGGAACTCAAGTTGGCTTATGGCTCAGGCATTGCTTAAATTGAGAACAATAGATTTAAAAGAGGATGGGATGGCTTCTCTTACATGTCACTGCTGAATCCCTGTTAAAATGCTGTGACCAATAAGGTCTCCATCCTTTCTTGCTTTCTTTAGTGAGATTAAAGATTTTCAAAAAGCTTTATAAACAATTATGGTTTTTACTAGGACTAGAATTGAGCATGCAGTTAGATTATGTCACGATGACCAACACAGAAAAGACTTTATTAAAAGTATACTTCACTGAAAAGCTTACCTGGGTTCAAATATCTAACGGCAAGCTTTGAAGTTTAGCTACATGAAGCCTTTTAAGATTAATGTTGGAGTGGCTCAGCTAAATTTTGGCATTAGGCAAAGCCACATGAGTTGTCAAGCTTGAGAAAAATATGCATATGAAATAGATTTAAATTTTACTGTTTTCGAAGCTCAGAATTGGGGCTATGAATATAGTCCTTTTTAAAAGAGTTATCCTAGATTGGTCAGGTTGCTGGATGGAGTTAATGCTGCAGGTGTGAGCATTGGCTGATGAAATTATCACGTGACACAGCTGCAGTGGTCTTAACTCAAAAATGAAAACCATCTTCTTAAGTCTGCAGAGAAATGCATGCAAGCAGTTGTCCAGCAGTTGCTGGTGATCACAGCTGTATGGCTGTTGTCCTCCATGAAGGATGCTGTTCTGGGGTGGGTTCTGTGGATGTTTTGGATACTGTGCTGGCAGCTTCGTTTGGGTCTGACATTGCAATTCACATCCACCTGAGTCAATTGTTGCTTGTGCCATGGTGCCATATTCTTGTATGACTGGCTGTTAGTTGGGCAGGTGTCCTCATAGTTAGTCCTCTAAAACTGGTGCAGTCAAATTTCCTAGATCTCATCTGTCAGTCCTTCACTAGTAGAAAGAAGAAATGCTGCTGCATGTGGGTTTAGCAATGATTTGATGGCGTACCTTCTGGTAAGCAGTGGGCATCATTATGGCACTGATGAGGTTTTTTTAAAGGCTTGTCTGCTCCTTCTCTACATCAGTGGCTCTTGATTAAAAGTCAGAGTGGGGAGAAAGCAAATTGTGACCTTGTGTGGGTATATTTTCATTTCCTAGCTACAGTGTTTTTTGGAGTTGAAATTCCCTTTATCCAAATGTCATTCATGTGTTATGGTCTCAAAGTCTCCATGTCCACTTTTCAAAGTCATTTCAGTAGTAGCTTAGTCTGGCGCCCTACAGAAAGGTAGTTACAGAGTACTTGAATTTCCTAATTTTAGGCTTCTACACGGACTGTCTGAAATTGGCTTTTATGTCTTGTTTATATTGAAGCATTTCTCTACTGGCTGTCCCTTCACCTCCTTTCTAGTTCTGCTGATATGTGTGAACTGAAAGAACAGTGTAAGAAATTCACTACATTCACTTTTCCAAAAGGTAAGTTGCATAGATGGTGTGAATGCTATTCTGGTTATCTCTCTACGTCTTTAAAAAAACAATTAATTTTATCTCTGGAAAGGGATTTCTAGGAGAAAACCACCTTTTTTTGTTGTTTTTGTTGTTTTAATGTTTTTTTTAGCAGATGACTCATTGCCTTTTTTTCCATGAAGATAAGTCCCAAATCTGTGTTACTTGTTTTAATTCAGTATAACACTGTTCGAGGCAGGATTGTTGCAGGAAGCAGATCTGTTCCTCTGGTAATCCTCAGGTATTCTGATTGAAGGCCTGTGGTTATTGAGAATGGCTGTACTGGGTCCTGTTACAATCTGTGGCAGCTCTTAGATAGAAAAGACAGGTATTGATTTCTACTGTCATGTAGAGCCAGAAAAAGTGATCTCACGGTAAATTAGATGTAAAGTCACTACCTGTTGCTTTTGGAAGTGTCTGGAGTTCTAGTTCTGCTGTTGTGAGGAGGGTATTTCTCAAAAGTCATCTCTGGACCTTGCCCTTGGTATTTGGCCAACTATGGTTATTTCCCACATTGCACAATCTTGCACAGCAAGATGGGAAGAATAGAGAAAGGCAACAGCTCAGCCTTCTAGTGCACCCACCCTGCTCCAGCCAGCAAACACGCTTGCTGGGTGAAGATATTTTCCAGACTAGGGACAAAACAAATGCCCATTTTTTCAAAACACTCAGAGGATTAACCTTTAATTTTATTCTGCTGATCAATAAACCTAATTATTTCACTGTAAGCTTTCCTTCAGATTTCTCACAAAACCTCAACATAGTCACAAATTTCCCAGTCTCTTTAATTAATTTTTTCATCTTGGGGCATTTCCATCACTGTAAGCCACCACCTTCTTCAGTAAAGAAGCTGAACAAACATTTTGTTGAAACATAATTACAAAATCCCTTTACCACTGTACATGTGCAGCTCAAATAGGATGAGATTTAATGAAGTTTTCTTGGACTAGAAAACTTGAATTCTATTTTAGTGGGTTTTTTTTTTTTTTGTGATTAGAATAGTAAAGTTAAAGCCTTTGTTGCATGGGGTTTTCCGGTGCCTTTGTAGGGTAATACAAAACAGGCTTTAATCTTAAGAGATGAGTAAAGAGCCACACACACTCCCACCCTGAGACATTCTGTTGACAGAGAATTGCTAAATCAGAAAATTTATGTAGCTGGGCAAAGTGTTAGTGGTACCTGTTATATGAAGACGCATTTTGCTGAATATATTAAATTATTACTCCTCTTCAGAGGTAAAATGAAGACTTATGTGGCTGAACAGGGAAGCATTAGGACTCAGGAATTGAGGTTTTAGTAGCAGTCTCTGCTGCCAACTTTAAATGAGCTGTTCTCAAGGGATCATAGTTTCTTACTGTCTCATTTTAATAGTTCATGTGAAATTGTTTCTTGATGTTTTGCCATCACAGCTCAAACCTAGAAAAGTGGCTGGAAGTTTCATCTTTGATTTTGACTTGTGAAACAAAACCAGTGCATAAATAGTACATAAATTTTAAAACAGAATTAGTACATGTCTCCCTGAGTGGTTACTGGATGACGAACTTGCCATCCTCCCTGTGTTCGAGCCTTAGCTTCTCAAACTTCTCTATCAATCTGGAGTTAGCTTGACTGGTCACATACTTGGCTCAAGAAATCTCAGGGCCGTGAAGAGAAGATTGAGTACTAAGAGGTCTTTTACATCTTGCTGAGAAAGTAACTGTTGAACCCAAACAATTAGCACAGGTTAGTTGATACTGATATGAATGCATACTTTGTTGCTAAAAGTGCAAGTCACAGCCCAATTGTCTTCTGCATCTATTTGGTAAGTGTCAGTTTCTTAACCTGTGGAGTGTGTTTGGCCACTTCCTGTGAAACAGGCAAGAAGCAGCAGCTGAGTGGGTGGGGAATTACTGCTATGCTAACAGATGCATCTGCTCAACACAAGCATAACTTCTTCACGTTACAGTACAAAAAGGAAGGCCAGAATGTAACCAGCTACTGTAATGAGACCCTACCAGGATGGGTGCATGATGTACTTGGCCACAACTGGGCTTGTTTCATAGGACACAAGATTTCTTCATCTCCATCAGATGTTCACATCAGCGAGCTATCTCTCCAGAAGCCCAGGGGAAGGTAAGCAACAGATAAGTGACCTTTTACTGTAATAAAATGTTTCGTAACAGGTTTTAGCTAAAATCATAAGAACCAATTCTAGTACTGAGGGCAAAGTTAATGCCAGTGGTAATGTTGGAAATAAACCTGAATGCATAAGAACAGAGGAGGGTATGCCTGTTGCATCGCACAGTTTCTCCTTCAGTCTGTGGTGAAGCCCAGTTATAAAACTGGAAGTTATAAAACTTCCACTTCCATGGAAGGAAGATGGTTATATCTAGTCTGTCTCAAGTTCTAGAAACCTCGCCTTGATCCAATAATTCCATGTTTCTTTATCAGTCCCTTCCTGAAGACACTTCCAGAGTTAGTCTTTTACATACTGAGATTAGAGAACACCTTTAGTTTCAATCCCAGTCGTTTTCTTACTGTTTTACTTGGTTGCTTTTGTTTGCAGACTCTCCCACAGACGTTATGTGCACAACTTCGACTTTGTAAATGCTATCAATGCTCACCAGAAATCATGGAGGGCAACAAGATATGAGGAGTACGAGAATTTTGCCCTGGAAGAACTAACTAAAAGAGCTGGGGGTCTCTATTCCAGAGTTTCAAGGTAGTAAGACACTTTGTTCTGCAATGAACCCCACTGCTGCCAAGAGTCTCCTTGTATTTGTCCTGGCTCTTAGCTGTGTTTTGGCTTGTAGTTCAGATGTTTAATCAAGTTTCAAGGACTTCCAGTTCATGTTCATGGGATGTGAACATATTTTTCATCTGAATGATTATTCTGAGCATCTGTTGTATCAAGCAGTTGGGACAAACAGAGTCACCTACTCTTTAGTCTTGCCGAGTAACTTGCTGCTGAATTCATATGTGCAGGGAAGAAGTGGGGACAGTCTCAGTTGTCATCTCACTGTCGTGTCTGCTCAATCAGCTGCTTGCTCGGGAGTTTCTGCTTGTGCTTCAATATTGGTTCTGCTAGTTCATAATTGCAGTTGAAAAGCTGTGAACTGCTTTCTGCTCCTAAACATGAATATCAAAGATTTCTGTGAGAATTCTCTGGTTACTTTGATAATTTGCCACGCCTGTAACAAGAGTCCTCTAACAGGAGTAGAGTGTCTCAGTGAAGAAGCATGAAAGTAGCCCTGAGAATGCCTTCAGGGTCTTGCAGATCACTTAGCTGAGAGTGGTAATGGGAATGGGTGCATCATCCTCTTTATAATTTGAGAACTAGAGGTTTTTGATCTAAAGATTCCCTTCTTTATAGCTGTTTTACCTTCTTCATAGTTTTTTTTATCATAGTGCTTTTTACACTCTTAGTATTTCTGTGAGTACTTTTCTGAGTGTGGCAATTGTATGTTTGTAGAAGAAGGTCCTACTATAGAATAAAAATCTGCATGGGAATATTGTGCAGATTATGGTTTCATTGTATAGATAGAAGTCACATTGTTGATGATTTTAAATACAGTAACCTATTTGGAAGCTCTCTTCCACCCGTGCAATACCATGACAGTATCTGGTTGGCCCTCTTCAGAGTCCAGTGTCTGGTGTTTGTGAATGGCACTGAGGACCAGCATCAGGTTATGTGAAAGTTGAATGAAGGAAACTCTTGTCTTGCTGATATGAGCATCCCTTGGCTGCAAGTGGTAGATGAGGACAGGTAACATTCCATACTTCTTCAAAAGTCACGGTAAAAACTTGCTCCAGAGAAGTCTCCAGGGCAAGTGGGACTGCAGTTAGTGATTGTTGGTATAAGCCATGCCCGTGCCTGAAGTGAAACACTCTGTAGTTGCTGCCAGCTTGCTGCTGTGCATGCTGCCAAGGCAAGATGCTTTCTTCAGTCAGATACTCTACATACCTTGTGATTGCAGTAAAATAGCTGTTGCAGAACTGTGTTGCAATAATCTCTGAGAGTTACCTCAGCACTTCAGGTTGGTGCAAAAGTTTTTGACCTCAGCAGCTTGTGGATGTTAAGGAACCTCCCCTCTCCAACCACCCAGGAGCCGAACTGGCAGTCACACTCACACCACGTGATCTGAGGCTGAGGTCACAGCCACACCCACACTCACAGTCACACCAGGGCTCCTTACCTGCTTGACCCCTGGGTTCCCATAGCAGAGTCTCAGATGTCCACATCTCTAAAATAATTTAATCTTGGTGCAATAACTAAACAACCAACTAGCAGCTCGAGCTGGGTCCCTCTGAGGAGGGACCTCAAACAAAGGAGCCCCTGGGCTTTTATACCCCCAGTCTTAAGCGTGGGAAAGTCTGGGGTCCTCTCTGAGTGTCCTGTCACCTGGTTGGGCCACAGGTCTCTGTGCCCTTTGTTATGCAAAAGGATTTTGCCACCCAGAGCTCAATTTGAACCTCACACTGCAACTTGCAAACTGAGCTACCTGCACTGAATGTATTCCTCAACAGCAGATAGTTAATAATACAGTTCCCTCAGGGAGCAATTTGAGTAGGTCTTGAATCCTGCTGAAGCTTATGTCTTCATATTGACACCCACTCAGTTTAGGTAGAGACTGTTTTAAATTACACAGTGTGAAGCAAGTCCAGCTAGTAGAAGCCAAAGGTGAAAACTGAGTGTTACGTAATTGTTTCCTTGCAATGTGATATGTTTCTCAAAAGCATTTTCTCCTCTTTAGACCAAAGCCTGCACCTCTAACACCTGAGTTACTCAAGAAAGTTTCAAGCTTGCCGGAATCCTGGGACTGGAGAAATGTGAATGGTGTCAATTATGTCAGCCCTGTCCGGAATCAAGGTAAAAATAAATAAATAAAACATTTGACTTCAGTGTTCTTGAGCTCCTTTGATGTAGTTTGTAATTTGCTGCTAACCAGAAGGTTTTGCCTAGTGTCTTGCAACTGACAGATTTCACCTTTACTGTGAATAACCTGTGGAAACTGGGTGGAGTGCTGGCTAACAACGCTGTACCAAAAGAGGTGGTGGTACTGGCTTGTCCAGACAGCACTGACTTGCTGGAGTGAAAGCCAATTACCACAGTACCCTGCATAAACGCAGCTGTCAGATTTTGTCCAAACAATCTCAGCCATGGTTTTCTCCACACTGACTGAAGTGACATACATTTAATTTTTCCCTGATTTCTTCTGATGGCAAATTATCATGCAGCTTTAATGAATAAACCCATGAAAATTGTTTATACTGCCTCCAAATCATATCACCCGGATAAATTTAGGTATTACTTAAATGGCTAGTTGCAAGAGGAGACATTAGTCACTATGAAAATTGCAGACAATGATAAATATAAAATACTGGTAAGAACTTGAAAGGATACCATGCTGGTATATGTTGATTCTGTAGGGAGTGTGTTTATAGCACTGTGGTTTGAGATGCCTGAATTATATGGTTATATAATGGAGACCAGGAGTGAGCTCAGTTAATGTGTCCCTTCCCTGTGCCACCATTTGCAGATTAACTTGCATCTTCTGGTAGCTATCTGGTGGCAACTTTTGGGGGAAGGAAACATAACAACATTAGCATGGTGGGGAAGGGATGACTTAAATCACTGATCCCTCATTTATGGCTTAGTTCTTGTGACAAATTCTGCCAGCTGTACTCCTGGTAGCAGAAGCAGTATAGGAAGGCTTGTGGAATTTCTAGCTATGTTGGAAGCACTAGAAGATGGCAACAGGAAATTATATGGTCCTCTGCAGGTGTGAGTCCTGTACTTTCTCCTGGTGTGAACTATGAATATCACAAGGGCTCTTTTATCTTCCAAACAATTGAGTACTCAGTTCCAGACTTACCCTTTCTCTGTTGTATTGCTTCAAAGTTTCTCTAAATGAGAACTAGTCTGTTGTTTCCAATAATAAAGCTTCCTACACTTTTTATGTAATATGAGGGTCCGTGCTGTGTATGTTAAATGTCTGTGGAACATGCATTCTGCTCCATCAAATTACAATTTCAGCTTTCAGGCTTAAAAAAGAAACAACAAACCAAACAAAACCTACAAAAGAGGTCATTCTGTGGACTTTGTAAATACCACTGTGGTAGCAGGAAATAAATTTGGCAGCCAATCCAACAGACTTCAGACCGAAATGGTTGCGTGAATTGTATTTGTCACATTTTTGCACACACAATGCAACAAAGTGTTCTGCAGTGTGGCCCATCTCAGATGCTGTGACTGTACAGTGAGTGGGAGGCATCTTTCACTGCTTCACTTTGCCCTGCTGGGAAAAGAGTGTTCCTGTTCAGGCTGATTTTGTCCCTTCTCTTCAGAGATGCATCTGAGTGAAGGTGCAATTTCACGAAGTCTTGCTGTTGTAATAGCTCTGCTTTTATACACCTACACAGTTCAAGAGAAAAGTATTTTGTTTTGTTCCTCAAGCCTCCCTCCTTTTCATAGCTCTGCAATATTTGACTTTCCCACTGTCAGGAAACAAAAGGAAATCAGGCACTTTGATGACAATCAGTAGATAAAGTAGGACCTCGTCCAAGTAATTGTTCTTCCCTGTGATGCTTGTCATTCCATTTCCAAAGGCTTTTAATGAGTGAAAGGAAGGTCCTAGAGAATGAAGAGGCCTAAAGCTAGAAGCAATACTAAATTTTGATGCAAAAGTACAGAGACTTAATTTTCTGCCAGGAAGCAGAAGGGAAATTAAGGTGCCTCTGAAAAGCCAGTGTACAATTACATGCCCTTGGGAAGCAAGGAGAGCAGGGATGAATCCACTATATCAAACGTGCTATTTATACCACTATTCTCTTAAAAGTCAGTTATTTTAGGAGTAGCTGTAGAGGTGGAATATTTTTTCAACTGGAAATTACAGGACTAAATCCATTGGTAGGTTGAAATAAGAACAATATTGTCAGCATTCACTTCAAATAGTTCATTGCCCCTTAGCATATGTGCTCCATAAAGGGTAGATAGAGCCTTCTCAGCCCTGCTAATGCGGTCCCTGAAAGTTCATTCTGAAGGAATAGGGTAATTGGATAGCTCTTAAATGCTACTGCTGAAAAACACTGGAGCAGTACATTGCCTCTTATTCTTGAATAAGCTCAGTGTTCCCTGAGAAATTGTTAGAAGTGGGTTTTGAATTGCATGTATAAAAGCTAAATGATGATGTAAAGTTTTTGCTCTGTTGGTTTTCAGCTTCTCATCACTGTCTGGTAGGTTTTAACTCTTTTCAGTGGACTTTAGGAATAGTTGATGGCAGCTGACTGGCCTGGTTTATGTTACTGACTGCTCCTTGTGGTTCCTTTTTCTCCCCTTCTCAGGCTCATGTGGCAGCTGTTACGCGTTTTCCTCCATGGGCATGCTGGAAGCAAGGATACGTATCCTCACCAACAACACTCAGAAACCGGTCTTCAGTCCCCAGCAGGTTGTGTCTTGCAGCCAGTATTCTCAGGGTAAGGATGCTTGTGTATATTTAGAAGACGCCTTTTAAGTAATGATAATGAAGGAGACTCTATTTTAAAAACTCCCATGCCTTCTCCATCACACACAAGTTAGTTTTTTCATAAAGTATTTGGCAGGGTATACTTTACTTTAAACAAAAAAAACCAAACAAACAAACAAAAAAAAAACCCATCGTTGTCAGCCCACCTCACTGCAGCAATGGGATTGAACAAGGAGAAGTTGCCCTTATGCTCAGGATGTTACTGGGTTTTACATCTACCTGTGAGATGGGGAATATCTAAGGAGTAGGGCTCAAAATATAGTTGATTACAATGCTTACCTAGAAAGAGTGGAACTAAATATTCTCCCAATGGCATATTCAGAGGTAGGAAGAGCATACAGGGAGGGGGAGATGAGCAAAAACAATGGCTAAAGCTTTATAGAGGATTGTATCTTTGTTAGGACAGATCTTTGTAGTGCATGTGACTAGCTGTTCTTTCTGGAAAGGGTCAATGTATTAATGTTCCCAATATAGCTCCCACAGATGTAAATTTTGCCTTGTATGTTTCAGAAAGCTGGCTGTAGCTAACTGGAATATTAGGATGATCTGGGTCACTGCAGTGTGTTCAATACCGTATCTGAAAGAATTCCGAAAGATTTAAGTAGGAGAGTCTCCCACCTCAAATAACATTCCAAGGGAATAAGCACTTTTTTTTTTTTTTTTTTTTTTTGGTTAAGGTTGTGATGGTGGCTTCCCATATCTCATTGGTGGAAAGTATGTCCAAGACTTCGGTGTGGTGGAAGAGGACTGCTTCCCTTACACAGCCCAAGACTCTCCGTGCCTTTTCAAGCGCAGCTGTTACCACTACTACACGTCTGAATACCACTATGTGGGGGGTTTCTATGGAGGCTGCAATGAAGCCCTGATGAAACTTGAACTTGTTCTGCATGGCCCACTGACTGTTGCCTTTGAGGTTTATAATGATTTCATGCTTTATAAAGAGGGGATCTACCATCACACCGGGCTGCAGGATGGTTTAAATCCTTTTGAATTGACCAATCATGCCGTCTTGCTGGTGGGCTACGGTAAAGACCCAGAAAGCGGTGAGAAATTCTGGATTGTGAAGAATAGCTGGGGCACCTCATGGGGAGAAGATGGCTACTTCAGAATCCGCCGTGGCACTGATGAATGTGCAATTGAAAGCATTGCAGTGGCTGCAACTCCTATTCCAAAGTTATAATGTAGGGGTCTTCATCCAGTGCCTTGTCCTCAGCTATAAGAACATACTGACGGTTGAAGACTTTGGTTAAAATCTAGCTTGAAAAGCAGCTTTCAGGAATTATTCCACAGTAGAGCAGTTTCCACATGTGAGAGGATGAACACTGTTAATTCTGCTCTGTGCACTGGAGGCTTCCTCTAAGGTCTGACAGTAGATCACCCAGAATGGCAGTTTTGGTAACAGTGGTGATTAGTTACTCATCATGGGATATACATCTTCAGTTACCAGTTGCATTTTTTTTTTCCGTGGGCAATCTTGACCTTCAGATCTCAGAGGGAAGTGTCTGCTATGTTAGTCTGTAACTGCTTTGAAGGGACACTGTAGTGCCTTACTTCCCAGAAATCAGGAAGTCACTGCAATTTGGAACATAAATGTGTATTGGGAAGGGAATGAGCAATTACACTGATTAAAATGAAATTCTAAAGCTCTAAGTGTCCTGCAAAAACTGCATGTCAAACCCTTATGACAATAAAAAATTCTAAGTTTCAGGCTGTTACTAAATGTTCTAGTTCTGGATTTTATTGCTGTGCTTCACAATTGATCATTTCAGAGTTCAGTAAGAAACACCCTGCTTCTATAGGAGTTTGTATTTGTGGAAGAAGTTAGTTCTTTTGGTGACCTGTCTAAGAGTTTTGAGCTTCCTGTCAAGAACTTTCTGCTTTAGCAGAATCTAAACTGGTGGGAAAGAAGGATAAGAGGGGAGAAGAACTAGTAATCTTGCATCTGAAGCTGAGATTATCACAGCAGCATCAAGCAAGTTGACCAGGAGTCCAGTAGTCCTTGCTGTGGATATAGGACAATTCATTGAGTAAGTTTGCTAATTCCCCAGTAATCCTGTTTAAATCCTTTCTGTTAATCTGTTGCCCTATTTCTTTCAAATATACAAGGTAGAAACATAGAGTTGAGAGGAGGGATTGCAACAGTTGGAATTAACCATTTCTCAGCTAGCAACACAGTACTTTGTTAGGACAGCACTGGTCTTTGGTGTTCACCTGAGGAAACAAAAATGGCATAGAGGTGAGTGCCACTTTCATGCGTAGAAGGTAACTTCTTTAGTAACTTTCTATTAAAATGTGACTGAACTTACTTTGTGTTTTTCTGTGTAAAATACAGTCTCGTGGGGGGTTTTTCTAGGTGTAGGGAAATACATAAAATGCAGAAAAATTGAACAGTTGTCTGTCATCAAACTATCCCGTTTAATTTCCAAGGGAAAACTCACTTTTACTCCAGTAGCAGAATTTCACAAGAAATCCTGGACTCTAGTTTGCTTGAATGGAGGGGCAGGGAAAGGGTAGTTTCATGTTTTTTTCTATCCTCTCCCAAAAAGTATTAAGCCTGGTTGATAGCAGGTTGAACATGAGTCAGCAGTGCCCTGGCAGCCAGGAGGGCCAAGTGTGTCCTGGGGTGCATCAGGCACAGCATCGCCAGCCGGGCAAGGGAGGGGATTGTCCCACTCTGCCCTGCACTGGGGCGGCCTCACCTCGAGTGCTGGGGGCAGTTTTGGGTGCCACAATATAAGATACAAAGCTGTTAGATAAAGAGGGCCGTGAGGATGGTTAAGGGCCTTGAGGGGAAACCACATGAGGAATGGCTGAGGGCACTTTGTTCAGCCTGGAGAAGACTGAGGGGAGACCTCATTGCAGTCTGCAAATTCCTCGTGAGGGAAGAGGAGGGGCAGGCACTGATCTCTTCTCTCTGGTGACCAGTGACAGGACCCGAGGGATGGGCCTGAAGCTGTGTCGGGGGAGGTTTGGGTTGGATATCAGGAAAAGGTTCTTCACCGAGAGGGTGGCTGGGCACTGGAACAGGCTCCCCAGGGAAGTGGTCACAGCACCAAGGCTGACAGAGTTCAGGAAGCATTTGGACAATGCTCTCAGGCACCTGGTGTGATTCTTTGGGATGGTCCTGGGCAGGGTTAAGAGTTGGACTTGATGACTCTTGTGAGTCCCTTCCAACTCAGCTTGTTCTGTGGATCTGTGAAGATGTGTTTGGAAATTTTAGAAACTCTGTTTTTCCAGAAGTGGAACAAGTGACTTCTGAAACAGCTCATATTGTGCATTGGATTGTTTTAGCTTAGGGAGTTGGGGGGTGGGGGGAGGAGCTAGGTTCCTGGATTTCTTTAATAGCACATGAGATTAGTTGGAGAATAAGGGTATAAAAGCTAGGTGTTTCTTTTTACTATCTTTCAGCCATTAGGAAATTGACTCCTTATCACTGAACTGTTGATGACACTCATGGCACTACGAATATAAAAACACTTGCTGCTCACCATGCGTTGTATCATGTTAGCTGCATGTATTTTGAATAACATTCTGTGTTATTTTCGTAGCAATTCCCTCACCTGGCTGTCACTGCTTGTGTGTGGCAGCTGCACAGGTGCTAATAGGGAGATGGGAGCGTTCTCAGAGTGGTCTGTCACTGTCACTGCCCCCAGTGACTGTCATCAGACATTGTTTGCCTCTGGCTGGTTGCGGTGTGTGAATGTCCCCATTTTCTGTGTTCCAGAGTTGCACAGAGGAATGTCAGTCAGCCTGATGGAGCTGGTATGTGGATATAGATTGTTTATTTGCCTTCTTCCTATAAACAATGCATTAGCTGAAGTGGAAAACATGCTATCGCTCGGGAGAATAATTGTAGGGTTGGCAGATACGTCTTGTAGTGAACATGCAAAGCCCTAATATATTTAACTTATCATGGAAGGTTAATAGATAATGTCATGGCTGATAAATACTTACAGGGGAAATAAAGCTTATCATCAGCCCAGCAAACAGAGATATTAAAAGTTTTGTGTTTTGAAAATTAGTACATACAGAGCACAAATAAGATACATCTGTTTAAAAGTGAGCATAATAAATCCTTAAAAATTATTAAGGACTGTGGTGGATTCTCCATCACTGGAGTGGGATGGTTTTCCAGTTGGAGCACTGCCCCTGACATCAGAATTGCTCAGATAATCGTGCAATTGGTTTATGAAGGAGACATGGCAGGGTCATCATGAATCCTTGCTCTGTGACCTGGGAACTTGAAACACAAGGTGACATTTAACTTCCAAAGTTGTCAGTCTAAATTTGCAGTGTAAAATTCATATAAAGCAACAGCAGAGACTTTTTCCTAGATTTGTTCAAAGTGCTGAAATTAGGACTGAATAATTTTAAAGCTGTGTTGGTCCAGGGGTCTTGGGAAGACAGGAAAACCAGTGCACCCATGGAGTTTATTAAAATGGCAAGCTCAGGAGAACATTATAGCTTGATAACTTCTTGCCTTTTTTTTTTGAGTTACACTTCATTCATTGCTTTCTTGTCCATTGCTGGAGGCTTAAAACTAGTTTGTAAAATGAAGTTAAGAACATTAGACTACTTTTGAAAGTTCTGCTAAAATCAGACTTCCTATGACCTCTGAAAATACTAAGGTATATTTCTAAACTGCTTTGACCGAGATGTGATTAAAACAAGGCTGTAGGTAAGTCTGTAGGTATCGTAAATGGAACATTTGCAAGGATATCAAATGGAGAATTTTGAAAAGCATTTTTACCTCAATTTTTGTATTTTAAAAGGGACGAATGCTGAGCGAGGGATGTTATTTATTTTAAAAGACAAAAAGGAAGATGGACTAGGGAAGCATTTTTTCAGTGGTTTCAGTCTACAAAACAGCATCTTTTACCAAGATTTTCAGTTTTCAGTTTTTCATTCTTCCCTTTTGGGAAGGAAACCCATCGTAGCACGTTTTTTTTCCCCCCATCAAATTATTAATTTCTTCAGAAAAGCCATTTCTGGTATGTGTTAAAAATCCTGTTAAAACATCAAAGCCATGATGGAGGTTACTTTCACCTGAATGGGTGGGACTTACTTAACTCTGCTGTAGACAATCGGCAGGGATAGAGCTGCCTGATACCACTGGAACTGTCTCACTTTGGGTTGAAATAACCTACGAAATGGTGTGGTCTCCACAGTGTAGTGAAGAGCATGATAAAATGCCAGGAACCTCTCAGGGATGTGGTGCAGCAGTGGGTGAGGAGGAAAGTTTTGGGGGCAGTTTGTCCAGATCTGCCTGTGACTGCAGGAACTCTGGGGCATTGAGGAGTGGGGCAGGGACAGCTGGGGGGGATTCAGGCTGTGGATGGCCTGAGCCCCTGAGTGGAGGGGTCTGCCCTTGCTGTGTGTCTTGCAGCACAGCCTTTCTAATGCCCTCGTTTGCACCATGAGAGCAAAGTAGCGCTTGAGTTGTAAAATAAAGTGTATTAGTGATGTCCAAAAGCCTGTGGGTGTGAACGCTCTTCTACCCAATTAATGGCTAAGTCTCATTTTCCCTACTGTAATCCATTACACATGTAGATGTACAAGTCACTTCAAAAAAGGTTAATCTCAATATCGACCTTGAATTTGAAATTTTAAGGGTGAGCTTAAGCATATTTAAAAGAAAACATAAGTCCTTTCCATATCCTGAGAAATATGGGCAGCTTGTCACAAACAAACAAAAGATTGAAGCTTTGACTGCAGTATAAAATAATGCAACATACTTGACTACCCCTTCTGAACAGTGAGTTTTAAGTGAAATGTCTCATATCGTGTTTCACTGGGAGCCAGAGTACGTTATGTGCTGAGGAGAAGGTACTGGAGACTACAGCTCAAGCAGGTTGAGATTTCTGTGCTGGTTGCTATGGCTTCTGGCTGTGCTGTAGGCTGAAGCAGTATAAGCATGTGTATCTGTATAGGTTTCCAAAAAAGTGAAAAGCATTTAATGGCAGGTAAAACGTTATTAATAACCTGCAACTTTAGGAGGTGCTCAGGTGCAGGACATTAACAGGGCATCAGTTTCTTCAATTCCCTCTGAATGACAGGTGGTGCAGGAGGAGGAGAGGTTGAAGCTTTTCTGTATAGGCTAGAAACAGGCATGTGCATATGCAGAATTTTTCTATATCTGTAATAGGAAAGGCACTGACACGCACTTCTGCCAATTATTCCTAATTGTTTCATTTGGATCAGCTGGCTTGATCCAGCAGATGCTATTTAGCGTGAGATGCACAAGCTAAATTAAACTCTCTCTCTCTCATGGTAACGTTTCACTAGGCTGATAGTTTAGCTCACTCCTCTCCAAGCACATTTTGCTGTTTGCACTTTAAGATATTTGTGCATGCTTATGCTTGAAGTGATCCTTGGGACCCCTGGCTTACCTCATTAAATAGAGAATACTTTTAAAGGCTGTGTAGAAGGGCTGGTATCACTTTAGCAATATGACAGATGATATATTGTAAGTACTGTCATAACCACCAAAGATATTAAAAGGGATGTCTTTGCCCTAGGAGGATTTCAGAATCGTGGAAAACATTGTACATTCTTAAGTGTCCAGCAGTTCCAACCTTGACATTCTTCATGTGAGATGGGAAAAACTTTCTGAACCCATTAAGTGTACAGAACCCTTATAATTTTATTTAGCAAAGGGTACGTAATGCATACAGTGTGTGGATTTTTTAAAACTTCATTTAATTAACTTTTCTGTTACTCTCTTTTTTAAGACTTGAAACACTAATACAAAATGATGGCCTCTTCCATTGTTCTGTTTAGCATTTAGCTGGAATAAATAGGATTTTTGGTCTGGACTGTACATGGAATTCCTTAAGGTTTTTCTTCTCATTAGCACTGATGACTGAAGGAAATTGAGTATCTCAGAAGGCAAGTCTTCCTGAAAGCAGACAGTCCATGACCTGTGCCAGGCCAATACTTCACCTGGAAATGGGGTACCCAAACCAACTGTCTCCCGACTTTGGACTCAGTACTCTACTCTTGGTCTGACTGTGCCACTTCTTGCTCCCAGACCTATCTCTGCATCACAGGTCAGGAAAATCTTGGGCCCACTTAAAATCCTGATCTTATTTTGGGACTCTCTCACTTTTCCCTGTAGGTGTTTAGGCATAAACAGGAATACTCCAAAAGCTTGACATTTGGGTGACTAAGTCTGCAGTCTGTACTATGTTTGCTTTGCACGAAGATTTCCTTCTAAATCTCATATATTAATAAGGCTGCTGAGTTTTGTCACTCAGTTACATTTCTCTCTGCTTTTCTGAGGCCCTCTATTGACCTTGGGATTATATGCACAGGTTTAAATTTCAGCAGGATAATACCTGCATCCAGTTGTTGGGGGGNNNNGGGAATCAATTATCAGAACTGGACTAAAAGGCCAAATGAAATACATAAAACTCAGCAGTGGGATGATAAAATATAAGTAATGAAATGCTTCTTTTCACAGAACATATCTATCTTCTGTATTTTCTGTCTTGAGGAAAAGTAGGAATAGGGTGATTGCATTTTCCTGGTTGTTGGGGGCTGATTTTTAAGCTGTAACATTGAAAGGGTGACTTTCTTTTTGGTTTTTAATTAAAAAGGCTGGCAAACCAGAGCTTGAGCTCCATCATATCCTTTAGGATTGTAGAGGTTTGTAATAGCAGCATTAAAACTTCTCTAGATGGAAAATGAATGGGACCATCGGGGTGTGGAAGAACCAGGAGGGGATGGAAGGAGATGAGCTATAGGAAGGACAGGTGCTGATGGCACTGGGGTTGGCAGCATATTAAGTTTCCAGCCTATCTGCATGAAGTCCTTTGGAACACCCAGAACAGGTAACAAAGAGTAACCTAAAGCAAGGGACATCCTAAAAAAACAATCTAATGGAAAAAAAAAAAAAAAATCGGTGTTTTGGGTGGGTAGGGACCTTAAAAATCCAACTCCCTCCCCTCACCCCATAAGCATGTATGCCACTCTCTAGCCCAGGTTGCTCAGGGCCCTAACCAGCCTGGTCTTGAGCACTTCCAGGGGTTGGACATCTACAGCTTCACTGGGCAAGATGTGCCGGTGCCTCACCACCCTCACAGTAAAGAATTTCTTCCTAATATCTAATCTAAATCTCTTTTTTTAGTTTAAAACTCTTTGCCCTTGTCCTATTGCTATCTACCCATTAAAAAGTCCCTCTCCATCTTTTTTATAAGGCCCCTTTAAGTACTGGGAGGCCACAGTAAAGTCTCCCCAAAATCTTATCATCTCCAGGCTGAACAACTCCAGCTCTCTTAGCCTGTCTTTGTAGGAGAGGTGCTCCAGGCCCCCAATCATCTTTGTGGCCTCCTCTGGGCTCACTTCAACACATCTTCCTTGTGTTGAGGACTCCAGAACTGGGCACAATGGTCCAGGTGGGGTCTCACAAGGGCAGAGTAGAGGGGCAGAATCCCCTCCCTTGCCCTGCTGGCCATGCAACCCGGGACATGGTTGGCTTTCTGTACTGTAAGCACACATTGCCAGGTTATGTCCAGCTTTACATGCACGAGAACCCCCAAATGCCAATAAGAGGCGATGGTAAGGACAAACCCTTTTCAGCAGCTTCCAGGTAAAAAGACTAGATACTTTAAAACCTAGTGCTTCATGGGAGTGGAACAGATATGAAGCAGTACAAGACTCCTCCAAAACCAGCACCTGAAGGCTAACCTAGGGATGAGGAGATGGTGGGGGCTGGGTAGCTGGCATCCATTTCCTTCCTGTTGCTGCAAGAAAACTTGGCCAAAGCACTGTGATATATGTGGGTATGGGTAAGCAGGATAATTTAACACAGAGCATGGCACTTTTAAGACGGTGGGTGTCAGAGTGTTGCTGTATGTTTTAAACATTTACTCTCCCCTTCTATAGGTGTTGCATTGAGTTTTGATGCACTGCTGCTGGAGAGAAGCAATGTTAATTACCACAAAATCTCTGGCTTAAGAGTTCAACTACAGGTCTCCCAGTACAGTTCCCTTCCTCAACGTTAATTTGTGTGCTGTCTGGAACCCATGAACAATCATGTATGGCAAAGCTCATGTTTACCATCTAATTTGTTTACACCCTTCCCTGCAATCCCACTTCCACAAAAAGAGATGCTGGCTCTACCAGGACAGATGATGGCCCTCTTGTGTTATAGATCAGGTAAAAAAATCATAGCTGGGATGCTGGTTACCAGTTGAAAGGGCAGCTGTCTCACTGCTAAGATAACTTCCAGAATGGGTAGAGGGGTTTTTTGTTTGTTTGGACAGAGTGCTAAAACCGGGATAAAAGTGTTCAAAAAATGTGAGAAAACTAAACCCTCCTGGTATTTCTGAATTACTTAGGGATTTTTTTCTTGTTTTGAAATGTGTTCATAAAAAAAGCTACAAAAAGGGAAGATCTGAGAGAAGTACAAAGTTTCAGCTGCTTGGTAACATGCCCTGACATTCCTTTTATATATATATGGAAGGAATATATTCTGTGTATGCATATATACACAAACAGAAAGGACTGGTTTTTTTATTTTCTTGCAGTTGAGAACACTGACAAAAATCTCAATCTGAAAACCCTTCGCCAGATGAACTGAGATCCACACAGTGTTACTCATCCTCCTTATCTCTATTTTTCCTTTGTCTCCTGTTGAGATAAGGCTTCCAGGAGCAGGCCTGGCCACCATCCAGGGTCGGAGCAGTGTTCAGCATGCAGGAGCCTTTCTTGCTGAGCCCTCAAGTGCTACTCTGATAGCAGGCTAAATAACAACCAGTAAAAGGAGGAAGGAAGCCAAGCCCAGCACTGTCTTTATAAGCACCTTTATTGTATCTTACTTGCATCTTGGGAGGTTTCTGGAGTGTGTTGATGACAACTTCCTGTACAGATGAATGAGCTGATGAGGGAAGATGCTCTGCTGGACCATATACTTACAAACAAGGGAGTACTGTACAGAGATGTGAAAACTGGGGGCAGCTTTGGCTGGCAACCATGAGAGAGTGGAGTTCAGGATCCTGAGAAGAGGGGTAAAAGGCAAAAGTCAGGGTTCAAGCCTTGATTTCAGGAGAACAGACTTCAGCCTGTTCCTGCTTGGGAAAATCCTCTGGGAGGCCCTGGGCTGAAGAGGGCTCAGGGAGAGCCAATTGATTTTCAAGAATCACCTCCTTCAAGTTCAAGAATGGTCCATCTCCACATGGAGGAAATCAAGCAAAAGCAGCAGGAGGCCTGCAAGGATGAATAAGAAGATTCTGACTAAACTCAAAAAAGAAGTGTATAAAAGAGATGGAAGGGACAGGTGACTGGAGATGGATATGGACACACTGTCCGAGCCTTGGTAAGATCTGATTATTAAACTTACTAGAGAGATGCCTCTGTCCAAATTAAGGTGCAAATGAGACCATATGCTGAAGCGAATAGCATGAATTTTATTTAACAGTAAATGTGATGCAGAGAGAGAAAAAAGTATAAAAAGAAAGAAGGGAGAGAAAGAGAGTGACAGAGAGACAGATTAAGTAGAAAGATATCCATACTCCGTGGGTTCCAACGGCATCCCATTGGTCCTCTTCTTGTTTTCTCGATCATGAGGGTCCCACAAAACATAGAGTTCAATGGATTAATATACGCTCAGGCCAGGTGGGAATGCCCAGGTTGCTCCCCTGGTATCTTCAGAAAGAGAAACAAGGAGTATCCATGGAACTACAGGCTGGTAGCATCACCTCGGTCCCAGGAAAGGTAATGAAGCAAATCCTCCTGGGAGTAATTTCAAAACAAAGGAAGGGTAAGAAGGTGATTTGGTTTATGAAGGGGAAATCATGCCTGACCAAATGGATAGCCACCCATGATGAAATCACTGGGTGTAGATAAAGGGAGAACAGTGGATGATGAGTGCCGTGTCCAGTTCTGGGCTCCCCAGTACAACAAATAAGGAGAACTGAATCCAGCAAAGGAATGCAAAGATGATTAAGAGCTTGGAGCATCAAAGAGAGGACAAGAGAGCTGGGACAGTTCATCTGGAGTAGAAAAGGCTCATGGAGATCTTAAAGAATCTGTAAAGAATACAGAAAAAGATGAAAATTCTATTTAAACATTTAAAAAAGCTTTTTATTGTGTGTATGGTCAAACACTGGAACGAGTTGCCCAGAGATTGTGAAGTCTTCATGCCTGCCTGCACCTGCCCTGCTCTGAGCAGGGTGTTAACTTCAGTGATCTCCAGAAGCACTTTTCTGCCTCAGTGGTTCTGTGATATTTGAAATTACAATGAATTCAACTTACAAATCATACTCCTGATGAACTTTTATCAGGTAAAGCTAGTATCTTTTGTTGTTTTGTTCCATGGTTTCAATTTGCAGTTACAAGGGAAATTATGTAAGCCAGTGCATATTAATTTAGGATCTACTCTTGCAAGTGTTCCTGCACATGAAGTTGATGCTTCTGCATGAGCACCATTAAAGATTGATAGCCGCCAAGAACCAGACTTAAATCTACATGAATTGGACAAAAGTTTCACTGATGTAATTCAGCCCTGTTCTTAAAAGAGATTTTCTCAGTGGAGGACAGGGTAGACTATTCTCTAAATTCCTCCTGTGGGGGTTTCAAATGGACCTTCATGGGAGGGGCATAATGCAGGTTACTGATTATCAGAAACATTGTAGCTTGACTTAGATATGCACCTGTGTAGCACTGTAACTGATTCTCATCACACAAATACTCTTCAGTACCTGAAGAGGGTTAAAACTGCTGCACTGTCAGTTTGTTCCAGGCTTTTGTTGGTAGCTCCATAGTAGCATTCCTGCAATGAGTGCGATGCTTCCATCTGCAGCCTCAGTGAGTGCTCTTACACTTTGCTTATTGAATCTGAGGTACAACAAATTTCCTTTGGAACTGGCACATTTCAGACTGAATCTGTGCTGTATGATGCTTTCACTGCAGTCTGGCCTCAGGGACAAGCTGTTTTACTTTTCCCAGAGTATTACTGACCCCCATGTTATTAGATTTTACCCTTGGCAGACATTCTGGTCCTTGCCTTATTGCTTTTTGAGTTGCACTGTGGTCATGTATTCCCAGGTGACTGTTCAAATACACTTGGTGTAAAATGCACTGCAGCCCATGTGAGATTTTTGCTGCAGACTCCAAAGGATAGACCTTAACTTGGATTTTATTAGGCTGTATGGATCTATATGGATGGAATAGAAACATGTATTCTTTGCATCTGAGCACTGACTGTGTTCACACAGGGCTGATGGATATGGAAGGTATGTTGGAATATGCAGTAAGTAGTCACACTGGGTCCCTTTATCAGACTAAGGGTTGCAATTGTGAGAGAACCACAAACTCTCACTCTTTTAATACAATGATTCATGCACCACTAGGCTGTTAAATGTGTAGCTAACAACTTGGTATTTATTCCATACCCCAGAATTAATTGTAATACATCAGTCTGGTGAAAAACTCTGTGTAGAATGTCGATGTTTTGTATTTCTTTTAAAGCAGGATATAAAATAATCTTCTAATCTATGATACTGATTTGCATGTATATGTATATATATATGCATACACACACAGAGATGTGTATTAGCATGTCTCTGGATTATGCTGTCATTTATATCATATTAGGTAAGTTCAATATGATGGTATAGGTCAATCCCTTCAAGACATTCAAAGCTACCAGATATAACATTAATAGCTGTGGTGTGAAAACCCTACATAATTTTAGATGGCAATCTTTTTAATA
Source organism: Pachycephala philippinensis (assembly GCA_013397055.1). NCBI lineage: Eukaryota > Metazoa > Chordata > Aves > Passeriformes > Pachycephala > Pachycephala philippinensis. Next base: position 68,359 of record VWZT01011752.1, read on the forward strand.
CATACATTTCTAATAATCCTAATTTTGATCACCACAATATAAGGAAGATATTAAACTATTAGAGAGCATCCAAAGGAGGGCAACAAAGATGGTGAAGGCCTTGAGGGGAAGCCGTATGAGGAGCTGCTGAGGTCACTTGGTCTGTCCAGCCTGGAGAAGAGACTGAGGGGAGATCTCATTGCAGTCTGCAACTTCCTCGTGAGGGAAGAGGAGGGGCAGGCACTGATCTCTTCTCTCTGGTGACCAGTGACAGGACCCAAGGGAATGGCCTGAAACTGTGTCAGGGGAGGTTTAGGTTGGATATCAGGAAAAGGTTCTTCACCCAAAAGGTGGTTAGGCACTGGAACAGGCTCCCCAGGGCAGCGGTCACAGCACCTACCCTGACAGAGTTCAGGAAGTGTTTGGACAATGCTCTCAGGCACATGGTGTGACTCTTTGGGATGGTGATGTGCCTGGCCAGGAATTGGATTCGATGATCCTTGTGGGTCCCTCCCAACTCAGCATCTCCCAGGATTCTGTGAATGTCTTTCTTTTGACAAAAACTATTGCCTTGTAGTTTCATTATCTCAGACAACACTGTCATTTTTAAAAGGTATGTTGATAACAAGTCTGGTGCTCAAGGTTGATGTCCTTTTCTGTGGTATATGCCACACAAAGAGGAGTGATAAAATCCAGGATGCAGTTATGCTGTCCTTAATTCCTGTCAATGTAATTGCATCTTCAATTTTATCACTTCCCTTAGAGAAAAAGGTCTCTATTAATGACAGAGAAATAGTGAGGAATTTCTGAAAATCATCACTGTAAAATGAGTTTCACTTTTATGCAGAGTGCAACACAGCCTGTAATGCCTTAATTTGATGTAACTTTTAAAAATGTTATTGTTTATGACTGAGGTGTATAGAGTTATCAATTCTGCCAATTAAAATAGAATTTTAATAGACTCTATTAATATTAGTATAGTATTAAAATAGAAAAATGGATAGGCAGAAAATACAAAAATAAAACAGGATAAATATACATGTCACATGGAATTTCAATTATTTTTTACAATGATTTTATAAAGTTTAAAACGTACATATACCAGAGAAAACACAGACAAATGAAATATAAACACAGAAGTATCAACCAAATTACTGGCATGTTTACATGTTCTAGTTGCCTGGACAGAGTAAGGGCTCAGAGGCAACATCTGGTTCTCCCAGACTAACAAGTTACTCGGTGTCAGCTGAGCCCTGCTAACCACCTATCTGTGGGTGGCAAATGCAAGCTGGTGTGGTTTATATTACCTGTCCTTAAGTGTGGTCTCAGCTAAGACAGATTTCCTTGCATCATCTCCACGCTTAGTGTGCTTCCCTGGCCACCTCTGCCTGCAGGAGATTGCTGAATTGCAGCAACCTGTTTGTCTGCATGAAGGGATCAGCTGGCATCGTCAAACAAATTTTGCAGTGATCCTTTGAGTCATAAGCAGCCCAAATTATCTGCCTTCTCCCATGACAGAGCTGCAGCAGGGCTGCAGATTAATGATAGGTCCACACCTCCCTGCCTCCGTGCCTTTGGGTGGCAAGGAGGCCTAAAGATACATAGTTCCAAAAAGGTAGAGCAAGGCAGGACTGAGGGCCTTCTCCCAGTTCAGGAGCATTTCAGCACATGGTGTCTATAAAAGCCAGCTCGCCATGGAATTAGGAGATCTGGGTACAGCTTTCACTCAGCAAGATGCTTCAGTCCATACTTTATTTTAGCTCAGCGAATCATCCCTCTTACTGCAGTGATCCCTCCTCCATGCTCACCTCACCTCTGAACATCTCACTGGTAGTCCTACTGCCAACCCAGGGTGACCTTGATTAAGCCTGTGAGGAGCTCATTGTACCAGGGTGCTGCTGGGGCCAAGAATTTAGCCACATTCAGAGAAGAATTGGAGATTTAAACAAGTAACGTGATTATCCAGAGCTATTATAGCTAATGCTAACAAAAACTTTGGAAGAGAGATAAAGCATCATGCTTCTGGGTGTAGGCCAGCCTCTAACTACACTTACTAATAGCCTAAGACCTCCAGTCACCAAATACCTGCTTTCAGGGACCTTCCGCGCACTGTTCTCTGAGCAATGTCCATCATCAAAGAGGAGTAAAAGATCAGATGTAATTTAAACCTTATCCAAAACAGCAATTTGGTTATTTCCAAAATTGCTAAAGCCTCTCAGCCTGTTCTTTGTTTAAGCTCCGGAATGGGAAATCTTCAGCTTGGTGAGATGTGTGTGGGAATGGTGAGTGTTTAGAAGTGCTTGAATATTGGATTGTCTCAGGAAACAATGGTGCTGTAAAGGCAAGAATTCACATACCACACACTAGCAGTAATAACAATAATAAGCTCGAATCATGCAAAGATACTAACTGATAGAACTGGTTTGCCCGTCAAGTTGTAGTCTTTTATGATGTCCATACCTAACGAGGCCAAGCCCTTTAAAATTTTCTCTCCAAACAGGATACAAATAAAGGCTTGTTTTTGAAAAGACAATTTATCTTATTTAAAGAAAAAACAAAACCCTCTTATTAAAAAAAGGTTCAAGGAAAATAAGACATTTTTCATCTCAAATTACCTGTTTCCACTTTGTGTGTTTATGTACATATGTATATATACACACAAACTTTAAAGTTTGAGTTTAAAGACTGATTATAAAAGATTGCATAATATGAATGTTCTGAATTCTTTGTCTACTAAAATCCAGCTTTTTGGATAGATGACAAAATTCTAATGCCATTTCAGTCCACACTCGGGTAAGAACTCCATCAAATAATATTACAATAAATAAAAAAGATGTTTTCATTTTATCAAGAACATCAGTGAATATAAAAATTATTCACTGATAAGTTGCACACAATATTAAAATTCTGTGGGTTTGCTATCAAAGCTGTTAAAAGAGTCAAACACCTCTAGGTAATGGGTAGAGGTCTCCAGCTAAGCTGCCTAGGTAAAATTCACCATGTTCTTCATTCAAAATTTAGGGACAATCATGTCAGTGGAATTATTTACTCAAATGGGTTCAGTTGTTTGCAAGTTTGATATCACTTGTTTTGGAAAACAGACACAGGCATTCATATGCTCAAATGCTGTTACGCTTTCATAACTTCTGATTATCGGAGACATGAGATAAACCTGGATTTTTTGCATTTTGGAGTCCAGTTGCATGAAAAAAAAACAAAGCATGAGCTGTGTGCTGCGTTTGGATGGGAGCATGCTTATAGGTATAGAAAGACAATCACAGTTATGGTAATGAAATCTAAAAATATGTATCTGCTATAATTAAATTTGTACAGCCCTCCTAGTAGGGACACAAGTGTAGATGCTGTGTATTGCTATAACTGGTGCTTCTGGTGATTTAACTGCATTCACACTGACTTACATGGATTAGAACCAAATTACATCCAAAGCTAAAGTCACACTGGTTTAATTTTTGCACTTTAGTGGAGGCATGAGACCTCTGAAGGGAGTTTTGTGGGGTTTTTGCAGTGACTGGCATCTTAAAGACATCTGAAAACAAGCGTAGGGTGATAAATTATCACCAAGGCGCTGATTCAAAAACTGTGTGCACAACAGAAACACTGTCCTTTCAGCGAGGAGCCAAACAGAGAACAGGACTGTTGCATGAATTTTCCCTGCAAAGTCTTTAGCAGCCAGACTAATCCCAGACACACCTCGTGCTGACCTTTACACACATACGCACAAAACTTTCTGGGAGACTTCCTTCCCCCAGTCCTTACTTCATCTCCCAGCAGGGCTGCCTGCTGGACCTGGTGATCCTGCTTCCGTACGAAGGGAGAGAGCCTCCACCTACCTTGCTCTCCTTCCTTCCCTCCCCAGTCCCTCACTCCCTCTCTTCCCCTCAGGCTGGCAGGATTCCTCGGGCAGAGCATGCAATCAGTTTGCAGGGAGCAGCCGCAGCCACAGGAAAGATGCAGAAGCACAACCAGAAGGAGCACCTCTACAAGCTGCTGGTGATCGGGGACCTGGGAGTGGGCAAAACCAGCATCATCAAGCGTTATGTCCACCAGAACTTCTCCCCCCACTACCGGGCCACCATCGGGGTGGACTTTGCTTTGAAGGTGCTGAACTGGGATGCTGAGACTGTGGTACGGCTCCAGCTCTGGGATATTGCGGGTGAGTACAGAGGAGAAGCCCTTGCCCCATAATCTATCGAAAGACAACACAAAATATAAACTCCAATTCATTTATACTGATCTAAAAGCTGGGAACTGCCAGTGCCTATGCAGTGAGGGAGGGCAGATTGAGGAGAGAAAACTTTAAGGGCAGATTGACATTTTGGAGTTTCCCTAAAACCAGCAGACTCCCAAACTAGAGAAATCAGAGAGTCTGAGTGAAACCTGTGCTATCTGATTTTTCTCCCAAGCCCTTGGACACATTCAGGGACCCATGGGGCCACCTCTCTCCAAATGCCCCAGTTGTTTCCCTGCAGCTGACAATATTCAGTTTTGCCTCCTTGGACTAACAGATCTCTATGACAGGAGGAAGAGTAACAAGAATGTCCTGTTATATCTTTTTAATTTGGTGGAATAGATGAGGCATTCAGTAAGATGATTAAAATTACTTTTATAGTTTAAAAAATAAAGAAAATGTATATCTAAGTTAGTTCCTTGTTAGTTCCTTCCTGTCCTTCCTCCCTCTCCTACCTTCCCTCCTTCAGTCCAATGAAAGCAACCTCCTACGTGTTTTGAAAAGAGAAATGTTTCAGTTTGGCAATAGTTTTGGTTGTTAAAAATGTAATTACTCATGTTTAAATATCCTTTTTCCAACATCAAGCAAAACAAAAGATGAATTACCCTGTGCAAGGAGAAAAAGAGTAAAGAAGTCTAGATATCCACCTCATGCTTACATCATTAAACCCCACAGAATTTGACATCATCGCTGTCAGTGCTTCAGACATTTTCAATTTGGCTTCAAACTAAACACACAACTTTTTTTTGCCACCCCCTTACTGAAAATTAATCAATTTTGTTTCAGTCCACAAAATAAGTTTATCTTGATGGCATATATCACATGCTGTAAGTAATGATTTTTCATTTAGTGAATGCAGGAATCCAAATACAACTGTGTAACCCAATAGATTACAGCATAGAGGATGGCATTTAAAAACTCAGTTAAATTAAGAAGTTACTTTCATTAAGTAGAGAGTAAAGGTAACATCATATCAGCTGTTAGGCAACTGTGCCAGCCTGTGGCCTGAGTTGTGGGCTCAGTGATCGAGTCTGCAACGGCACTGGGCAAAACTGGTGAAATGAAAAAATTCTTGACATTCTTATCGGCGGAGGGAGCGCCTTTCTTCTGCACTGAGCTGTCTCATGTCTGAGCTCTGAATTTGGCACTGAGGTACTAAAACTTATGCAACAACGCTGCTTTATGCAAACCGTATAAACTCTGCTTTTTCACACACTAATACAGTCTTGTGGTTTTATGGTGTTAAATACATATATGCTCACTTTTCTTTAGTAAAAGTTGGAATAATGGTGCAAACATTAATTTTATTGTTCCCCAGTGACTGGTTATAACAACAAATACATACACTGCCAGAAAAACTTTTCTGCATGAGAAAAAAGCATTTAATAGTAAATTCTGACTGTATCAGGGACTTAAAGAATGTATTTTGCATGCCTTGTGTCAGAGATTTATTACACTACTAATCATGTGCTGGCGGATCATATGATGTAGCTTTCAGTCAGGCTGCAGAAGCAACTACACCTAGTTGTAGTACTGAATGACTAGCAGGCTTTCTGAGTTATCACACATGACAGAGAGAATTACAGCACAGTACTAAATTTCATATGAATTGCCCAATTCAAAGCATCATTGTGAAGGTCAAGACAGTGGTCGGTAATAAAAAGAGTTGCTGTCTTAGCTTTAATGACTTCTGCTTAAGGAGCTTTAGCTGTTGCTGGCTGTACGTAGACAGGAAGTTATGTAAGCAACACACTGAATTCAGATGATCATGGTGCAGGCATAGAAATTATCACAAATAAGGCATCTGGCTGGTGAGAGAAAAAGTGGTTTAAAAATGAAAGAGAAGTAAAACTGATTGGAAATTTGGAGAGAATGGAATTGGTTTCTCCTGGCTGTGGCTGATCATGTATCATCATTTGCAAAACACAAATGGGCAATGAGAAGAGGGAGGAAAATAAAATCTCTGGTCTAAGAACATCCTCTCTCTTTCAGTGGAATCTCTATTATTAGGTCAGGTATATCTTTGGGGGTAAGGAAATAAACTCTCAGTCTCTCACCAAGCTGAAGGATGTTGGCTTAGCATGCAGGAGACCTTGAACTGAAGCAAATTCTGCAAATGCATCAATAATATTTCATACCAGTAATAATATATGAATACATATTTATATATGTATGTATATATAGATATCAGGTATAATTTTAGTTCCTATATCCCCTCCCCTCTCCATTAAACAGGCAGTGAACCCAGTACCAAGCATATGTGTGCTCTTCCTTGCTTTTCACACTGTGGATCAGTGGGTAGTAAGTTGTTTAACAATCTAGGAATAATTTTCTCAAAAATGTTGTGAGTAAAACCAGTGTCAAGCTTATCTACACTATTAGTAGGATTTATGTACATGGTGACTTCATTGGAGGAGCAACATATTCCAGCTCTGGAAGGACCGAGCAGTTTAGCCTGGTTTAGCTTTACCATATATAAGAAGAAAAAGTAAATTTGGTTCATCTGGTGCCATCTAATTAAATGTAGTTAATATTTCTGTAACATATCCTTCTGTATTTTTTAATTTAGTAAACGAAACTATAATTAGATCTAATAGCTAAATGCTGAAACTGCATTTATTTAGATGAGAGAGAAATGCCAAAAAACAAGGATAACTAAGCATTACAAAAATTAGTTCAGGGATAATGTAGGCTCTGCATCACACATTGTTACGTTAAGACAGGGGTTTTAACACATAACATATTCTTGAAACCGTGGGTGTTAGGCAGGAATAGTAGGATTAACCTTCATGCTATATGATGTTATGGTGTTTGTAACAACATGCTGTCATTAAAATCTATGAACTTATGTCTGATTCAGTGAAGTGCCTAAGTTTGAGGTGACTGAATGTTTAGTATTGTGTGTGGGAGGAGATCTACATGATAAATTTTCCTTGTCTTTAATTTCTTCACAACAATTCAATTTTATTTCACCTTATGTCACGAATTATCAGTTTTGGTGTTCCTGTTAAAGTGTGCCATCACCTCTACTGCTGTGTCATACAATACTAAATCTTGCTCCTCAGTCAGTTTGCCTTTCTTTTCTTTACCTTTTCTGCTGCCTTTGCATGCATATCCTTTAAATTTATTAACAAATTGTTAGAAGGAAAGCTTTAAAAGAAACTGTTAATCATATTTTGCACAAGGTTACTGTGGATGGGGTTGGCCCTGCAGATGCAGGCTGGCACACCACTTCTGAAGAAAACAGCTGTTGCAGACAGCAGATCTGGGTGTATTTGCTATTCCCTTCTCTGCAAGGCTGCTCTCTATGCTACTGTCTGTGTTTCGTGCCCACACAGGCCAGAGACTTCTCTGAAGACCAGCTTTAGCTGCAGATTTCTTGCTGGGAGAAGCTGTGAGTGCATCAGAGAGTAGAGAGCAGCACATCAGAGCCTGCTCCCTGCTCCTTTTCCACAGCCATCTCAGCATCCTCCTTATCACTCCTTCTGCGTATGAGTGGGCTGGATTATTCATTGCTACCAAAAAGATGTTGGTTTGTTTTGAAAAGGCTGGTTCTCATCTCGTAAAGAGTTGGACCGATGCTTTGGGGAAAGAACGGTTCCATTTCCTTCCCCTGTCACTTTCACCTTCAGAAGCAGCAGTCTTTGCACAGATACAGACGAGTGTCTCTGCAGTTGTAAAGTTTTTAGGACTGTTATGCTGCAGAGGGAGTAAGCGGAAACCTGTTCACTAATTCCAGGCACAGCACGTCCTGAACATTTTTGGCTTTCAGCGACTGCTAAGCATTGTAGCACATATGCATAAATAAGATAGTCATGGTGATTTCTAGGCTAAGTTACCTTGAAATTACTGTTCTGCAAACATAAATAAGTATCTTGCTGTGAGGGTTTCATTTCAGTATAGATTGGTGGTGGGATCCGTGGGCCAGATCCTGCTGACATCCTGCTTTTCTGCATTCTGGGGTGGTGAACATCAGCTCAAGGCTTGCTTAAGCCTCAGTCCATGAAGACAATTATTTGAATTCAAGTGTGAATATTCTGAAAGTTGTTTTGAAGTGAAAGGTAAAAAATGTTTAAATATTCTCCACAATTTCCAGCTTCTCAGTGTTGGCTAAAGGCTGTCTGTAAAGCAAGGTGGTTCCCAAAAGCATTTTTCTCTCAGGACAGTGGCAAGAGTAGAACGCATCATAAAACCCAGCACTGGGCAGTTTCAATCAATTTTTAATTTCAATTTTTGTGCCACATTTCAGATGCTGTGGTCAAGATGGTGGAAATTATCTGAGTTATAGCATTTTATAATTATTTTTTATACTTTTATCACAGATGAGAGTGGTTAGTGAAAATTGTAGGTTTCTGTACAAATTTATGTGGGGTAAATTTTTATAAAATATGAAAATTCAGCTGTTGATTGCTTTAAGCCCATGAACCGATAGCTTTCCCTGCTGCAGAGATGCCACTGAGATTAGGATAAATGTGCAGGCAGCTACCCTTCAGACAGAGAGTCCTTCCCTTTAATAGAAATCTTGTTGCTTTGTCACTTTGGTCTCACTGGGTTCACTTCCAAGTGGAGTAGGATTCATCTGAATTAACAATTAGATATTTCTTCTCAGTCCCCGACTATAGTAGAACCCTAACCTTAGGTACCTTTTTAATCTAATTTAGGGTTGATAATGCCAACATAAGGCACCATCTCAGTGAGCAAAGGCCATTGGATTTGTGGGCTTTGATGCCAAATGCCAGTGGCCTTGCAAGGGATGCAGTAAAGTACAGTGAGCCAGATCACATATTCCACACAAGTTTCTGACTCTTCCAGTGAAAAGCAAGACCAGTCTTCCCCTTGCAGTCACTCTTGCAGTAAAGCAGATTCTAATGTTCAAGGCTGCCTGAGAGATACCTCTGAATACCTAATGGTTGATTTATTTTCTAGCCTAATTCCTGCCTAAACCATTGTGTTGCTGAAAACCTAAGGCCAAATTTTTACATCCTTAATACATCAAACAGTGCCTATTTTTACAAGTAATTCTGCTAAATGAAAAAGTTTTAGGCACCTCATCTATTAATATAGGATTTTGTTCACATAAGCGAGAATCTGTGGCAAAAAGAGTCCTTCTGCATCCTTAGACATATTACTTAGCTCTCCAAGCTCAATGCAAATACTAGAGAGCACTTTTTCCACAATGTAAATTAAATAAAAGTCATTATGCAAATGTCATAAAACTAAAACTCTGATTAATAAAGCACCTCTTCTTCCATTCAAAATTGCCTAATGTGTTTCTGTCAAGTAGATTCATACATTAATTATAACGGATGGAGAAAAAGACCACTTCAAAAAGAGTTTAGACAGTTTATCCAGCCAGCAGCTCCATTCTTTCTCTTTCTCTGAAGTGGTTGATAACAGAAATTGGTTATCCCTGTCTTCCTGCAAAATGCTGCTTTTACAAACATGTTGGCTTTTCTGTGCACTGAAAATCCTGTGTATCTGAAAAAGTAGCTGGAAGCAAGAGGAAGAATCAGTGTCATGCAATTTGTCAGAAATTTGTGGGCCACTACGAGGCAGAAGATCACAACATAGGAGCCTTTATTCCTCTAGTAACTTCCTTCATGGTGAATGATTTCATGCTGCAAATGAATAATTTAGCTGATGTGATCTTAGTGATCTGCATCCCAATAAATGTGTGGGAGGCCTGAGTTGAGCTGCTCTTACATCACCTACAGTGTAAGATATACATACATCTCAAGAACTTCGTATGAGAAGTACAAAGTATCACTGAAATACAATATCCATCGAAAGCTATTTGTATATGTTGCTGCTTACCTCACTGGTATGTCTCTAATCAGACCTTGGCTTTTATTTGAAGGCACCTTCTTGCAGATGAAAAAAGAATTTCTCAACAAGGAGATTATTGAATAGCACATGACTTAGCCATTCATCTGATTAGCCCACTGATAGGAATCATAAGACATTTGAATAAAATATAGACCTAAGAAATTTTGAATATGACCTCTTCTTTCCCAGAAATAATCTATTTCTATCTTGCTTTATCAATAGGACACAGTGTTTCTTTAAGGTAAAAAAAAAATGACATTAATTTGGAGAAGACAGGCTTCTTCTTTGGTTTCTGTATCATGTGAATGACTTTCTCCTTGCTGCCACAGTGCTTAAAACCAAAGATAAACATCACAAACTGATGGTGTTGACCCCAAAAGTGGGTTCAGTGCTATTTCCATTAAATGAAAGTGCATGGTCTAGAAGCCCAGCAATCGACACTTTTCTCTTCTCAGCCCTCCTTTACATTTGACAGCACAATTTCCATCAGATAAATCCTCCACAGGTAACCTTCCTGGGGTCGGAGGCAGACTGCCAATCTTCTTGTCTTCCTAACCTACTCAAAAATAACTCACAGTGAGAAAATAAGGCTGGAAACAGGTTTGCATTGAATGTTTCTATTTTCATAACATTTTTTTCCCAGCTATGAAAGCACATATAAGAGTTGTCTTGCTTAAAGACTGCTGTTGTTGGGAAATGTTTCAGGAGTTTATAATTCTTCTTTGGATCACAGCTCAGCAGTAGACATTAGTGGAAATTCTATTTTTTATGTTCAAGAAAAGTTCTGTGTAATTAATTTTTTCAGAGTTCCCATGAAAACAGCAGATATATTAACAAATCCACAGCTGATCAACATACCACATCCTGATGCCGTGTGTTAATTTGGTCATACTGCTAATCATATAAAATGATAGATATTTACAAATGTCCATGTTTGAATATAATAATGTACTGTTAACTCACAAAAATTCTGTACTTTCCCAGAAAACACTTTGAATTCAGCAAATAAAACCCTAAACCTTCTGAACAGATCTAGTATGAAACTCTCTTCCCAGATTTTTTCACTGGAGTGATGAAGCTCTTCATATTGCTACTCCTGTGCTATTTCTTAGAGCACTTTCCATGTTTGTAAGGCCTTGAATTCACCTTCCTCACCTCTGTGTTTTAGTTTGCCAGTAGAAGTAAACTTTTATTTTAAATTTTAATTTTTACATTTTAAAGCAATTACTCTGATGCCTGGTATAGCTCCAGAGCCATATTATGTTACTGCTGCTTATCACTTGCAGGAGAATATGCAGGATCCTCTGCACGAGTGAGCAGTTTGGTTGTGTCAGATATTTTAGACAAAATACCACAGTACCAAAACGCTTCCAATCTGGTACCCAGATTTTTTTGTGACTGTTGTTGAAAGTCCTATAATGTACCCAAAGACCCTTGGTACTGTCCATAGACTGAGAAATTTGACAGCCTAACAAGGCCATACACTTATTATTCACTTATTACACTTACTCTTCACTTATAATGAACTTCATTAAATTTCCTTGGGTGTTTGCTTAAAAATTCCTTTTCCGTGCAATGCTCTCCTGCATTTTCATGCAAATTAGTCTAGCATGGTACTTATAATTATTTAGGCAAAGAGTATTTTCCCAGGGACTTATAAAATGAAGTCCTACCTTCAGTAATGTTATTTTATAAGACTGGTCTGTGAAATACTGACCTAGACTGGAAGCACTGATTTTTACAAGGTGGTATTTTTTTTTCTCTCCTACTTTCTTCATCACAGGACAGGAAAGATTTGGAAACATGACCAGGGTGTATTACAGAGAGGCTATGGGGGCGTTTATTGTCTTTGACGTTACAAGACCTGCAACGTTTGAAGCAGTGACAAAATGGAAAGAGGATTTGGACTCTAAGTTGGTTCTTCCAAATGGCAAACCTGTGCCGACAGTCCTATTAGCAAACAAATGCGACCAGGGAATAGATGTTCTTATGAACAACGGCATCAAGATGGATCAGTTCTGCAAAGAGAACGGGTTCGTGGGCTGGTTTGAAACATCAGCCAAGGTAAAGTTTTGGTTTCTTTTCAAATGTTTCTAAGGGTAGAGAAACGAGTTCCTAAAATAGTTTGTTTGGTCTAAATGTGCACCTTGAAAAGCTCCTCTCTTGGTGGAATTAAAGGTGAATTTGTAAATATATAGTATACATTTCTATTTCTTTTAGGTCTTTTGTTGCAAAACAAATTATGTGCAACAACCTGAAATGCAGCTGCTCTAATAAAATAGGCCAGCAGTAAAGTATGTACCCAGTCCACAGGTTAATGTCCAATAGCCTGGGGAGGAAAATGACCTTAGGCAAGGCATAAAAGCTACCTCTTGTGAATGACATGAGGATGTTTTTTATCATTCTTAACATTGAATATTATCTCTAAATATTTATATAACCACTTTGCCCGAGAAATGCTGATTTGAGACAATAGCTTCATTGCCTTACATTCCAGAAATACAGTCAGTCTATTGTAGTGTTTGTACAATGCTTACTGTTTTAAGCTTTCATTCTCAAAAGCCTTTTCAAAAAAATCACGTATCCGGGGAGGAGGGAAATATCAGCGGTCAAAGTGCTGAATGAGCTACTCTCAGGTTCAATTCTTTGCCTTGGTACACATTTCCTGAGAGCATGGAAAATTGAGATAAAAATCAGAAAAGGCAGGCAGACTTTCAGATTATAAAGGCCCAAGGTACATTGGTACTGTATATCAATTTGAGATGTCTTAGGTAATTTCAGTGCATGAAGGAGTTGTAGTGCTGGCATGTGAAATATTGATTTGAACACAACAATTCAGTGGATATTGTGTTGGCTGTATCCTCTTTTTATGAAAGCCGGTGTCATCATTGACAGCTCTCAGGAACTTTTGCATGTTTGAAATGTAAACAGTTTGGTTCTGGTTTGACCTAGATTGTTAGTAGTCTGAAAGCCAAAATGATACATTTGATTTTTTAATTCATTTTAAACACTTTATGTAAGGTACTTAGAGATTTTTAGTGTATATTTGTGTTTTACTATTCTGGTCTTGACACCTTCTTTAAGCATTAATATTTAAAAGATGTTTCACTTGTAATCAGCAGAAGTAACAGCACGAGAATAGCAGCATTTCCCAGACTGCCTCAAGCATTGCATGAACTCTGGGCTGAGATTGCTGCTTTTCAGTACTTAAAAGTGGCTTATGAGAAAGATGGGGACAAACCTGTTGTCAGGGCCTGTTGTGATAGGACAAGGGCTTATGGTTTTAAACTAAAAGAGGATAGATTTAGACTAGAGATAAGGAATAATTTTTTCTGACAAGGGTGATGAAACACTGGAACAAGTCACCCAGAAGCAGTGGATGCTCCATCCCTGGAAACATTCAAGTCTATATTGGATTTGGCTCTGAGCAACCTGATCTAGCTGAGGATGTCCCTGCCCTGGCAGGCGGATTAGACAAGATGACTTGAAGACGTCCCTTCTAACCCAAACCATTCTATGATTCTATAATTCTGTGTCTTTGTAATTAATGTCTTTGCTTTCCTACTGAATGGGTCTCAAATCTAGTCACTGTTTCTTCAAGACGCCATTTATAGGGAGAAATTTTGGTCTAGGTCAGTGTGTAAATTATCTTGCTCCACAACAGGGTACTTCCTATTCCTTCATGTGCAGCACCTGGTTTGTATTCAGGTCTGTGGTTCATCTGCTGATTTGCGTCGGGTGAGGCCAAGAGAATCCAGTGTTCCTCTTTAGGATAAACTATTATGATGAGAATGGAATCTGTACCATGAATTCCATACATCAATCCCCAGCACACGTTCACCACTCAAAAAGGACAACCACATTTATTGTGCCAAAGGCCATTGCAGGTCATGAAAGAAAATGAATATGTAAACAATTTCAAAGATCACAGAACGGCTTCATGATGATGATGGAGCCAGTCTGAGGCAGAATTATGGAAGTATAATAGACGTATAAAGGACATAAATTTTTTAAAAGTCACAACAGAGGAAATTTTTCCAAGTTTCTCTAAGCCGCATAGAATTAAGATTTTCTGTTATTTTAAACATGGGAAATATCTAGACTCTTCTTACTTTATTTAACTCTGAAACTCCAGCAGTCCCCAGATTGCCAATGCAATCATGTAGGAACAGAAAAAAAATCCAGCTATGACAAGACTTGTTTTCAAAAGCCCCTGTGAAGGGAGTGGAGCGAGTTGAGGGTACACAACGGTTATCAGACTGTTCTCTGCTGCCATACACCAGAGGCTAGGACCTGTTCTTCTGCAATCCACACACCTGATTTCCACCCAGAATTGAAGGCTCCTGACTAAAATTATGTGAAGAGTCATTCCAGTAAAAATGGTAGAATCACAACATTTGAACTAAGTTAGATCAGAATAATTTCCCCACCTGGTCAAAGTTCTGAATTAAACCCTACACTTCCTTTTCTAAACAAAAGTTATTATTAATACTATTTTAGAATACTGGGTATTATACATACCTGGTATTCTTTCAGCCTAGGGCATCATAAGTAATCGAACTTGGGTCTGGGAAAAATAAATACCTAACTCTGTTTGCTACAGAGAATAGAAACTCTTCTGAAGCAGTGTAACATGGACAAAGGAGTCATCCTATAGCAGCCAGCAGTTTTAGCAGTTCAAATAAGTAATAACTCTCTTTTTGTGGTACCCTGGAATAATTAGATCTCCGGAGGTTTTCTGGAGATGTGCTTGGAAATGTTAAAGCCTTGAGAGCAAATTGAATATGATTTATGCATTTTGGAAAAAGAGAGGTGATTACTTATAACAATAACATCTTTTCGTTCTGGTTGCCTTGCAGAAAGTAGCATGCTTTATATGTACCTACCATATTTCAAGCTGTCAACGGTTTTAAGCTTTTGTCTGTAGCACCAGGAGATTACACCAAAAAAAATCATTGTATTATTCCCTGGTGCTATTTTTTGTAAGTTAACAGCTCCAACATAAGACATTTGAGCCACCTAATGCATTCTTATGTATTAGTCTTGATTCTTACATTAATCTGAAGGATACTCAGCCTGTTTCAGCCATCTTCTCCCTACAATGATAGAAGATTTTGTTTGGGTAGTTTTCCATGTAAGAAGGGCCTTATTGGGCAACACCACCTCACAGTACAGTCACAAGTTACACTATTGCCATATATCCGGTGGTGAGCTTGGTCTCTTTTATATCTGCATATTTACTTTGCTCATATTGATTGCAGTCTGAGAAGCACATCCCCAGATAGTCACAAAATAACCCTTAATAGTAAATTCTTTAATAAATTTCATGACCATAACTATTGCGAAAGATTCTTTCTTTTAAAGGAAGGAAATTTCTTCTTCCTGTCACACATTTAATTATCCAGCATATGGCCAGAGCAGCTGAGAGCTCCACTCATATTTCCAAGCCTTTAAACTGTTTTTACCACCACTCCTAGTTCAAAGAGGTGAGCTTTTGAATTGGATTAGAAAAGGAGTAATTTCTAATAAAGCTTATTATCACTTTATAATAAAAATGGAACTTGTGCAATAAAACAGACAAGTCAGGCAAAACTAAATGTGCTTGAAAGTACCTAATGCAGAAATAACTTGAAATACCTTACAACTGGACATGGCTGTGTTGTGGAGTTCCTCTTTTCCTTGATGTAATTCTGCTGTCAGCAACACAGATTTAGATGAAAAGACATTCACGTTTTGTCCGAATTGCCCAGAAAGGCTGGTAGCTGTGCTTTTCAGATCCTTACAAAACTAGGTTAAGCACACAGCTCCTTCTCTCCTGAGCATCATGGCCTGGAGACTGATGAGCAGTCTGAGTCTCTGGGCTATTTGGACACATCCTATTTGGACCAGGACAATGTTATAGAATCTTTCCGCTACTAAGAAATGTGGATAATGTCTTTTATTCAGCTTTTGTCTGACAGGCAGTCCATGGTGTGTCACCACGGATTCAGAATGAATAGGGTTGGAAGGCACCTTAAAAATCATCTAGTTCTGACCCCCCGTAGGGCCCAAATGCTGGACTAGTAATCAAAAGTCCTCTTTGCCATTGATCTGCTGTGTTACCTTCAGAAAGTCATTCTCTCCTCTGTTCCAGCCTTTCTTTCAAAAAGCAAGGTCATTAATTCTTCCTATCTTACCAGTGAATTCTGTGAATAATCCAAGCTCTACTAGCTCTTGTTTAGATCACAGATTCTTCAGTTCTTCTGACTGGACAATTATTATGAAAGATGAAAAAAGCAAGCTATGTAGTAGACTTGCCGAGGAACAGGGTAAGCAGTTCTGATTTCCATAAAGAAAAACAAGATTTGGACATGTATTTGAATTAGGCTGACACTCTAAAACTAATCTGCTGATCTGGAAACTTAAATCCAGGCAATCCATTTGAGACTGCCAGACCCAGTTAGGGTTGTGTGGCTCCCTACATTGTCTTTTTAATTCACTCAAAAAAAGTCTAACCAGTCTCACTGTACATTCATAGAAAATATTTCAGATTCTGCCATAAAGCAAGAACTAAAGCTGACACTTAAGGCAGGAGATTTCAGTTCAGATGTACAGTCACTCTGTGCAGAATCCTCTGCAGAGTTTGTTTCTTGTAATTAAAAGGAGTTGATTCAGATTGTCCTATGGGTATTAGAGCTGTCCTGCAGCTCTCTGGATCACTTTTATGAAATACATTATTTAGTGCTGTCCCAAAACCAGAAATTCAGAGATTCACAAAATTGTTGAGATCCGGAGGTCATTTAGTGAAATAATTTTGCTGCAGGATATTCAACCAGCTGTAAGAATTCAATCACAGAAATGATCTTGTTCTCAGAGTTGCAGTCACAGCAGTTCACATCCATGAATTTCATGTTCATGCATCCAGATGGCTTTTAACTTGTATGGTTGTGTTTTTGTAAAAACACCACCACAGCAGTACCACACACCATCTTAATAAGGCTCTGCTCCCAGCAGTTTCCAAAGGAGTTCTGCTAAAGGAGCATGTGGAGCCATTCCCTCAGACTGCTAGCTCCAAGGGAGTGCAGGTTAAAGCATCTTTAAAGTCATTTCCCTGCTCCTGGATTTTAGTGCATTATGGAAATAAAATGTGGAAGTGATGAGCTTCTCACTAGGCTCCCATCTAATACCTGAATATTTCACAATTTGTAAATGTTTACTTATGAGAAGTCAATTTGCTTCAGCTGCAGTAGTAGTCTATGGTCATGTCTCTAGGCAGCGCTAATTTAGAGCTCCCCAGGTGCACTGTGCCTGCATACACACTGTTCTTCACCCTGTTTTCAAGGTAAGACTCATAAGCATCAGATTCAGTAAGAGGAAGAAACTATGAATGTAAAAAAAGAAAAGCTTTAAATCAGAAAACAACCAGATAGACAAATCTAAGATATATGCATGGTAAAGAAACAAAAATTTCTTTCATCTGAAAGTGAGACAGGCCCTTAAAACTACCAAGGGCTTCTGTTCTTCTACAAAGAGCTAAGAGCCAGTCTAATCTGTGGGGACTTATTTCATACATTAAAATGGAATGCCCTAAATGTTAATGTTCTGCATCTGCAGTAAAGATGGCAGATAAGGGGGAAGGTAATCCAGAATGCAAAAAAGGTTGCTGAGCTTGTGTACTGCTTTGAGTCACATTCGATAATGTATTTATTTTCCCTTTAGTTGATTGTTGCTTACAAGGCATTATTTCCAATAGCAGTCAGTTCAAAGGTTTTAAATAATGCAGCTCTCTTTCCCTGCCCTCAGTTGCTATCCTTTCCATAAAACCACCCTTTGAAAGGATATATTTGAATAAGATCGATCTACAAAGCAAATGCTAATTTCGTTTATGTCCTCCAGTGTTCCTTTCTGGCTTTCAGAGATTACTCAGAGTTATTTTCTTTGCCTTGTTTTGTTTGGTAATAGAATAAAGAGTAGCATGTTCTGATTTTCACTTTTGCATTCCTTCTCGATGAGGCCAGGAGAAAGACCGACACAAGTAGCCAGGCATCATCACAGAAGCAGGATTCAGGTCCTTGCTCTGGCAGATTTTGGGAGGTTGATGCAGGGTAAGTCACTTAGGGATGGATTCACAACTCAGCTCTTGCACTGACTGGGATAGTGTCTCAGAAGCTGGGACTTACTGAGGCACACAGAAATGCACTAGGCACCTCAAGGGACAGGGCAAGGCAAGATGCCTAGGAAAGGGTTTTATAAAGGCTGGCATGCTGAATCAGGAACAGAGGACTGATAGTCACAAAGACACCATGATATGGGTAAAATCCTTCCCTTTTTGGTCTTGCAGTAAAAGCTCTCTCTTGGGAAAGAGCTTTTCTTGAGAAGGGAAAGTGTTGCACTCCTGCCTTATCATGCAAAGACTTCATCCTATGCCGTCTCCCACCTTCCAACTAGCCACCACATGCTGGACTCGGCTTCATGCAGTTTCCTCTGTTTATGGCTCTGCTTTTTCTCCATTTTACAAATGGGCATAGCAGCACTTCCCTATCACAGAAAGCTGCTGTCCAGATAAACACATCAAAGATGCAGTGCTGAGTAATACCAGCCTTAAAAGCAATATAGGGAGACAGAGTGTCTCCTGTGTTTGGAGAACTGTGAAGGTAAAAGTGGCCTCAGAGGAGGCTGGATAACAAGCACTACAGGTGCATCTAGAACTGTGTCAAGAGCCAGATAACACCTGGATGTATTGCTGTTCAGAAATAGCTCCCCCAAGGAGGCAGAGGAGGTCCCTCAATATGACCCAAAAATTTTTCTCAGAACATGAAAGGAGGTTATTATAAACAAAAGCAAAACCAAAACAAAATAAAAGAGAAGAGAAGAGAAGAGAAGAGAAGAGAAGAGAAGAGAAGAGAAGAGAAGAGAAG
>VWZT01011752.1:87444-162505 GCA_013397055.1 Pachycephala philippinensis
AAGAAAAAATAAAAGTAAAAATCAAAAAAAAATAAGCCTGAACTTCAGCAATCATCACAATTCCTGTGGTGTTCTTTTGTAGGACAAAGCCATATGGGAGATGACAGTCATGGCATTTCAACATAGAGACTAATTGAAAGATATTGTTTCACTCCACTGTCTCACCTATATTTTCTTGCTTTTTTGAAACATAATTAATGTTATTTTTAGGTATAATTGAGGCTGTTTCCATGTCTCAATACCATTAGTAGGGTGTCTGTGATTATTCCTCTCTGTCCAATCTTACGCTCTGACTGTTGGTTTCTTTGTATTTGAGTGGATTTTCACTTTCTCTTTTTTCTCTTTCCTCCCCTTGATTGCCTTTCAACACCTCATGCACTCTAAAATCACCAGGTCTCTGGATGTCTGTGTTTGGATAACAGATCACCTTCTACTGTCTGCAGCTGTAGCTTCACTGCCTTGCAGAATATAGATTTTTCTTTTGCAAAACATGCTATAGGAGGAGAGGTGGAGAAATCAATATTTCATTAGTCAGACCAGAATCCAGCAATGTCTGATCTGCAGATCTAGGACACCACAGGATTAAGGTTGTAACACAAGGCAATAGTAGCATCAGAAAGGAAGTGGTCAAGGCAGGGATCTGGGACAGCAGGAGTTGCTTTGTTGGCATGACCACAGGCTCCTTGCAGCAGGTGACTTAGCATGTCACTTCTCATCCATGCCCTGTGCCAGTTGTCATCTGAGCCACGGGAGCAGGCTGGAGCTAGACGCAAAGTCAAAACCAGCTGTGCTGTCTGCCAGGGTCACACTTCCTCTTCCTCCCCTTGTACCCCCACTGAAACTGTCATCCGCACAGCTTAAACGGCTCTTATAAAGGTTCAGGATGAGGAAAAGCCTCTCTACACTCCAGGCAGGACTTTTCATTCCTTCCTTTTTTTTTTTTCTTTTTTGGTTTGAGTACTGGCTGAAGCATTTTTTTTTTTCTTCTGAATTTTTAGGCTTATGTCTGGCAGATGGACTTCCGTCTATCACCATCAGGGATGAGAGATATCCACCTTTACCCATTTTATGCTTTTGTGGGCTTGGTTCCTTCCCCCTTTCCCAATCTTGTAAAATGGTAGCCTCTGACAAAGAGGGTTTTTGTTAATATATCTGAACATTTATCGATTTGGGCACAATCTTAGATAGTCCCTAAGACATTATTGAATAAGCACATGCTGCCATTTCAAGACAGAAGCAGCACATGGGTGAATGAAATGCTCACCAGTCCATTAGTAAAGGCAAATACAATGCAAAAGATTTTTACATTTCTGTTTTTTTGCATTTAACAATCCTGTTTTGGCTTCAGTTTTCTAAGCAGTACTGAGAGATATTTTTCATTGTCTGGGGTTTTTTTCTAATAAAATTTCACAGTGGTCTGAAAAAGGTTTTCAGTGCATGCTTGAGGAATTTTCGTGTCTGGTCTGAGAGATGCATGTGATACAGCAGAATTTTAACATCTCAGTACAGAGATGATTCCCAGTTCCATATTACTTTCTAGGGGTTACTATGTACATTACTTTTCTAAAGATTTTGAGGTTTACAACCTACTGATATTCTTTACATACAAAATATTTAAGTTCACATATGTCATTGAAGAAACCTGTGAAATCTTGCACTAATTAACATTTTCAGTTAGATCCACTGATTTCAGCCCTTTACTGTGCTGCAAAGGGATGGACAATGGAATTTGTGGAATTTTGCCATTGATTTAAAGGGGATTGGACAAAGTCAGCCTCACAGAATCCATTCCTTTAGCTTTTGATTTTCCTATATATATGCCTTCTCTACTGAAACACACACATTTCTTTCTTTTATAGCTAGTTTATGGCCTCAGTACAGCAGGCTCCAGATTGCCATCCAGAGGGACCCGGACATGGTCAAGAACTGGGACTAGATGGCATTTAAATGTCCCTTACAACCAAAACTATTCTATGATTTGGTGATTCAGCTTGAAAACCTGGGTTATCTTAGTTTTCAAATAAAACACTATATTTACTGAGCAAGAGTAGTGTGTGTATACACAAATGTATACATATATATTGGTATGCATTTCCATATGGTTTTATGTGGCTGTGTGATACAATTTCCTAGAAGATTGAAGCTACAGTGAAGTTTCTATCTCCTGCCTTATAAAATAAGTAATCAATGCCAATAATTAGACTAGAAGAGTGGTTCTTATGCCAGAAAGGCTGACATTTCTTTCCAAACATATTGGTGGCTCTCATTTAAAGAATGTTTACTCAGTACTACTGTTTATTTTCTGTGCTGTGTTGAGCTGTGTCTCACTGATCAGGCTGTTTCAGCTTTACTTATTCTACAAACAGAGCAAGGGTTGCTGCAAGTTAAATGTTCGGTTGATGTAAGGCACATGTAGGAAAAGATGTGCTTTAGCTTTCATTTTAAACCCCTGGAGAGAGGATTTCTGTCCTGCAAGTGAAACCAGTGGTGATATATCTCTTCTGAAGCAGTGCATTGGGGGTAAGTCAGCCTCAACAAGAAATAAGGGAGGACTCCAAATCATACAGAACTTTTTTTATTGTTTTGTGAGTAATTTGAGATTGTATCATTTATTCAACGAATCTGGTTCATCACAGGTTTCATTGTGAGCATTGCATACAGAAATCTTCTTGAAACTGTGGAAAAGGCTTTAAAAAATAACTGCTATGCATGGCTGTAATTGCTGGTAGGTAGCAAACTATTTGGAAATGAGTAACCATTATTCAAGCAGTGAAATATGGGGTTTGGAGCTTTACTTCAGGCATTGATCTTCAACACCTCTCCAGCATTAGGTTTTTTTAGTTTATTGAAGCAATCAAATCACCAAGAGATTGAGGTAAAAAATTTAAAGTCAGCTCTGTGTACATTTTAAAAAAGATATGAATCATAATTTATGTAAGACTTAACTAACTTCAAAACTCCAGTAAGGATTATTCAACACGGTCAAGTTTTGAAAGCTGTTTATTAAGGTAAGTAAACTTTTGATGTTGCTGAGAGAAAAGTTTAATTATGCACAGGAAATATGCAGCATGGTTTAATTAATATTGACTAATCAACCTCTCTTTCTCTTTCACTTGCAGGAAAATATAAACATCAATGAAGCTTCCAGATGCTTGGTGAAACACATAATTGCTAGTGAGAGTGAACCAGTTCAGTCTATTGAACCAGATATTATAAAACCACACTTGAATTCCTCCAAGATTGGCAGTTGTTCAGCTTGCTTTAAATCCTAAGAGACTTCCAGACTATTACAAGAGCTGAACAACTATGATTCACAATTTATACTTTATTCAACGAATCCAGCCTGCCCACACTGTCCCTAAGCAGATTGCCATTTTCTCAAAAATATATTTAAATTTTTCCTTTTTTTTTTTCAGCTAAAATTTATTATGAGCTGTTCATTGATAGCAACTATTCAAAACTCTCTTTGGCTACTGGTCAAATAATACTCATGGTGATGGCTGTATTTTCCTATTTGGGTAGCACCAGTGATATCAAAACCTATTTCTTTGCCATGTGGTTTCTGAAAACTTGTATTTGTGATGTCACAGCAGCAGCACCCTCCTTGTCCATTGATTTCCAGGATGTTTTCTCAATACCTTAACCAGGCAAACATCATTGCACTCTTTGTCGCCCCTCAAACTTGAATGATCTTGTGTCATATGTGGAAGATGATGATGACGATGAAAATTTAGCTGTTCAGAAAGAAATACCAAGAATGCTCACAGTTAAATCTCCCCATTGCAAGTTCAGTCTCCTGGATGTAGTAACAGGACTGAATGTGAAGGAACATTTCACATCATTCAGTTCTCCAGAAGATCTGAGCTTCCAAGACTGATGAAGTATTGGCTCTCTCTTTCTGAGGAGTTACATTCTCGTAGTTGATAGCATTATCTCAGATGAAGCAAAATGGAACAAGTCAAGGGTGAGGGGTGACAAAACAGGCAATCGGGGTACAGTCTCATCGGTGAAGCAGCTCAGGGTTTTCAGAAAGGTTATCTGTTCTATAAAGCCAGCATTTCCTCTGGAAAGCCCACACTGATTCTTTCCCTGCCTCTTCATCCCTCATGCCACAGATATGCCCGTGTGTTTTAACTGTGCATATTCTATAAGTCCTTACATGCATCCTTTCATTATGTTTATGCTCATGGGAAAATTCACCATCCACACTGTAACATAAAAGCAGAACTTTTCAGGAATCCATCTGTGTTGAATAGAAGTGTATTTGCTTTCTGAAAACATTCCTCTAAAATGTATATGAACGATCACAGGAAGCAAGCAAAATGAAACCATCTTACGAGACTCTTCTGGAAGACGTGGAGAATTTATTGAGCCCTACTGTGAAAATGAAATGGTTGATTTTCAGCATCTCACAAAAACTGCAGGTCGGTGGAATCATTCAGAAAAGTGTGTCTAGACAAGAAGTCTTGTCATCTGGCTACAAGCCCCTTCAAGACAACTTTGCCTCTATCCTGCCCTAGAAAATTCACTTGCATTTTCTGTTCTTACTCAGACTTTTCCTTCCTAACCTGTGAACTCTCAGTTGCAGGAGCTGTCTTCAGAGATGGCTTTTTAGAGAGGTGTAACAGCATGGAAGGGAGGAGACAGAATCTCATGATGCCTTATGTTTGCAGATGTCACTGCAATACTTCACTGAACATTTACTTGGAAATGAAGGAGTGAAATTCTCAGTGTAGTAAATATCTGCTGCATAGGAAAAATGAAAAAAACCAAATTTCCTCAATCTGACCTTATACTGTGAGACCTATGAGGTTCATATGCCTGTAAAATTCATCCTACTTGGCAATGTAAGGTTTATGTTTGGACTCAAAGTTCTTTTGCAACCTAAATGATTCTATGACTTTTTGCCTCTATCACTGAATGGTCTGTTACCATATAGACACTGCAGACAAGAGCTATGTTTCTTTCCCTGGAGAGCCAGGGACAGAGACATAGCTCTTTATATGCTCTTCCTAAAGCCTTCAATTTTTCTCACAGCATTTTAGAATAAGAAAACAAGGCCTTTAGTTTTAAAAATAAAAATTCACATCCAGAATTAATCTGCACAGACATAGATGTATGGATACATATATATAACAAGCTGGCTTTTTTGAGAGTAATTTTCAAGTTGTCTTGATTGCTGTGTTATCTTTAATACCTGTGTTAAACATCTTTTACCTCCTGCTGTGATCTGTGTCAAACACCATAAGCTTCCTGCCTCAGTTTCCTCATCTGTCAAACAGGGATCTATGTACACACCTACCTCACAGCACTCCCTGAAAGTCACTGTTGGCACCGTGCTTTGGAGATACATGTTCTACAAACACCAAGCTCTGCTACTGCTCAGAACGAAATATGAGTGCCCTCTAGCATAAATACATGGTGCTGTAATGCCTTCGTGTTCTAAATCTATCAAAGGCTTGCTTGTGCTACAAAAGTTAGCTTCAGTTATTCCACCTCAGTTAAGCTGGTCAAGGTTATAAAGCAACGTGTGACTGCACAGGATGATCAGACTGGCTGCAGATGGTCTGCAAACAGAAACAGTGGCTGCACAGATGTCACGGCACTAGTTTAATAACCTCAGCAACAAAGCTGCAATTCAGAACTAGTGCCACATCAGTTAGTTCAAATTTAAAGAATTATTTAAGTCAAGTCATATGGGTGCCTTATTAAGGATAACAATTCATATCCTGAGCCAACACTGTGGGGAACTCAAGCAACTAGATATTTCAGATAGCTTCTAAAGGGCTAATTTTTCATGAGTTGAACACCATACTTATAAATCTATGGGTCTCAGATGAAGCAGAGGAAGTTGCCATTTCATCCAAAAATTGTTTTGTGCTCAACTCGCAACAAACATAGCAGTTCCTAATGTGTTTTACTTATCTTCATATCACCTCTGTTTGGTGGCTTCTAGCAATACTCACTAAGCATAATGAGAAATTCCACAAGACTTTGAGAGCTAGGTCTAAAGGTCTGGTATAACAGTAATTAAAACAACCCTGCCTAAATAAGACACTTAAAAGACATGTAAAGATTTTTTTCGTTATGCACTCTATTGTATAAACCTGCTTTAAAGTATGGGCTCATAATCTGTTCCCCATGTTCCTGTTGTGTCAGGTTTTACTGCAGTCACTCTTCTTGGGCAGATTTTCCACCTCTGGTAGATGGTGGACAGAGTGTGGCCAGTTGCTAGACTAAGGACTATACAAGATGTAAGTTCTAAAGTCATACATTTTTACATCATGAGAATTAGAAGAGTATCACAAAGCATCAGGCCTCCTTAGGAGGTTACATAATTACATATGTTCATTTTTATTTGTACTAAAGTGATAAAAATCTGTCAAGTCTTTTTCTATAACACAATAAATGTGTGAATGCAACCTGAATATCTAGCAAACAGAGCCTTTTTAGAGGAGGTTGTTGTAGGCAGGCCAGAATAAAAGCTTTAATTTAGAATTAACAAGCTCAGTTTGTGCCAATACCCTTTCAGGAAATGTAAAATTTAATTATACTGTGTCAGTCCCTAACAGGTTGGATTTCCTTAGGTTTTTTTGATGCACTCTGTGCTATGTCCTCTTTGCTGGTCACCAGGGACCAGGCATCTTAGTCACATGTCCATTTCAAAATTAAGCATTTTCCCTTTCTGTTTGCAATAAGTAATGAAGGATGAGTCTCTATCGCCTTGCAAATGGGCAAAGGTACTGCAAAGTGGAATTAAAATTCATTTTCATTCTAGTTCTCCAAATATGCCCCTCTGTGTGTCCCAGCACCTCAAATCCCATGTTGATGAGCAAGGGAGGTGCTGGACATGAGAGATCAGTCCAAAACACTCAAAGAAAACGGTGGTTGAACATCTTCACCCCCAGACATCATTTGCAACACCAGTAATGACAGAATGTCTTTCCTTTTCCGTATTTGAAGCTCCATACAAACAAAACTTCATGATCCTAAAATACTTTGGGAAGCACATACATATTACTGATAGGAAAATGGATGGAGTGAAAGATAATTACTTGGTTATTCCAGAAAGATCATAATATATTTGACCAGGTTCAGCTTTCAATAGAAAGCCATTTGGAAATCTGAAAATCAGGCTTTGTTATTCTTACACACCACATTTTTTAGATAATGTATTTTCATTAACTTTTCTATTCAGGAATAGCTGTTCCAACAGTATGCATTCAGCTTGAATTGTTTTACATGAATATTTTATTTCAGATTTTTTTTTTTTCTGTTTTAACCTACCTGACTATATAAAATGGGGAGGGATGGAGAGAGGTAAGGAGAACGTGAACCTTTAAACAGCAGTGTTGTTTTACTTCTTGAAACAGCTTGACTAGCTGGATGAAGTGAAATTGGTAAACAGATGTGGGAAATGAACTTAGTGTCAATTGCCAGGAAACAGTTAATGAAAATATCTTTTAATGCACCAATATTTATGCATGTGACCGCAGGTTCTATTGTAATAAAAGATGGTATTTCTGACAAAACATGGAATATGAGTAATTTGTAAAATTCATTCATTAACCACAGTAGGCACATACAAGTAGCCACAAGCTAATTCAGCTTTCCTCATATGTAGCCGATTTATGACATATATATAAGTCTATTTTAATAAGTTAATTTAAACTGCTTACTTTCTGTACAACTTCTCTTTTAAACTGTCCAGGTTATTGTTTGACTTTGGTTAAAGGGTTACATATCTGAGACAGACGCTTTCCACCTTTTCTCCCTATTTTGTATCCAATTCCAGATGCAACTTTTATAGCTGCAGCTCTTCAAAGAACATCAGTTCAAAGTTTGATTTTACAGGCAGAATTTCTGGCTCACAAATAGATGCATCATCAGTTTGGAGGCTCATTAGTAACCACAGGCTTAAGTCTTGGAAGTCTGTCTGGGTAAAAAATGGCCTAAATTTATAAAACGGGCAGCTGCATGTCTAGGGTATAGTAAGTGCATTTTTCTTCAGCTCTCAGGACAAGCTGGTACCTGCAGCAATGTTAGACACTTGACTTTTCATGATTCCCTCGAAATATTAGATTTTTTTATTAATTAAAAAAAAAAAAAAGAGGTGATTGCATGCAGTGTGAGTCTAGTATTTATTTTTCAGTTTTCAGCTTTTCTGCTACAAAAGCAAAACCATTAGCATTCTGGTTTCATTGACTTTTTTAATAGCGCAACCTGACCCTCTCACACCCCATGGCTGAGGGTGCTACAAGCCCCTCAACAAATCCCCAGTACTTGGTGGCACAGTTGCAGCTACACTGACCACATCTCACAACAAGGAAATATATTTGACTGCACAATCTGGGAATATTAATTTCCTGAAAATTATCTCCTTTGCAACTGCAGTGCATCACATGTCTAATTAAGATTGGAATCTCGGTGTTCCATGTTTCAAACGCAGCAATAATAGTTTACAAAGATGAGATATTAAACTGAGAAAAGCCACAGCACACAACTCCAAGGAGTGAAACCTGAGCAAATGAAAATCTCCCGGTAAGCTTCTCTGCAGGTCAACAACAGAAAGTTCTTCTAGTCTGGTATTTGCCTGGCTTCTTCCAGGAAATGAGCTTTCTTTTAAGTTATAGTAGCTCAATTCCACAGCAACTGGTAATAGTTGCACCTGGCATCTACAGAGTTTATGCAGTTTTGACAGTTTTGATTTCAGAAATGGCACCTTTGTTAAAAGGTTTAAAAGTCAGTGGTGCCTAAATTTTTCATCAGGTACATAAAGGTGATTTTGGTGTACCATGCAACTTCCATGCATCTTCTGTTTCCATGAATCCATGCGTTTGGTCTTCACAAGCCATGCAAGCAAAGGGTCACTGCAAGGTGTTCCTTTAACGGTGATGCTTCAGCCGTATCCAAAATCCTACAAAGGAGATGAACATAATGAATGGGGAAGCAAGGAATAGCGAGCAACCAGGGTCAGGGTAAACAGAAACATCTGGGACTGATACAGGACCAATTCAAGAAGCATTGACGCTTGACAACCTCCTCAGCAAAAAGCTTTGTGAAAATCTGACACATCATGAAGTTTTTATCACTTAGAGGTCTATGAATTTTCTAAGGGCACAAATTGCTGGTTTTGCCTTGTGCCTTGTGTGCCTTGAACTTTGTTTCTTTACTGGCTACCTTGCCAAAGATGTCTAGTTTATTTCAGGATTTCTCTCGCTTTTTGGCCTTTGGTGCCATCTCATCTCCTTGACTTCACGCTTGGTGAGGAGCTTTTATCATTAGAGTCATTAATACTGAGGCTGTTAGTTTTTAGTTTCTGTCAGGTTTCTAATTTTTTTAATTTGTTTAAATACCAGCTATGCTCAGGCAAAGGACACACAGCCTCATACTGGCTACTGTGAAGAAAATTTAAACTATCCCAGCCAAAACCAGCACAGAGGTTTATCCAGATCATAGAGACCAAGAGAGTTGCTTATTCTGGAGAAGAGAAGGCTCTAAGGTGACCTTGTTGTAGCCCTTCAGCACCTAAAGGGGGCTTCAAGAAAGTTGGAGGGGGACTTTTTGCAAGGAAATGTAGTGATAGGGCAAGGGGGAATGGCTTCAAACTGAAAAAGAGTAGGTTTAGATTAGATATTGGGAAGAAATTCTTTACTGTGAAGGTGGTGAAGCACTGGATCAGGTTGCCCAGAGAAGCTGTGGATGCTCCATCCCTAGCAGTGTTCAAAACCAGGTTGGATGGGGCTCTGAGCAACCTGGTCCAGTGGAAGGTGTCCCTGCACATGGTAGGGGGATTGGAACAAGAGGATCTTGAAGGTCCCTTCGAACCCAAAGCATTCTACGTTTCTGTGATCCTATGATTCTATATTCCATACCATATGACATCTCTGTGAGCAATGAACTAGAGGGAAGGTTAGTAGTGGTGGAGGGGGCACTACTTGATGACTTTCTGGGCATCGGTTGGTTGATGCTGAGCAATTGTTTTCATTTGCATCACTTGTTTTTCTGAACTTTTATTTCACTCTGTTATTTTCTTTTTCATTACAAATTATTGTTGTTATTGTTGATCTGGAGGCACAAATGAGTTAGGAAAACAGAGGCAATAAAGGGCAATAAAAGAAAAAACAATGCAACATTGTGGGGTTTTTAACCTTTGCTTAATAGTAATGTCAGACTGTTTGCTGGGTATATGCTCACACATGGAGAAATTGTTGTGTTACTTTTTTTTATGTGTACACACTAATAATTAATGTTAGAGTCTGATCAAAATTTTTATTTTGCACCGGTGGTTCTGGGTAACTATCCAAAAGTGGTCTGTCATTATGTCTCAGCTTGTCTTTTCAACTTCAATCTATCAGAAAAGATTCACTGCCTGGGAAAGGTGACAAAACTGAGACACCCTCAACATACAGTCACAGTGGAACAGAAACAGGAGGAATTCTGCCAGCAGCCTTGCTGATGAAATTGAGAAAGGAGCCGAGCTGAGAGGGAAGGGAGCCAGTCTCTAGAAACAGTTACCCCAAATGGATTATAAAAGCTCTTCAGGTAGCTCAGACAGTAAAAAATCCAGCCGGCAGAAAGCCTGCAGGAAAATTGATGAGTGGGGTTGTCTGAGATTAATGAAAACTATACAAATAGAGCAAATTGGCAGAAGTAGGGGTAAGAGTCTGCCCTTTCATAGGTCTCATAGTTATTAATATTAAGAATCTGACATTACCCAAGACGCCTTTGATGTTCTAAGGTCTCCAAGGCCAAGAATTATGCTTCCTCCTCCTGTCTCCATCTCTATCCAAGTGCAGATACTAGACTAATGGAACAAAGTGAAATGGTCTGTCCAAAAGAGGCTTATAATATAAACACTCAAAAAGATATAGATAATGATTGGAAATATTGCAAACTCTATGACCAGCATAATAAAACTAAATGAATATTTATCATGTTCACTAGATCTGCTTCTCCATCTCCAGATGCTTCTCCATCTGCTTACAGACGTCCGTGGGGCTTTTTTGCAGTGTTTATTCATCTAGCTGTATGTATGTATATATATAAATGGCAATCATTTTAGGGTTTCCATCTCAATAAGCTCATGTGCTTTGTTTGTCTGAGTCACGCTCTAACTTCACACCCTAAGCTGCAGTCTGGTGTGGGAATGCAGAGCAGCATCCCTGGAAACACCATGTCTTGGGCCAGTTGGAGGCTTGTGATGTTGTGGCAAGTTGTCTCTGCTGGAGCTTGTATTCTCTGCTTGTTCAAGGGAAATACAAGCCCCAGGCAGTGCTTTGGGTTCCTGGCAAGTGGAAACAAGGACTGCAGCCACACAGCCTCAGCCCAAGTATGCAGTGAAGAGGACACAACTCCTACCTCCTGAAAGAGCCAGCAGATGGGGATGGGTCCAACCTGTCACGCAAAGCACCAGTTTACGACTCCTGTGAAGCCTCACCTGTGCTTTAATAGCACAGCCCTCCGTGACTCCAAATGCAGTCTTACCCACCACTGATTGAACTCTTTAAAGAAAGCCAGATCTAAAAGGGATGTAATCACGTAGTGGAAGACACAGTTTAATATCCACCATTCTTCAGAATGCAGAGGCAGCTGCCAGCCCTGAGGTGTCCAGCTCTGCAGTGCCTCAGCTCCTGGCAGCAGCAGTGCTCCAGCTGCCTCAGCTCTGCCTCCTGGCGTGCTCATGGATGCTCCTGTGCTGACCGGACTGAGCAGCTTAGTACCCAACTAATTCTCAGTTTTCCTCCCCCACATAGTTCTTTTTCTCACTTTTCCACTTCCTGATCTCTTTCCCCCGCCCCTCCTGCTGTGGCTGGAGCAAGGGGCTGTGTGGTGTTTTGTTGCTGGCTGGGGCTAAACCAAGACGTCCGTGGGGCTTTTTAAAAAAGAGAAAGAGCACAGGATCTATATGTCTCCCATCCCTGACCTGCTGCAATAACCAACATGGTAAAAATGCACGTGGCCACAGGTTTCCTGTTTCTTAATAAATCCTAAACTGCTTGATGGAGGGTGAAAGCTTCATCACAGCTTTTACGAACCTTATACCTCAGGTCAAGAATCCCATGGCCTGGTGATCTGGGGATTTTGTTGAAGTACAGTTAAGAATCAAGCTTAAGATTTAGAGGTGCAAGGTCTATAAAATCTATGAAATATCCTCCATGATTTTATAAGTGCTGTCTCTTTTCATTTTTATATATTGCCTCTGTGTGTTTATACATCACAAGTGAACTTTGTGAATAGAAATGAAATAGCTGCATTTGCATTTCTGTAAAGCCATGTTTGATTTGAGATACAAAAACTATAAATACATCTGGATGCACACTGATCCTCTGCTCTGAAAACAATACGTGCATTTGTGATGTAATCTACCATCTAATAAAGAAATTAAGGAGGAAAATAAAAATTTAAAAATGTGAACAGGGAGAAATTAACTTCAAAGTATCTCTTGAGTATTAATAAAGGTATAAGAGATAATCTTGCAGTGGAGATTCATAAAAGGATACTCTTCTGAAGTAAATAATTGGAAATCAGAACAAGTACATATGTCAAATGGGTGGGGCTACCAGCAAGAACATGGTGGAGCAATGTGTTGAGATGATTAAAGGAAAAAAATGGAATATAGGAAATAACATGATGAAATTTTTAAAAATTACATGGGAAAGAGGCAACATTTCAAATTCACAAGGGAAACAAGAAGGTATTGTAGCTCTTCTTGTGACACTTTGAGGAAACCTGCATCAGCAATACCAAATTACCCCAGGCAGATGACATTTATAAGAGGGGAAATCATTGTGCCATGCATTTGTGCAGATGGCACCACAAATCATAGATGTTTAAACTGTGTCTCAGATTTGTATGTGCTCATTGTCTAAAGAAGAGATACACACGGCGTGTCTGCTTCAAAGAACTCAAGTAAAAATAGACTGAATTCTGGAACTGAGGGAGCCCTGCAGTGCCCACTGAGCTGTCGGTGGGTGTGTTACTGTTATACAAGGGAGACACAGAAAATACACAATCAACAAAAATGCTTATCAAGTATTCAAAGGTCATGAGGAAAAATGTCCCCGAATGCAAGCCTGTTCAGAGTCATAAGATTCTTCAAAAAAAAAAAGTAAATAGACCCTTCTTTTCTGATTTCTGGATAATTAAGGCTTCATACAATTTTTTTTCTTCCAGCTTTTCTCATCAAACAAAATTTTGAATATCTTTTTTTTGAAAAAGGCAATGAAAATTCCCACAGACCCATATGATGCCAGAAACTGGAGGCCTAGCAAAAGCATCGCCACTAACTTGTGTTAATTAGCAGCTTTCAGTGACTGTCCAAATTCAACTGTCATTTCTGACAATATTGGCTTTAGTACAATATACAGTCCTATATATATATATATATATATAGGACTGTATATATATAGTATTTATAGAAAGAATACTCTGTATAGAGTACTTTGTATACAAATAGTATGCATGTATGGTATTATCTGTACAGCTTGCTTAGTAAAACTATAGCCAATTTGTATGCAACTGTAGTTGTAGGGATGCTAAATCTCCTAAGAGAAAGAAAGTTCCTGCCAGGAAACCTGCTCCTCTGTGGACTCATCTCCATGGGCCAAGGTTCCTGCCAGGACCCAGCTCTGACCTTGACTTTCCACAGGCTGCAGCTTCTTTCACAGCATATCTGCCTTCTCTGGGATCTTCCAGGGGCTGCAGGTGGATCTCTGCTCCATGAGGACCTCCATGGGCTGCAGGGGCACAGCTGCCTCACCATGGGCTGCACCAGGGGCTGCAGGGGAATCTCAGCTCTGGTGCCTGCAGCACCTCCTGCTCCTCCTTCTGCACTGACCTTGGGGTCTGCAGGGCCGTTCCCCTCACATATTCTCACTCGTCTCTCACACCTGCTGTGCAGCATTTTATCCCTTTCCTCAAATATGTTATCACAGAAGCATCACCAACATCACTGATGGGCACAGTTTTGGCCAGTGGTGTGTCCGCCTTGGAGCCAGCTGGAACTGTGTGTATGTGTGTGACATGGGGGCAGCTTGTGGTGTCTTCTCACAAAAGACAGTCCCCTCAGACAGACCTATAAAGTCAGAAAACTAGGACAGATCCACGAAATGGAAACAGATGGCTCAGTGGAAGGTAGTGTTTTACAGTATAGCTCACTGATTAAAATACACTGTAGTCTCTTGGGATCTACCAATCTTACCATGCTATAGAAAAAGTGATTCTTTCTTATTTCTTGGTGACTGTTATACAAAAGCAATAGGGTGAAGATCAATGAAAACCACCCCCTTAAATTAAGTCTCAAGAGTATCTTTCTTTCCTTGATAAGGGAGATAGAAACACCAAGGGGAAAGATTCAGCAGCTGAGCTGCTGAAGTGTACCCATCATTTATCACATGAACCAACAATTCTGTAAGAATTACCCAGTAAGGTATTTAAATATCCATCTCCTGGGGGCCACACTTCAAACCAACAGCTGAATCGCTTTTTCGCACCTTTTCTTGTGCCCGTTTTTTGCTGTGACACATAAGGCACCAGTGAATGACTGGCCTCAAAGAAATCTTCACTAAAACCTGAGGTGGTCTGGCAGCCACAGAAATCGTTGCAATTGACTGAGTCAGTAGGCTGTCTAAGATTTCAGTCATTAATAAGAAATCTTCTCATTTTCTCCTAACAATGACAACAAAAATAAGCTCTAACAAAGCAAGAAACTAAGGGCAGCAAGACTGTGTAAGAGCCAGAGAAGACTTTATGTGCATTCAGAGACCAGAAAAACTAGAGGGAGTGGAATGTACTGAAGAACTTCAAGCAGCTTTGGATGTTGTTGAGATAATAGTTGGTAGCTGAGGCAATATCCAGGACTTGCACTTTTCTTGCTCTCCCTCTGTTGCTTTTTTTGATGGTTAGAGAGAATAGGGCACTGGACCCTTGGTCTGAATCAGGATGGACCTTTTAATGTTATGCAGTAAGTGAAATGAAGACAGCTGAAATCTCTTTGGGGGACTCCAAGACTTCTTCCAACAGGAATCCAGGGTAATTGGGCAACAATTTTTTGGCCTGCAGAGATCACGCCGTACTGTGTGCAAGTAAAATTGTTCTCCAGTAACTCATTGGAGCCATGCAATTTGGCATTCTGAGTCAAACAGGCAAAACAGACTTGACTTGGGGAAATTAATTTAATTTATTGCCAGTTAATAACAAAGTAAGATAGTAAGAAGTAAGAACAAATCTTAAAACACTTTCTGCCCACCTCTCTCTTCTTCCCAGGCTCAACTTCACTTTCAAATTTTTTATTTCATCACCTCAAGTAATGCAGAGGGATGGGGAATGGGGTTTGCACCCAGTTCATGTCACTTCATGTCCGCCAGTCCCAACTCCTCCAAAGATGCCAACATCTACTCTGAGCTTGTTTCCTTTTCTGTCTTTGGACTGTGGAGAGCAAGAAAGACATCCCAAGAGAATATCTCACTTGCTGAGGTATCTGTCCTGGGAATCAGGAACAGTCTTTGGACATGATTTGACATAGGCTGCAGAAGAAATACACATGACCAGCACAAATAGTTGGCTGACCTTTAGACAAAAAATTTGGGTGAGATGCATTATCACATGTTCTGGTAAGTCTGCCTACAACAAATAAAACTGAAACCTAGAAAAGTTTAATTGAAAAATATAAGGAGTACACCATAAATATGGAAAAGTAGATAACCTACAAAAATTCTCTGTCTTCTAATACTCCTAGGTTAACAGTAACGCCTGTAAGGGAATTTTAAATTTATATATATATATACATCTAATATTTTGAGTGAATAACTTGTTTTTCCCCAGGAACTATAGCTTTCCTGAGGCAGATGAGTTGAGATTTCTCTTTTCTTGTCCATATATTCTTAGTTTCCTTTGGTATTTGAAATTGTTTGTCTTGCTTGCATCTTCTTTAATGCCCTTTTACAAGACAAAGTGAGGCATCAGTTTACGGTGGTTGTTTTTTGTTAGGAGTCATTTGTTTTTTTCTTGGCTCTATCTTACCTTCCTCTATTTTATCTTTTATCAAAGACAGTAAGAGACAATGAAGATGATTTTTTCCTTTACAACTGAGATTTTACCCAATTTCAGCCAATATTCATGCTGCAACAAATGGTCCCTCCAGGTCATTTGGTAGAAGATGTACTGCCATTTCTAAATGGCTATAAGCGTGTTAATCTTGTCATAATTCATTTATGAGGTTTCAGCTAGTTAATCTATAATAACACAATTCTATCAGCCAGCAAATTGATATAAGTTTTGCCTTTGTTACATTCTATTTTTCCCCATCTTTGTCTCAATGGCTATCCCCGTTGTGGTCTGTATAGTTTTGACAGTTTGTGGTTGACCCCATTACACTGATCTAATTGATGACCACTTGAATTATGATGACAAAGCAGCTGTATTAATCATGTAACACATCTGACTTTTACCACATTAGCCCTCTGGGAAATCCTTTAGCAAATTATATCCACATGTTAAGCTCCTTTGAACAGTCAGTCCTGCTAAAGCCTTAGCCACCAAAATCCATTTCTTTTCTTTAGAAATCGGCCTCTTGATTTCTAACGACTTAGCCTTTTCTCCACCAGGTTAAAACCAAATTATATGAACATTTCACGCACAAAGAACACTCATTTTAGTATAGGCAAGTGGAATTAACACAGAAGCTGTCAAATGATTTGAATAGTAAGTACGTAACAGCAGCTTGCAAGCCTGAAAAACTTCACTGTTCTTCCTTTTTCCTGTGTGCTGAATATGACTTGGAATATTTAAGTCCATCCCTTTTTTGTGGCTTCTCCAGTGCTCAGAGCTCTGCCTGACAGGAAGTCCTAGAAATATACTCATTAAGAAGAGATTTAGAAAAAACTGGTTTATAACTAGTGAAAGCTACCCATCTCACTCCACCAGTCAGGTGTTAAGTGAATTAGAAAGAAATGGCAAAAGTACTGGTTTCTTTAGGGCAATTTTAAGAATTTAACTGAAATAGTTAATTAAAAGTTTCAAAGCTTACAAATTTGCTAATCCTTCACAGACCCAAGGGTTGCTATTGCCCAAACACAAGAGTATTATTCAGTAGGTGAACCAACAGCCTGCTTAGGTGGGATAAAATCTCTTATTATTTGTCTTTACACAAAGAAGGTAGCCCTAACAGGTGTTAATCAAAAGTTATAGGTCTTGTCTCAACAGATTTGTGGTATATTTACTGACTGCACTTAAGTATGAGGCCACACAAGTGTGATAGCAGTAAGTTTACACATCTACTTTACTGCTGCATTTTATTTCAATTACAAGTGGCTTTAATACTTATCACACAGTGTATTACAGGTCTCATAATGGAGCTACTCTTACAGGGGCATTTGAAATAAAAGAAATAGTTCAGTAGGTTAAAAAAATTATTTTTTGAGCCTTCTAAGTGGGACTTTTTTTTTTTTGTGTGTGTGGTTATTGTGGATAGTTCTCTGGAATTATTTAGTTTTATTATTCCTCCTACCAAAATCAGACAAACTGCATTAAAATCAGTCAGGGTATTTTCTGATAATGAAATATCTTGTATGCATGGGTGCTGTGTGCAGTGAATCAGAAGATTATGAAATGTGTTTCAGGAAGTGCCTGTGCACCTAGGCAAGTGAACAATCTAACCTACTGCTGTAAAATACAGTGGTCATGCTGACAGAAAAACATCCCTATACAAAGCATGCAAAGAAAAAATGCTGACACTCTAAGTGATCTACCAAGCTACATTAAAATGCTGACTTCAACTCCCACTGTGCCCCAGCAGCAAGAAACGTTGTGGGATTTTTCAAAAGACATTCTCATGACATTCGTCACGTTTATTACCTTATAAGGTTTTCCTTTTTGCCCTCGTTAAACTGTAAAGGATGCTGCTGCCTCATTGTCTGCTCTTGGTGCTCGATCCACCCACACAGCTCACACTGTCTGGAACCAGGTCACAGAATCATAGAATCATAGAACAATTTGGGTTGGAAGGAACATTAAAAATTATCTAGTTGCAATCCTACTACCGTGAGCAGGGAATCTTCCACTAGACCAGGTTATTCAGAGCCCCGTCCAACCTGTCCTTTGACACTTCCAAGGATAAGGAGTCCACAACCTCTCTGGTCAACAAAGAGCAGGGTCAAAGAGAAATCTCTTTATGACAGAGTAGCATGCACAAGTCTGTTTAGGGCGAAGTCTCAGAGAAATCTCTTTCCAGTTTCCCTCCTATAAAGGCACATTTTGGCATCCAAGAGAGATTTTTCTAGGACACACAGCAGCATTGAACTCAGCTACATTCACCACAGGTTTTAACAAGTGTAACATTTTCATTTTCACAATGTACTGAATATACTTCTTTCCTGCACTGCATTGCCTCTGAGCTGCAAGGGAAAGGGATGGAAAGAGTACAATTGCCTTGAGATCTATCTGGGGTCCATCATTGCCTGAAGAGCCTTCCTGGGGGCATATTACATTTGAATTTTCAGGGACAAGAAACCTTCAAGAAAGAAACAAATTTCCTGAGGAAAAGGATAGCCATCTAGATCAGCAGATACACCTTATGATACAGTCATTACTACCAGAAGAGACAACCAAGGCTTGCCAAGGGGCCTGATCCCTAATATGTTATATCCAAAGTCATTTTAACATAGAAAAAAACAAATCTTCCACTGCCTGTCCCACAGGAAGATGTGTGTCTAGTCTTTTTTCTCAGTGTGGCTCTGTTTGCCTATTCACAGATTACTTAATGGAAAAACAAATGCTCAGTAGTTCTGCACTAGCAGACTTCCACCCTGTGTGCAATCCTCCACTTGGTCATGTTTCTTTGTGTATATTTATTCTTACCAGGGTCATTAACACAAGATTAGATGTTTTGACCAATGTTAATAGAAGAAGGTGTGCTGCTGTTTTCCCTGCAGCATTTTTCAGCTTTCCTTATCTTAGGTAGGAAAACAAAGGATGCTAGAGTGCAAGAAACCATTCCAGCCTAAAAAGCTTTAGACCATTAGTAATGCTGGAATTAAAAGATTAAAACACTTGTTTCAAGTGCTAAGTAGTCATGTTCTCTTATTAATGTCACACTCTACTAAGCATTATGCCATACTTTGTAATGCATGGATTCATCCTACACATCCTGTGCAGAAAAGTGCTTTGGGCTTGTGTTTAAATTTGAGTGCTCTCCTAAATCAAGATTCCAGGCTTTATACTCTCTGACATTAATTTCCTCCTCTCATTCCCCCGAAACCCAGTTCTCAGTGCCCTCAAATGTGCTTACTTTGAAAGCCACACTTCAAAACTCAGTGATTTTATGAAGACCCAGAGCAGACACTTAATCTAGAGCCATCCCCAGACATCATATGCCCCAACGCTTCATTGAGTCAGACCTACTGGGCCTTAAAGGGACTCTGCTCTTGCAGTTCCTGCTGAGGCATTTCTATCTGTGTTCCTGCAGAGGCATTTTTAACATCTGTCTGAGTTGCCTGTACTGCATAGCTGGATGTATGACAGACTCTCAGAGACGGACATTTATCACTCCTGCATTACCGTACTCTGTTCTTGCTGTACTGCGGGGAAGAGCCTTACTTATCACATTAAAAATGCAAGGAACAATTAAAGAATCCCACTCTTAATGAGATAGCACTTCTCCCATCAATTTTAAGCAATGAATATTGCAAACTCCCTTTCAAGCATGTTAGACCAGTACTCACAACTCTCTGCTGTCAGGGACACAAGCTCCTGCTGAAATGTGCTGAGCTTCTGACACTTGCAGGATCTGTGCCGAGCCTGAGTGTTGGGTGGCTGTCACATCTAATTAAACTCAATCCAGTCCAGGGATCCTACCTCTAAGTCACAGTCCTTGGCCAGACAGGCTGAAGTGCTGCTCTAACTAGAATACGTGGAGTGCAATTCATTGAATATACTAAATATAGGATGTGCCAATTTATGAAGAGCAAGGAGAGCTAGACAAATTTCTGTTTAAAAATGTCTGATTTTTTTCCCTTGGAAATGAATGTATGTGAAATGATTTAAATGTTGGAGATCTTAGGGGGAAAAAGTCAGTGAAAGTACTGTAGACCTTAGGGGAAGAAAACTTTCATCATGAGACGATGAATTTATCTCTGACAAAAGAGAAAACCCAAACAGGCACCAGAGAAAATACAGCATTAATTGCTGCACTAATCAAGTGAGCCAGCAGTGTGTAACAACTCATCACTGCTCACTCCAAGTGTTCAAGTGACTGAAATAAAGCATCCTTCAACTTTTTAAACAAAAGGAGGATTGTGAAAACTTTAAACAAAAGGAGGATTGTGAAAACATGATGTTTATCACTGAGTTGATCTAGCTGGCTAGTGTATGCTCCTGCAGAATCAAAATAATGCAGGAAAGAGGTTTGGTCCTGAACCTCAGTGTTGAGGGAAAATGTAATTCCTACAGCCTACTCATATTCAATCCCGTTTCTAATTTTTTCTACAAGCTGTATATTCAAATTGGTGATTACAACCTGGTATAGGTTATATATATGTGTGTAAAACCTTTTACAGTCTTTCAGTTTGTATGATATTGCAGAGAAGAAACAGATTATGAATGAAGTTACTTCTTTTAATGATAACTTTTGAAAAATGAGTAGAACAGGGTTGTTTGCTAATAATCCCTATGACAGTTGCATGACA
This sequence comes from Pachycephala philippinensis, assembly GCA_013397055.1. Lineage (NCBI taxonomy): Eukaryota > Metazoa > Chordata > Aves > Passeriformes > Pachycephala > Pachycephala philippinensis. The sequence goes on from VWZT01011752.1 coordinate 108,129, forward strand.
TTGCTCAAAGTATGGACAGAGATCTCAGACTGTCTGGAATGACAACAAGAAAGTAATTAGCCCAACACTGACCAAAGAAAATGCTTTTGTTCTGGCAAGGTTTGGATTTCTACTTGGAATAATTTAGGTGGGAAGGGAGTTCTGTATCCCATTTAGTCCACCTGCCTCCTAAGAGGAGGTCTAGTTTCAAACTTAGGGGAGGATTCTCAGAGTATTTACTGGTCAAATTTTGAAAATCTTCAAGGATGTCAATTCCGCCACCTGACTTTGAAATTTTCCTTGTTGGAAATCGGGAAGTTGTATTTCTTCCTCCTTGTCTTTGATTGTGCACCTTCGAGCAGGGTCTGGCTCCATATTCACTACCTCCCTTATGATCATTTAGCATACATTCAGGGTATCATCTCCTGAATTATTCTGCAGAGATGCTGACACACCTTTGTGACCAGTTCAGGCAGCAAATTTAACTCAACTTTCCAGAAGCAAATTATGAACAGAAACAAACATGTCATTGCAGGGAGATAGGATTTTAAAAGCAATGGTCTCTCTAGTCATGCAGAAAATATATATCTCATCCTGATTCAAACATTCATTGAAAACAATTAGGGATGGCTGTCACTGTTAAATGTAATGAAAAATGCCTTCAGTTGAGGCAATATCACATAAGATGATAACTGTTAAATTGGTTAAAGTTAAATGTTCTTTCATTGCCAATATTCTCGAGTCCAAATGGGAATGCATCCAAACCCAGACTTGTGGACTTCATTTCTACAGGAAAACTCCCTCAAGTGGAGGATGTCTGTCACTAAGATGGTAATTTTCTTCTGCAAATTCACCATAATAGAGCAATTATTTGGCTCATATATTAAACTTCTTATAATCTTTGGACAGTCAAATCCAAGAGTTTCTCACATTCCTTTTATGCTGTGGGACCTAGAGCTGGAGGCAACACTCCCAGTGGGGTCTCCCTAGAGCAGAGGAGAGGGGAAGAATGAACTCCTTTGAGCTGCTGGTCACCCTTCTTTTGATGCAGCGCAGGACAGGATTGGCTTTACGGGCTGCAAGAGCACATTGCTGAACCATGCTATGCTTTTCGTCCAGCAACACCCCCAAGTCTTTCTACCCAGGACTAGTCTTGACCTATCCTCTGCTCAGCCTGTACTTGTGCTTAATTTACTACATATTTGTGGGATTTTAATTGTTAATATCCCCCATGCCTTCTAGATGGTGTGTATGTGTGTCAGTTTGGATTTTGGGGTTCTTTTGCTTCTTTCTTTGTTTGGGATTTCATTTATTTGGCTTTGGGTTTTGTTGTTGGTTTTGTTGTTGTTTATGTGTTTTTCTGGGAGAACATATACATACCTATTCTCCAAGACTATGGTCTTTTGTACTGAAGGCCCTTGGGTTTGAGTTCAACCTCCTGCACCTCGGGCCAGCGAGCTTTCCTGAACTCTGTGCTGGTAAAGACGTTCACTAATGCCATGGCAAAGAGGGCTAGCAAGGAAATGTAACACCATAGGAGAAAAATGCACGAGGTGATAAGACCCACAAAACCTGATTTTTTTTACATCTCTTGTGTGACACCCAGACAATTCTATTTGCAGATTAGCCACTGCTAATCCCTTCAGGCTTAGTGACTTCTAGGGACTTCAGACAGGTTAAATTGGTATTACTAACAGTTGAGAGCATACTACAACAGAAATAAAAAATAATGTTGCAAAATCTTCATCCCTTTGATTCCAGAGCTGATATGAAGCAGCTGTCAGGTATTATCAGCAAGGGCATAACATTTAGAAAGTATTTAGAACATGTATACACTATCTATCTGTACATACCTAAACATATATAGCTGCTTTATGTTTTGCGATAATACTATATGTAACGTATTCTCTCTGAATTAGCTTTGGTATTCCTTCTTTCAACCTTGGGTATAAGATTTTTCCTGTAAGCTTTTGCCCCTGCTGATTTTCTGTAGGTCTCTATACCTGAAAAAGTCAAACTTGATTTTCACACTAAGCTGCACCATGACTGTGGGGTTTATGGCACCCATATTGAGACATCTTAATGGTGATTTGTTCTTGTGCAATAATGTCATCATTATTTTGTGTCATTCTCATCTCTATAGATTTCTATAAAATATGCTCATAAAACTCAAGCAGCAATCTGAAATTTCTATATTTCCCGTTCCTTTTAAAGGTTACCTAGAAACATCTGCAGCACAATAACAGTAAACTATCACACACCTAAGAATACTTGCTGTAAACTGCTCCATTGTGCCAATTAAATGCGGTATGAACTCTACACAGGGGAGCACTTTATTGCTTCATTATTGCTTTTATATAATTTTAAATCCTGTTCACTGCAGCAACAAACATCCAGGCAAATATTTAAAAAGCTAAACGGGGAAATGTAGAACAAGTAATCTGCTACTGGAAACTTTAATGTGTGCAACTCCACATATGGCATATCTGTGTTCAGGGTGCAATAAAATATTTTCAAAGGCACAAAGAAAATGGCATATTTGCCTTTTTAATACAAGCAATTAGACATAATGGGAGGGGATCTAACTGGTAGTGGACTGACTTAGATAGCAACATGTGCTGGTGTTACACATATTGCAGTGATAGTTTAGGAGAAGCATAAACCTAGACAGGCCCAATTCACTATTAAAAAAACCATGGTTGTGTGGGGGCATAAGAGATTACCTGTTGAATAAAGAATTTTGCCGACAATGTAATTCATCAACATTGCAACAGATTGAAAATTCTGGTCAACAATTGCCTTTGGTGCAATTAAGGTTTGAGAAAAAATAGATATGTTTTGAAGTTGTTTCCTTTACAGGTCTCCAACTATCTGAGTTTGGAGAGTCAGAGCCCTTGAGCTGCTATTGAAAAGCCAGTGAGGTGGCACAGCTCATGTCTTTCTTGTGTGATTAATGACAAAACTGGAGGGCTTAAACAGCAGGTGCCTCAGAACTGTGGTGATGATGACAATTTAGTTTCATTAGAATGTTGTCTCTCTGCTCTTTCTGTTACTTTATAATAGAATTTTTTGTCAAAGCCTTTCAGCTTTCAGTCTGCATGGTCATAGAATCATAGAATGGTTTGGTTTGGAAGGTACCTTAAAGACCATCTAGTTCCAACCCCCCTGCCATAGGCAGGGGCACCTTCCACTAGACCAGGTTGCTCAAAGCCCCATCCAATCTGGCCTTGAACACTTCCAGGCATCCACAACTTCTGTGGGGAACCTGTTCCAGTGCCTCACCACCTTCACAGTAAATAACTTCTTCCTTATATCTAACCTAAAGTTCCCCTCTTTCAGTTTGAACCCATGACTCCTGTTCCCTATCACTACAGTTCCTCATGAAGAGTCCCTCTCTGGCTTCCTTTGTAGGTCCACTAAATGTCCTGTCATGCCCTAGGAACAAACAGCAACCAAGGAAGACATAATTTATGATGCACCATAAAATGCTGAAAAGACCTATTTCTGTTTCTGGAGTCATTTATGCGTAAAGAGTTCTGTGCTTTTAAACTAATTTTCTTTTTTTAGGATTACACTATAGCTACATCAGATCCTCCAGCATGGTGTTCCCTCTGGCTTGTCCTGTTCTGGATAAGTTTAGTCCATCTGACAAGCCACAAATTGAGGAAATGGCTGCCTGTCCTTGGCAGCAAGGCTGTGCCAATACTCCACCAGATTTCCCAGTCTTTCCTAGCAACCCTGTAAAACAGATGAAATTCAATTCAAGAGGGAAAAGTGAGAGGAAAAATGCAATGAGGATATTAATGATACATGGTGGAATGCAACCAACTTGGCTCTCTCTGTGTAACCCCTGTAGGCTTTCTGCTTTGAAATAAAAGTAATTAATTCAGAAATGCACAAAGCCACTTCATGACAAGAACATCTATTTTAGGATTACTCCACTTTTATTTCAGAATGCAGTGGCCACTTGAGGGCAATTCCAAAGTAGATGTGAAGTAACACCTAATGAATCTAGCTAAGTTTCTGGTAATGACAAGGTCATAATATCACTTGCCACCATGAAATAGCACATAACCTCATCCACTTACATTTCACTGTGTTTATTTTACTATTTCTTGCTTTCCTAAACAAGGTTCGCATGAATCTCTTCAGCACTAGTTACTACAGCCGCCTTTTAGGGAGTTAGTTAAAAAGACTTGTAGAAAATTTATGGCAGTAAGATCCCGAAGGGTTTTGAAAGAAAGAGGTGAAAATACAATCAAAGGATACATCAAGAAATCAAGAGGTCTTAGTTAAAGGTGAAAAAGAGTACTTAATTTTGGCTTAGGGTAGGAAGGAGAAGGAAGAAAAGCAGCAGTGAACTTGTTCTGTACCAGAACAAGAAGCCCAGAGCTTAGAAACACAGATTCAGCTGCATATTTCTATTTATCAGGCAGGCAGAATATGGCTCATACCTCATCTTCTTTTCAAGGTGAACCACTGAAGGGTTGCAAGAGAAGCATCAAGAGAGAAATACACTTGTTATGGTAACTCAGAAGTGAGACAGTAGGGGGTTCTTGCTCCTGATCTGGTATTTACTCAGCTGAGCAGACTCCCAATCCTCCAACTCCCAAGTGTAAGCTACTTTCAGTTTGCCTTTTCTGTATTTACAGATATAAGGAAGAAATTCTTTACTATAAGGGTGGTGAGGCACTGGAACAGATTGCCCAGAGAAGTTGTGGACTCCCCATCCTTGGAAGTGTTCAAAATCAGGCTGGATGGGGCTCTGAGCAACCTGATCTAGTAAAAAATGTACCTTTCCATGGGAGGGGGGTTAGAACTAGACGGTCTTTAAGGCCCTTTCCAATCCAAAGCATTCTATTACATGACTCTATGATATTTTCAAATCATTTAATCTGTCACAGTGAATGGCACCACTACATTTTTTCATTTATAAAAGACTATTATCTTTGAATATTTGCTGCAGTCCCCATGATCTCAGAGGAACAAAAAAGGAAAGAATCAGTCTCATTATTTTACTGCCAGTATCTGCCCAAGAAAAATTTAAGCACTCTTTCTGTATGAAGTGATTACAAGGGAGCTGAATTAGATTTTAACCTCTGAAGAAAACCAGAAAAATGTAATTGAAGCCAATAGGTAATTTGCATTTTTCTGTGTGATAGAGGTCAGGACCTACCTTTGTTCACTGCTTTAGTACTGGTTTACCAAGTATAAAGTCTGCAATTGGAATACATGTTTTTAAAATAATGGGTTTACCCTACTTGGTTGGCCAGTTTGTCTACAGCTTACAAATGGAGGGTTCAGACCTGTGCCCGCCCCACAGATGAATTTCAGCTTTTTGTGTACTGAAACTATCTTAACACTCTGATAGCAGTTTCACTCACACAAAACAAAGCACATATTCAAGTAATGATGCATATATAATGTTTGGTCTCTGTTTCCATTTTACTTCATCCTGTGGCTAATTGCCTCACTGCAGACTGCCAATTAGTTTGACTCCCAGCTGTATTCAGGAAGCCAAGTGGGAATGCCTGCATAAGCCTTTGAAGTCCTTTACATTATCTGCTAATCTAAAAAGCTTATCAACACAGCATTTGAGAGGAAGAAATGAATACTTATGAAAAAACATTAATCTTCCTGAAGCTTTGGAAACTGCTTTGACACAATAAGAGATGCTAAAGTGAGGTTTTGTCCCCAGTCCTGTTCTCTCAATTCTATCAGGATGCTCTGATAACACTGGAACTATAAAAAACCTCCTGTTTTAAACAGTTCTCCAGATATTGATGAAATTCAGTAGGAAGGAGCAACAGGATGTTTTTGTTAACATGTGCTGATCACCACCACTAATAAACTCTAGACTCACCTTGCTGAAGAGTTATGACTGAACTTGACATTTTGTGCCTCAGAGACAGTGTCATCACACCATGTTAAAGGCAGGTGAGAAAGTGCCAGGAGGCTGGGAAAAGCCTTGAGCTGTTTGACCTGAAGCTGAAGCATTTATTTTCTCTCTTTCTTCAGTAGCAACAGTAAATGAGCAGAAAGATAGATATACTTAATGTGAAGCCCTAAATTCTAGACTTATTTCTGCTGATTATTCGCCTACAGTCATGTTTTCCTCCAACAAAAGCAAAAGCTCTCACATCTGCCTATGTGTGCTATGGGCTGATGGTGAGAATATAATTAACTAATAATGATATTACACTTCAGTAATATTAGATTTGGTTGGCTGAAGGCTATTGCAGCATCCTCAGTAAGTCCAAGCAGCTGGTAGGGGTTTAGGTCCTCCTAACTTTGATGAGGCTTGCAAAACAATACTTTAGGCCCAATAACAGCTTCCTGTAGCTCATAGGCTCAGAACATTGTATTCCCTGTTCTTAGGTCTCAGGACACGAGGAAGGATCTGAGCTTTTGGCTAGGTTGGTAAGGATACAAAACTGCATTTCTACTTTTCATTACTTCTGGTCACTGCTTCAACATTCTTTCTGGCTGTACTAGCTTGGTTTGCTTTCAAACACCATTCAATTCTGCCATATATCTCACGTTCTTATTATTCTTTTCCTTTCTCAATAGAGTCAGAAGCAAACCTTTTTATTAGCTGCTGGGAAGAACTTAGTGTTGGTATTTTGGTTTTCTTTCTAGTGTTTTTTTTTTACATTCCTAGGCATTAGTCAGTCATATGTGAAAGAGGGTTCCTGAAGGAGCTACAAAGTTAAACACACAATTGTGATCTCTTGCAGATGTTTATCTTTCTTCTTTGTTGTTGTTTCCTTTGAACAAATTATCCAAAGTTGTTTAAACTGGAAGCCTGCAATCATACTTTGTCAATGGAAAAAAAAAATTATTTTGGTTCTGGAATAAGTGATTCACCTTGCTAACACAGGGGTATGTGTAGGAGGAAAAAATACTACAAAATTTCAAAATGTGTTCTTTCCATTCATCATGAACTATTCCTTCCCAACACCTTTTTACTTCATTTTAAATCTCTGCCTTCTCTTTTTTTCAGTTTTTACTCTCAGGTCATATCTCTGCTTCACATGCTCGTATCGTTACTTTTACATTTACTGTTGGTTATTCAAATGCAATAATATTACGTAAGTATGGGAAAGAAACAACTTTCTCTTTCCAAGTTGTTTCTATTTGCTTCCAGCATGGATAGATGGATGTGTGTACAGATGGACAGACTAAGAGATACATAGGCATATGTGGACCACTGCAGAACACACATTAACATATCACATTAAAAATCTTTTAGTTTTGCATATTAATATATGTTACATAAATGTTCTCTGTTATATACAAACTTGAAATTAAAACAAGAAAGAAGAAAAGTAGATACAGTGAGGCAGAATAATGCACTGGGCTAGAAATTAAAAATAAGGTGAGTTTCAAGCTCCTTGAAGTACTCTCCTGGTGTAAAGAATCAACTTTTTTGCTGAGCAGTCGCTCTTGATGTGAGGGAAAGGTGTGAAGCTATGCTTTTTGCAAGTAATAACCTGTAATTCCCTGGGCTCAGAAAATGAAGCAGGCAGCTCTGCAACATCATTGGACCACAGGGCAATATTTTTGTGAATGGTTGAAAGAACAGAGGGCCTATGGTATTCATAGCATCTGTTACTTGAAAGCTGAGAATAAGTAGCAGTTAAGGTGTGATTTCTTTAATCACTAACTAAATTTTTGAAGGGACTGGCAATTTTTATGACAAGTGATCTTACTCACAATTAAAGCACCGCTGTAATTTGTCTTTCCCTGGCATGTAATTTATGGTGTTCCAGCAGAGGAAGAAAGAAGAGTGGAGACTACAGAAATCACATTCCCTATGCAGAGAGAAAACCAGTAGCATGGGTGCAACTCAATCCTGATGTCTCCCAGACTGGGTGGAATAAGAGCATTGGCATTGGTAAGAAGCTTCATGCAGAATAATACGAGATACAGAAAGTTCCAAGACTTAAAAAAATATTTCAGGTACATACTAAAATTATGCTGTTGTCTCTGCAAGTTAGAAAGTTGGTGACACTTAGAAGGGCTTGTTTTAAAGGCTGAAATAATGTGGACAGACTTATTCACATAGCATGCGTAACGTTCACAAAAAGTGCTTACCTATTATACTGCTTATGAAACTCATTTTATAGGCTAGCATAGGCGCTCCTGCAATTAGAACTTTATGACCCCTGGATTAAAAAAAACACATCAAACACATATAAAAATTCATTGGTGACATTAGACCAGCTTAAGAATGACTCAGGGAGCTGTTATGATTCCATCTGTTTCAACAGCAGTGAACCACGCAGCAGAAGATGCCTGCAAAGAAATCCTAATTATACAGCCAGGACAGTTCCTAAAACTTTCAGGATGAATGAGAATAGCAACCAGTTTCCATTCTAAAAGGAAAGGAATAAAAAGAAAATAATTAACAGAATCAGAGCTTTGCCAGGCTCTGAAAAAACAGCTGCTGTCTTTCCAGGGTTACTCTTCAAAACATGCTGTCTAAAGAATAGTCTTTTCAGAAAAAAAGTTAGCATACTTTGACAGAAATAGCCAGAGATCTTCCAGCCAGTTACAGCAGATGGCAGTTCAAAAGACAGAGGACATCTGTCTATGATTCATTCAGCTTTGCAAAAGATTATGGGAGTTTGAGATAGCACTCTCAGCAGAGCTTTTATTCCTCATAGGTGAGAGTGGAGTCACCTCCATCTGGCAAAAGGTCTAACAGTGATGCCAATTTGCCAACCAATCCTCATTACTGATCAAGAAGTTACCTTAGGTGATATGCAGATCTTCAGGGAAACATTACAAGATGTGGATGTGTAATGCTTTCAGACAGAATGCTTTGCTCCTATAGACAAAATCTGCTTTCAGAATGTTTTTCCTTTTCATTTTGTAAATGGACAATGAAGAGCCAGGAAGTCAGCTAGGGAAAGATTCTTTCACAAATGTTTCATTTGCAGTTAAAGAAATTATGAAATAAACTATTGTTGGTGGAGTTGCAAAACTGCAGTGATTCAATGATAATGATTGTCTCAACTATTTTTCTTCTCCATTTGAATCATCATTGACAGCTGAAAAATATAAGTTGGTACCCTGCCAAAATAACTGTGACTTTGTTATGAAAGGATATCAAGAAATTTTCCACAATCAACGATGATTTTATCTCTTGCCAGCTGGTTTCACGCATTTCAAAAATGGTATACTTGAACTCATTTACCAGAGTTAACTGTCTTCAATGTACATACACAGGGTTGCGTAAGAAAATCAAAAGTTTATTCTTTGAATTTCTCCACAGATGTGCCAATTAACTGCAGTAGACTTAAGACATGACCTCGTATAGGCAGAGCAGCTGTCAGATGGCCACACAATTTTTAATGTCTTGTAGACTGAATAATTGTCTTTCTAGAGTGTATACGAACCAAAGACAGAGGTAGAGAGGATGTGACTGTTTTCTGGAGATATAGAACAGTGGGGATAAAAAAGGATTATGCTATCTCACTGCTTACATATGCCCATGGATTTTATTGGTTTATTTACCTATTTTCACAAGTGTACAGTAGTCTAATTGATGTATAACATTTTGACTGCATTATTTTTAGTTCGTGCAGGAAATTAATAACTTTTTAATAGATTTGACCGATGTAATGTGGATTTATAGAATGGATTGTTATTTATGTCATGACATGTAAGACACAAGAATTTGCAGGTGCTTGTCACAAACAGAATAAATAGATTTACTTTTTTCTAAATATGTAAATGACATGACAGCATGAAAATTGTAATAAACCAGAGGTTTTAAACCAGCAGCTGAACTGCATGACTGAAATTGTCTATTCTAATCCCATCAAGTGGCAAATCCTGTAGGTATACTGGTGGCATCACCATATCATAGAATCTTAGAGTAGCCCAGGCTGGAAGGGACCTTGAAAGATCCTCTGGTACAACCTTTCATGGGAAAGAGAATCTGTATGAGATGATCTAGGTTCTGTCCAATGGTAGCTCAAAACTTTCAGTGATGGGGGCTCTACCACTTCCCTGGTGATGGTCATTCCCTTGGTCCAGTTAGTGACTGTTCTTACTGCAAAAAATATCTTTCTTACACCTAGGTAACTGCTGATGTAACTTCTGCATGTTGTCCCTTGTCTTCTGCCCTGGGAAAAGAGAGTCTGCATCCTCTTTTTAGCCCCCCTTGAAGTACTGGAAACTGTGATGAGGTCCTTCCTGATCCTTCTCCAGAGAGGAGAGATCCAACATCTTCAGTCTTTCCTCACAGGGTAATTCTTCAGACCTTTGATCGTCTTTGTGACTCTCTTTTAGACCCTCTCCAGTCTATCTGTGTCTTTCTTGAATTGTGGGGCCCAGAAATGAAGGCAGTACTCCAGGTGTGGCCTGACAAGTGCTGAGCAGGGTCAGATGATCATGTTTCTGTCCTTGCTGAAAACCAGATAAACAACATCCACTGCAGTCCCTATAAAAATACAAGATGTTATTTTGATGTAAAAAGGGATCCAGGTCAGTCTGGCTTGATTTGTACTTGGCAAATCCCTCCTGTTTATTCCCAATAGTCTGCTTCTTTTGGTTAGCAGTACTTTTTGGAGGACTCATTCCAGTACTTTCCCAGGGACTGAACCTGGACTGATGGGTTAGTATTTTCTTGGGTCCTCTTTTGGACCCTTCTGGTAAATGGGTGTTACATATTTCATATTGCTGATCTACTCCTGCTATGACAAACTACTTGTTAATATTAACATAGTTTAAAGATAGATGTCTTAATCACATAGTTAATCTTGTGAAATTCTACCTCTATTAAGCATAATTTAAACCAAAACTCAAGTGATATTCAAGTTTATGTCACAATGAAGCTCTTAACTGTCTTTTTTTTCAATCAATCAAACAAACAAACAAACAAACAAACAAACAAACAAACAAACAAACAAACAAACAAACAAACAAACAAACAAACAAACAAACAAACAAACAAACAAACAAACAAACAAACCAACCAACCAACCAACCAACCAACCAACCAACCAACCAACCAACCAACCAACCAACCAACCAACCAACCAACCAACCAACCAACAAAAAAAACCCCAAAACCCGAACTGTCTTTCCTTGATGACTTTCCTCAGAATTCCAGATGACAGAGGGAGGCCAGGTTGGATGGGACTTTGAGAAACCTGGTCTAGTGGAAGGTGTCCCTGCCAATGGCAGGGGTTGGAACTGGATGATCTGGAAGGTCCCTTCCAACACAAACCGTCTGTGACTGTTGGCTGCTGGTTTTTCAACCCCAGGAAAAGGAAAGCTGGTCACATTCATTAGGAATGTCTGAACTTACATTTGAAAGAATAATAATATTTAATGAAAAAAGATTTTCTGAAAAGATTTCTATCTGAAATTGAAATCTCACAGTATAGTAATTTCTACTGAATATATATGGAAATAAAATATATATATATAATTTACAGATTCGCACAAATACATACAACTACTTGTGAAACTGACCTGAAGATTTTTGTTTTGTTTTGTTTTGTTTTGTTTTGTTTTGTTTTGTTTTGTTTTGTTTTGTTTTGTTTTTGTAGCTCAGTTCCTGGCTGCATATTGTACAGCAGTAAAAACATCCCATCACAGGCAGTTTAATGGAGCACGCCCATCATGAATGTATCACAAGAAAGAAAATAATTACACAGGACTGATATACCTTCTGTGGATTAGTACAAGCTATTTATGAGTTAGACCACTATACACCTATGAAAAGATTATTTTGTTCTGTGTGTATTGACTTGCTCCTCACGTTTTTAAAAATGAAGTAAATAATACTTTCTACTCAGCTCGTTTGAAGGAAGATAGAATGAGTGTGCCGTTGTGAGCTTTGAATAACTTTACTGCTTCTCTTTCTCTGGCAATAAAACTATCCACTATAATAGACCATTATATAAAAACTTTCTTGACAAGTGCTTTTATGAAAATTGAGCAGTGGAAAATTTCTACAGATTGCAGTTTCCCTTGGGAAGAAGAAATGATAGGAAATTCCTTTCAATCTTGTCAGCACAATAAAATACAGCATTTCATATATACAAATAATGTGAAGAAATTTCTGCAAAATGCAACCCAACATTGGATGAGTAGAAAATTGAGAGAATCAATCAGAAATGCTTCTGCCTTGATGTTCCAAAATAAATGCAAGCAATAAACATTCCATTTTCAAATTAGTTCATGATAATAATGCATCTTTACTGAACTCACATAAGGAAATGAATGATTCCGTATAAACACAGAGAGCAGCACAGAATGCATGGTATATCAGGATAAAATGTTCATAGGAATTCATACTAACTGGGAGGTATTTCATAGTAAGAATTGATACAAAAAACAATCTACATTAAATTGTGTTAAGACGTGAACAACAGACAAAATTGAGCCTGGTGGAACCTGTTATACTGTTCTTATTGAAATAACACACTTTTCTTCCCATTCTAAGCCTCCCACTACATCTTTAACTCATTGCAACATGGATCAGAGTCCCACTTATCATTCTAACAGATCCTTATATCATATTTGCATGAATATAAAAAGTGAATATATCAATCAAAAAGAAAACACTTGTCACATATATATATATATTTACACTTTTCTCTCTTCATTGGCCTGTAACACCAGGTTGCACCCAAATGCACTGTATAAGGTGCCTTTTACCTATGTTATTTCTTTGTTCTCTTCATTACTCCTAAACCCAGTTTTGTCCAGCTCCAGATATGAATTTTTTTAACTGATTATTACAGAGTAGTTTATAGTGTAGGATCTACAGTGCCACGTTGTGCCCCATTCCCTGCCTGCACTGCCCAGCCAGAATTTCTGTGTGCTGATTATTGTGTTAGAGTCATAAATATCTCATTCTACCTAGAGCAACTGCTTGCTACTGTTATCTATATTAAGCTGTAGTTGTACCACACTAAGAAAAAAAAAAGGTAATGGAATGACAGTCAGACACTGTGTCTGAAACAGGGCTTAATGCACCTACATTAAAATTGCAGACTTCAGGAACCAAGTTAATTTATAAAGTCACAGTCATTATATTGAGGTTAGAAAAAAGATAGGATGGATCTGGCCTGAAGTTCACTAATTGCAAAAAACCCTCTTTGTGAATGCATGCATGTGCAAACACATATAGCAAAATACCTGACAAGAGAACCTAAATAGGTCTTTGGGATATTTTAATTAAATGAGAGGGGGAATATTTTGCAATGTGTTGTTTTTCTCGTTCTGTAGTCTTATGGTCAAACAATATCTCATGAAAAGACTTTGTGCCTGAGAGTTCTTCCAATCACAACAACATGAAGAGTTTATTAGGATCAGGAGAGAGAGCACCATCCCTCACAGTCATAAGAAGAAAACTGACATCTTCCTCATCATTATCTGTTTACCATTCTGCGTTTCTAGACAAATAACACTGGAAAAGACTTCTATCCACACCTTAAGGGCCAAAGTGGAGTCAACTTCTCACTCCAATCCTGAATGAGAAGGCATGGTCAGTCTGCATCAGTCATGGGAAGGATTTGGTAAAGGAAACATGGAAGGAAGGATGAATGTTGGAGGGAAGGACAGGTGGGTATAGTGGAGAAGCAGAGGTGTAGCATCTCTGCTGCCATTATAGAGAAACTGGAAATTAGGTGGAAATTGTCTATAACAAATTTGACTGTGACAAAGGGTGGGAACAGAAATCGTTGTGAAGCAGAAGAGAAGGAGGGCAAACACTAGTAGGATCACAGTGGAAAATTCAAAGCTTTAGGACTAAGATAAGTCTCACTTTGGAGGCAAGGACACAGCTTATAGGAGGAGGGAAAAATCATTATTTTCTCCCTGCAGACAGAAGAAAAGCAATTGTGACCACCACAGGGTTGTTGCCTTTTTCCTGCCTTCCTGAGACAGTAGAAAAATGCTTTCTCCTATTCAGGATGTCGAAATGTTGAAAAGTGGAAATCACAACTGGAAAGAGAACAGTATATGCAGGAAAATATGATGCCTACCCACAGGGTGTGTTGGAATGTCAAATCTTCATCTCTGTGAAATAGAAAAGAAGCCAGAAGATCCATGAGCAGGTTGGTACAGTCCTGCAGCCACCACTGAAACAGCTCTGTGTATGAAAACTATAGTCATGTTTTCCTCTGTGCAATCTGGTTTCTCCAGAGCACCAGTATTGAGGAAAGTTTTTATTCCTTTGTTGAAGACAAATAGTTAAAAAGGAAGGTTCACTATCCAAGATGGGGCAAGCTGCAGGGAAATAGTGGTTCTTATCTCCCTCCTTCCACAGAGGCAAAAGAAAGTAACAAACAAAATATATCCTAAACATATCTGGCAATAATAATCAATCTATGGGAAAAAAAAAAGATTTTGAGAAATAAGCGCATGCAAGACTGTGAAAGTCTTGAAAAATACCCCGACTTTCACAGAATTACAGAATCACACTACAGCTGAGGCTGGAAGGGACTTCTGGAGGTCATCTGCTCAAATCTCACTGCTCTGGCAGGGCCACCTCAAACCCTGTCCAGGACTACAATGATTTCCAATCATAACAGATACCAGCAGTGCTCAGGATTAAAGGGAACTGTAGTAAGGAAAGCAGAATATAACGCATGCTTTTTGCATTAAGCAGGGTACGTGATAACCTTCTACGATGAGGTGATTAGCTTGGTGGATAAGAGGGGAGGAGGGACTTTTTTATATAATATCTTGTTTGATGGCTTAAATGAGAATTCCACTATTTTTCTTAGTAAAGGTTATTTGGAAAACTGGTGCACAATTTCTTGGTACACAGGTTCTTCTCATTGCAGGCTACAAAAGAGAATTAATAAGGACATCTTCCCAAAACAAAATGTATTACCATTTTTCAATGTGAATTAAAGACATTTTATGAGTAAAATAATGATTTCAAGGGCTGAAGCTTTTGTCCCTGTGAATAGGCAATCTTAGGAAAGCAGTATGAAATGGATAATGGTGCTGATTTCTACAGAAGACAAATACAATACCTAAAGAAAAACTGGATGACTCATACAGCCTAGAGGTATTTCTAAAGTAGCCTGAAGACAAAAATGAGAGTTTAGTCACTATAGCCTCCCAGAGAAAGCAGAGATGTGAACATACAGGGTAAAGAAGAAAACACACACAATACCAACTGTACCAAACATGTCAGGGAATTTGGCAATAACAATTGGTTGTTTCTTTTTGCATAGAAATTATTGGCTGAACTTGCTGTCTGAAAAAGAAGATATCTTTGACACCTGCATTTCACTTATAATGATAGTTTAAATTGCAAGAAAGATTTTGACAGCTGTAATTTTCCTTTCTAAGAAGTAATGGGGCTTTGTGAAATGAGTCCAACTGGTGTTGAATCTGTGACAAAATATCTTCAAATCTACATTCAGCCTTTACAGTAAATTATTGTAAATACAGACATTGCCAAACTGTGACTTCACACATCATTCAAGAACTTTTGAATACTTGCACCAGAAACATTTGATTGTTTATTTCATGTTTGTTCAAACAATGCAAAACATGATACATTGTTTATGGATTAGACAGCATCATGACCTTTCTTGGTAAGTAGCTATTGAAAATGAGGGAGAAAATCCAGTGCATAGTTTTATTCCAAGTGGGGCATGAAAGCAATAGAAAAAACATTTTAGCAGTGAGAAACCAGATGTCCAGGGCAGATGGTCATGTTCATCAATGGGCAGAAGTCTGAACTATTAGATCATAATGGTGGAAAAGTTCTTTCAGCCTCCACTGAGTCACCCCCATTATGTCGAATACTAAGACAAAACAGAGATCATACCAAACGTCTGGGTTCTATCAAGCCCCTCTGAATTAGCAGGGCCAAGATTAACAAGCAGTCTACAGTAGAGACTCATATACCTGAAAAAACACTTGAATTAATTAATGCAAGTTAAATATCATAATAAAACTATAGCTTCCTTCTACTCCAGAGAGAAATGAGGGATGAAGTACTAAAGCAACCAGACACTTGATGTGAAATGGCCCAACCAGCTGCTGAAAGCACAAGAATGACAATCAGTTGCCTTTGTCTCCTGATGCGTAACAGAGACATTGGAGCCCCACAAACTTCCTAAAGAAAGAATAAAACCTTCCTAAAGAACATTTTATGCTGCTACAAGTTTTATTGCAGAGACACTGTCCTAGCATCACAAATACTGGTTGGAAATACCATCAGAGTACCAATGGAATTTTGTCTTCTGAAGCCATATGCTTTTAGTCATCTATCCAGTGATTAGGAGTTGAGTCTTCATTGCTGCTACTTCCACAAATACAGCAAAATGAATTTCTGCCTTCTGAAATAAAAAGAATCATAGAATCAAAGAAGTGTTAGGGTTGGAAGGGACCTTAAAAATCATTTGGTTCCAACCTTCCTATCACTGTCAGGGATGCCACTCTCTAGATCAGGTGGCTCAGGGCCCCATTAAACCCCATCCAACCTTGAACACTTCTGTCTATGGGATATCCACAGCTCCTCTGGGCAATTTATTTCAGTGCTTCACCACCCTCTGGGCAAAGAATTTCTTCCTAACATCTAATATAAACCTGCACTCTTTTGCTTTAAAACTATTGTCCCTTGTCCTGTCACTACCACACGTATAAATAGTCCCTCTCCCACTTTTTACAAGCTCTCCTTAAGTACTTGAAGGTCACAGTGAGGTCTTTCTGGAACATTTTCTTCTCCAGGAAGAACAATCCCAGCTGTCTCAGCCTGTCTTCATAAGAGAGGTGTTCCAACCCTCTGATCTTCTTTGTGGCCTCCTCTGGACCCACTCCAACAGCTGGCTTTCCTGTGCTGAGGACCCCAGAGCTGGATGCAGTATTCCAGATGGGGTCTCATGAGGGCAGAAGCCCATCTCTGGTGGTCATGCTGATGCTTTCTGGACTGCGAGCCCATGTTGTTGGTGACAGATTTGTCTTCTGATGCTTATGTTTTATCTTCAGTGATGCCACAAGTGCCAAAAAAGTTACTGAAAATATTATTGCTCTCTCAGAAAGAGAACAGGATTATCAAAAGCAATTTTACATGCATATAGACTGCAGCTTTTGTCCCACATAATCCAATTTTAGCAGATAATTGTGGTTCAAGGGAAAGGAAGATCATATAAGTCTGTGACTACCCAGATTTTTCAAAACAGAAAAAAGATAAGAAGAAATTTTTTGTTAATTTAATATCTCACAGAAAACAATGTAGGAGACCTATTTGTACTATGACAAAAGAAACTGGTCTTTTTTGTGAAGATTAGTAGTTAATTAAAGACAGGTTCTGGTACATAAGAAATGTAGTATCAGAATTCCTCGTGTCTGTGGAATGAAAAAAATGTATCTGCCAGAGAAAAATGAGATAAGGTCTGTTCTAATTATAAGCTAGCATCTCACAAAAAAGGAAAGAAAAAAAAAGAAAATTTAATTAATTTGATTGTTGAACATCAAAAGTATTTCAATGCAACAATAAGACTAAAGGATGAGGCACACCTGAAAAAAAGTTATATTCTACTTTCTATAGAGCCTGAGACCACTGAAAAAGCTAATATGTGTATTTATTCAGAAATAAAAGGGAAATGTGTTAAAAGATGCTGCAAGCTCATATCTAACCGTGAAGCGTGCAAGCAGATCTCATCCAGCTTCAGACTGCAAATGGGAGCCAATTGGTCTTCATTTCCTGGTTATTTACAGAACAGCTGGAGGCATACTCACTTATTAAAACTAAAAAGTGTTTAACATTTCAAACCATTCTCTTTTAAAATGTGATGTCTGAAATAAACTGTAAAATATTAATGAAATGCTTTTAATATCTTTTCTTCAAAGGGGGTGGGGGTGGAGTTTCCTCACTGATACAATGTTCCCAGTAACTGTGAACTCTACAAAATGTACACTGACATTTCTGCATACAGCAGGAAAGCAGCATCTGACCACTTCATTGGAATATTTGTGGTGGAATCAAGATACGTGGAAAGAATTTAGCAGTCTAGTGATGTCTATAGTCTGAAAGTCTGCATTCAACAATGTCTCCTTTGAATTCCTTTTTAGGCAATAGATATGGTCACTTATGTAAGTCATCTGACCAACTGTGGGATCTAATAAGCCACATCTTAGGTGTATAAATTGTACTGTATTATCTATAAAGGGATTTCAGGGTCTTGAGCTTGGATAAAGGTATTTACATGGAAATTTCATAGGGTGCATTCAGAAGAGGCCCTTAGGATCTCTGCTATAGTCATCTCTCCTGACCATCTATTTCCTTTTGAGGCCTCAGGAGCCACCAAAGATACAGGGTAGGAATCTGTTAAGGGGTTGGGTTTTGTTAAAATCCCCATTTTCATGGGAAACTCTGTGCTACATAAGCACTGGGATGTGGTAGAATGTGAAGGTGCTGTCTGTCAGACCACACAGGCAGGAAGAAGAGTCTCTTCACTCATAGGCAGAGCCAGTCTGATGTAAAGTGTCAGCAAAGCCAGGCACAGACTTGGCTGACGTTGGTGAGAAGTGGCAAGGTGGAGAGGACACACTTCAATTGCAAGTGAAACTGGTTTGGCTTCCTGTAGAAAATACAGAGGGTGACATCCTGACTCCTTCAGAGTTCTGAGGTCTAGACAGACCATAAATCAAAGCAGACATGGAAAGTCTGTGTGCCTCCAGATTCTTGTTTAAGACTAATTAAGCGTATGTTGAATGATTTGGAAACAACTAGAAAAGAGGTGTTGAGTCTTCAATCCAGGATCATTAAATCGTTAAGTTAGAAAAAACCTCTAAGATCATTGAGTCCAGCTGATGTTTGGTTAACCCAGCACCACAATATTGACCACTAGACCATGTCCCCAAAATCCACTATGTGGTTTCAGCATTACAAGGATCAGTAAATTCTTCTGGTCTAGTTCATGGTGGCACCTCTTGTGTCATAAGCTCTAGGTGAAATCTTCCGAGAATATTGTCCTGACTTTGAGACAACTGACCTAGTATGGTCAGGTGTTTGGAGAAACAAATCTCTCATATGACTGAAAGAAAAGTTACAATTTCTTGGAAGTGGTGTATTTTCTTTGGGACCAATAATAACATTAAAACAAATTCCTGAGACAGCTTTCAGGTGACAAAGTAAGAGGGCAAAGAAAACTCCAGAGTCAGCCGTAACAGTGACGGTGATGGGGGTTCAAGGGAAATACTGGCAATGCTTGACATAAAGTGGCTTTTCAGTTTATGCTTTGGGGGACAGTCCTGGGTACCAGTAAAGCATGCTGTAAGAAGAACAAGATCACAGTGCAAGACTTCTGTATCTTCTGCATCTCTATATCTTCTATATCTTTGCAGTGCTAGAAATAAAAAATCTCTGGAAAAAGGAGGCATGTCTCCCAGTCTGTGTTGACTGCGCACAGAGATAGTCACTGGAGTGAGAAATATTTAAGACCATTGTTTTCTCTTCAATTCCATTTTATATGTCAAGGAAGATTTACATAATGCTGTTTTTAAAGGAAACAGAATTTTGAAAAACATATTGCCAATTTATGCCACATCGGTGACAAGTTATGTCTAAATGAACTACTCCTGACAGCAGACATCTGAAAATGCAAAGAGGTATCACACTATGGTTATCCAAGCTCTTCAAAAAAGACTACAAATAGGCAACCTGTTGATTCAGTACTCTACTGAAATACAGACTTTGGACAAATAGCAGCTTCTGCAAACAGTATTCTGGAATAAAATGCAATGTTATCCTTCTGGCCTAGTACTTCTGCTTTTGAAAAATTAAGAAAGACTTCGATCCATAGAGAAGAATATCTATGGTGTGGGCTCGTTGTGGATAAAGGAAACAATTTGGAAATAAGGAGAAAAGATGTCAGCAACACCAGCTCTAGCAAATGGAAAACAGTGATAGGAACATAATTGGAAAGAAACACTCTGCAGCGTGTCAAAACATTCAACTTTATTGCTTGGATGTAAAGATCTCTATCATACCACCACAGAAGCTTTGACTGACATTATTTTCACAGATGTTTTTTGAATGAAAAATCTACGTGAACATGATGAGCAACTGGAGGAGCTTTTCTCCCATATATCCAAACTTGCACCAGTATTTTAAGAATAAGTAATAACCTTAATAACTATATAATATGTACAAGGAAACTGCATTGATTTTTCATGATGCAGAAAAAATAATCTTTCTAGAGAAAAATATGCTTTTGAGAATTTAATTTCAATGCATGCTGACTTTGCAAAAAATGAATAATAGAGTCATAATTATTCTAAAGACAGATGTTTGACTGTATTGATTGCATTACACACAGCAAAGGTTCAAATTTTGGCAAAATAAATCAGAAATCTCTTGAGGCATTATTAACAAAGCATTGTAAACATTGAAAAATAAACCACAAACAAGTGTGGCATCTGGAATCTTTATGATCTCATAAGAATTAGCTAATATTTGCCTTAATGGCACATTGATCAGCAGAGATGAAAAATGGACACAGACATTCCAGTCATTTAACATATTCCAGCAATATTAAGAACCTGATAGAAAAATGTAGAGAAAGAATATGGAGACAAAAATGTTCTGTCTTATTTTCCGTAAGTTTTGCAGTTATCTTCTATGAAATAAGTCAAACAAAACCAAGAAAAATTGTGAAAGCATATGGTGTCTTTTTATAAAAATGCACTTGTCACTATTGCAGGATATTCAGCTTAATTAAAGACTTGACTATCAGAGAGTATAAAATATGTTTGGCTGTACTATTTTCAGACAAACTGAGATCTTTATTTTGACACCTGCTTCTCATCTGCAGAGATTTCATCTATGCCAAGAAAAATGTACATAACATAACTACAATGTAGAAAGAAAAGGGCTTAGAGAAAAGGCTGATACCTCTCACTGATACTGAAAATTTTGCATACTGATCTCCAGCCTATCTCCAGTGACAGGCATTCATAAGGACAATATAAACCCTCGATTAGCCACATCATTCAAGAGTCAAGTAGAGTTATGTCTTGATTACTTGAACCACAAGAGCCAATGGAGACTGAAGAGGAAGGTCCGTGCCTGGAGCAACAGGAGAGATGTCCATAAATTCTTCCAAGGGGTATTCCTTAAGAGTAAGCCAAAGGGGAAGTCATGAGCTTAATAATGCAGCAGTGGTGCAGGAAGTCCAAAAGAACCTATATTCTCTCCCTGAAGCATGGGACTACAGAAATCCTAACCATATGTAGCGATGTGGCCAATGGCATATATCAGAGAAGCAAAATCAGATTTCAGACACATACTTTGCTTGATAATGGCTAGGATTTGACCTAACAAATCTAACCAAAAAGCCCATGGGTTTGGATTTTTCTACAGTTTTAAGGTTTCCCTTGTGGAATTAAGAAGACTAAGAGAAATGAGCATCTATCAGCACAAATCAATATAATCTCTTGGAATTCATCCAAGAGCAAACAGCTCCACCTGTTTTGGAATGACAGACACAGGGCAGGCTGAGGGTGGAAGCATTTTTATGGCATTCTGCAGCAGAAACAAATCAAAGAGACAGCTTGCTTTGATTTCTCAAGATATAAGGGAAGGGAAAGATTATTCTGAACATACTGAGAACATAAAAAGAGCACTAACCTGCATGTAAGGCATTTAACTTTATAGTGTGAGTATAAAGCTCTGGAATAGTGCAGATCACTGAGTAGCGATTTTACTATAAAACCATGTAAATAATTTTATCCATCCCTTTTAAAAAACGAACTTTTTTTAGAAAATTGCACTTCACTGAAAATATAAAATATGTGTTAGGAAAGATAACAACATCAGAAAAGCCTTTTTGATTAATCTGGCTTTAAGAAGTAAGGGAAAATGCTTGGTTGTGTGCATACACGCAAGATACAGTCTCAAATCCTGGAAAACGCCGTTTCCAAGACAGATGATACAAGTTGTGGCTTCCAGATTGAGTATAGGAGATCACAAACAGAAATGTTTCTAAATGTTTTAACCTAAGAGAAAATGTGTATATTGCTAGGCCAGCAAAATAAATGTGCAGTCAAAAAGTCAAAAAATATTTCTCTGTTTGCAGGCACCTGTTATAAATATTCTGTGTCAGGTGTGAAAAGGAAAAGATTTCTGAAAGAGAAAGCAGGTAATTTCTTTACTGATAATTCATATTATGTTTAGCCAAGAGAAAAAAATATATGTTCAGACAGTTCGGCAATCAGAGATATTATTTGGTATCGTGATTTGCTAATCAGAGATACTAAAATTGTAATACAGCTTTAAATTACACTGATTAAATTAAAATTAATATTTGCTTTCATATGAAACTCTGGTTAGTATTTACATCTATTCTGTTATGATGAAGATCAAAGGACAGAACCCAGTGATGAAAAATTCATTGTCTAAATTTAAGCAGAATCCAGTTTTCACCATCCATTCCTTGCAGAAAAGGACATTAGGATGCACACAAATGGTAAGGAAGCACACACGGCCTGTCTTTGCCCTTGGCCATAGTGGAAACATGCAGAGTTCTCTTTGGAAAAGAAGAAATACTTGCTTCCACATTTTTAAATTAAAATAATTCTTGAATGGACATCTTACCGTGGATGGAAAGAGCTCATAATAAATTCAGTTGCTGTAATATCATATCTATGCAGAAAAAAAAAGTGGTGCTAACATTGTAGTGTGTCAATCCTTCATCTATGCAGTCTTTGTCCAGAAGAAAAAGAAAGGATTGAATATAAATCCTTTTGTGCACAATTTCTGCATTTCACATGATTAACTCACTCTTGGTTAAACTGATCAGGGATCTGGTGTCTACTCAGACTTTTGTAACCTTTTTCAGTGCTTTGATCTAAAACACATAATCATCTTTCCTCAAGGCATAAGAAGCGCAAATAGCAACAAGAATTTTTACAGCACTTATGAAAAATGCCAAAGGCATGTACACACTTTTTAAAATATATCACCTGATTCTTTTCACTGTAGCACAAAAAATTTCTCTAGCAGAACTCTTTGGGAGAAAAATACTTATATGCAGTTTCAAAACAAACTCTCTTTAAGCAGTCTTTCAAACAGAAAAGTGCAGAAATAAATCAATAAAGAATAATGTAAATCATCATCCCATACAGGAGCAGATTACTGAAGGTTCAAGCAAACAGGTTTCAAAAGGTTCAGTGTTTCCTGCACACTGCTTTGCAGAGACAGGATTTTTTAAATCAGTCTAAAACTTCATATATTGTAGCAAATTCCAAAAGATAGAAAATATGACACTTGGAACTATTTCCCTCTTTATTCCCTATGTAATACAAAAATCCGTCAACCAGACTGTTGGTCCCTATATAAATACAGTAGTTCAGAAGGGAACTTCGCAAAGCCAACCATCCATGACAGAAATTGCCTATTTCCTTTATAAAGCATATTTTAAAAATATTTCTCTAATTTTACTTTGTTCTTGAGGTAAAACAGAAACTCCTGCACTATAAGAACTTATATTGTTAGGAAGTAAACAAATGGAAGGAAAAATAAATTCAAGAAAATAGAACTGTGAGATTTTATTCAGTAAAATACATTGACCCTGAAAATGGATGTTCTAACCCTGTGGGTCATGGGTTCACTTTCTGTGTAATGACAAAGATGGTAGTCATTATGTTTGCAAAGGATTAGTCATTGCACTTGTTGGCTCTGCTTAGTACATAACAATTAGAACCTCACGCTAACAGTTGTTCTCTATTAAACCACCTTTCACGTTATCCATCCAAAATTATATATAGTGTTGGGACTGAAATGTACCACAGAATTGTTCTGTCTCATATTATTAAGCCCTTTCAGTCAAAGTGGGAAACCAAAGAAAGCTCATTTTCCTTGCCCCAATAGTCCCTGTTTTGTGATCTTTTTGGTGGGTTTTTGCAGTTTCCAGGATTCTTAAAACACAGTCTTTTATATTCCTGTTGTGAGAAGTTTCAATGAACAGAAACAAACGAAATTAAGAAGCTGGTAATGAAAATAGATACCAAGAAGCTGTTAAAAAACACACAGAAGTTTTGAAATGAAAAGTGAAAACGTTTTCACATTTGGGTCAAATTCAGGCCCGTTGAAATGTGACTGAGAGTTATTACCATCTGTGTGAAATGAGCTGGCTCTTACGAACATGGATGCCATTCACAAGAATGTCCTTGTTTGTTCTAGAAATGTTCTGAAAATGCACTCAGTGCTAACCCAGGTCATCAACTATTGCAAACAGTAACTGATGCTGCTTGAAACTTTAGCCGCTAGGGAAAAACCTGTGAAAATATCTACAAACTCACTGACAAGGAAGGGTTGTGTAAAGAAATAGAGCAGCAGAGCTGTTCAGAGACTCTGCTGTTTTCTGTACAAGAAGACACCTTCCAGTGTGCCCCAAACTGGTCTGCACAATGCAGGAGCAATGGTCTGTAGACAGCCCCTTGCTTGGCAGAGCCAGCCATCCCAACATTTCCAAACCACGCTGTAACCAAGGGCAATATCCAGCAAGATTCCACCTCCTGCTTCAGTCACTGCTGGAAATTAGCCTCTGCTTCAGCTTGCTCACACACCGAGGAAAGAACACAACTGAACTAATTCAGCATCATCTCACCCCTTCCAAATGGAAACACTGAAATTTAAACTAAAATTCCTGCAGATGAAAACTTCAGAATATTTAAATCAATGTGAGGGTTGAGGGAAATCATCCAAGGTTTTAATTCATAACCCCCTATAGGCTGAGGCCTTTAGCGTGATTTTAATAAGATAAAATGTTATTTCTACTGTATTATCTGCATTTATTTGATTTAGATTTGTTATATATTGTACATGATAGAACTAAATATTTGTAAAAAGAAAATTTTACTTTTGAAAAGAAAAAAAATTATGCTAATATTTTTCCCCTATAAAAAGCATTGCCTAAATTAGTACATTCTTACCACATATTTTCTGTTTTCATGACACTGGCTTTCCTTTTGAAAATAGTTTCTCTAAAATGTTTAAAATATTCTTTCATCTATTAAGCAGCACTAGAAGAAGAACAGAAGAACGCTTCCTTGAATAAAGGAACACTGTTAAAATCAAAATTGTCACAGTAAAATAAACACTCCAGCAGCCATTAATGGAAAATTCACTTGCATGATACAGATTCTGGAGTCCCTGATCCTATATGCCTCATGTGTACTTGCAGCACTTAAAAATATACAGCCTATTCAACTTTTGCACAATAGTAGACCAACCAAGCAAATTATAATAATACCAAGTGGTTTGCTACACCAATTCAGGTAAAAGGCCCAATATGAGAAACAGATGAAAGAGCTGAGAGGAACCCACGTCAGAGCCATCACAGGGATTTATTAGACAAGATGATAACACCCTGGCTTATAACTGCATAACCTTCATTGAGGATGACATGATTAGGATACTATTTAGGGATATATTTGTGAATTTTTTTTTTATTTCCCACTCTACATAGCAAAAAGGTGTTTTCAAGGATACATACCTGAAAGCTCCTATGAATTATTGCAGAAGCACGTTTATTCACCATGCAGTTTTATAAAAGTCAGCTGTCTATACTACTACTGAGGAGCTTAATTGAGGGACCAGAGTAGAAAACTCAAGAAAACCTCAGCTGAAGAGCTCAAACCAGTGTTCATTAGCTATGGTTTTGCTTTTCTTAAGAATTCAAGAGAATTATAAATTTACAGTTTCAAAGATGGATTTTATCAACACTGGGTTTTGCTCACAGCATAAATGAACTTGTAAAAAAAAAAAATAAGAAGGCATGTTTTAGTAATTATAGTTTGGATTCTGAAGCTGTGATATCTAAGTGATATGCTGTAAACCCATACTTTAATTATTTACCTAACATATTTGATAAATTCTACAGTTTTTTATACCACAACCACTGCTGAACTTCAAATACATGCCAAAATCAGTCAAAAAGACAGCATAAGAAAGTTTCTGCTCTGTCTCTGAAGAAATAATGTATTACATTACTGCCTCTTAATAAGATGATTTTATTAGATTTTTAAATGTGAATTTTTCCAGTATGGGAAAGGATCTAAGCTGTAAACTGAAATTTTCTGTCTAAAGACTGGGCCAAAATGCAAAATTATGTTTCTGGTACTTTTTCAGAGGTCTTTTTTGCAGAATAATCATAATCAGAAAACAGAAATGTTGAGTTAAAAAATATATCTAGCATTTCAGAGGCAACAGTGCACTGTCCTGAACATGGTATGCATTGACCTAATAGGTGAATTTTATAATTGAGCAACAGTGGTGCCGTCTCTTCCAGATTAATGTGCATTGATATCATGAATAGAAGATATTTTTGCATATTTTTAAGTAAGGAAAGCCTTTCTTTGAATAAGAGAATTTCCAGGACACACAGGGTACACCGAGGCTGAGAAACCATGGCATTTCCTCTCCTCCCTGCCCAGTTTAATTACTCGCCACTAGTTTCAAAGGAGAGCTACAATGGATTTACAGATCTTCTTGATATAAGCTGGAAAGTCCCTCATTACCTTCAAATTATACAGCTCCTAGACCTCTTAGTAACAGAGTTGTTATGGCACAAAGGCCTAAGGATAACAACATGGCAGCAATTGTAAGAAAGTGAGTAAACTCTATGAGACTGCTATAGCTAGGAAAAGAAAGGACAAATATTCTGATGTGCCAACTTTTCCTTAAATTTCTTCCATGGCTTTCTTGTCTATTTTTTTCCAAATACACTATCCATCTTAACGGAAAGTGCCTCATCTCCTACAAATGTTGCCTAGCTAGTAGTGTACTTCTTCATTTACAAGCAAACCCCTGGTTTTCTACAACTGTATAATCCAGATGTTGCTGAAAGTTTCTAATCAGAGTCCATACCCTCATAAATCTCTTTAACGAATCTTGTCTTTAGCATTGCAATATAAACAGCAGTTTTGTCATACAGAGCTGTGACTGTGTAACTGGTGCAAAAGGCCTTCAAAACAGTTTATTTAGTTTCATATCATTTTAGTGAATTATTAAACAGATTTCCTTATAAAGTGGGTCCATTTCTAATGATATTGGTAGAAGATTTCTCTCAATTGACTTGAGTTTTCAAGTAGATTTGGGCCTGTTTAACCTTCTTTTGAGTTCTTACACTTTCTCAAGTTGTTCGGTCAACATCACAAATATTAACTGGTTATTTGCAAATGATAGCGAAAATGTAATTGCGAAGATGAAAATACATGTGTGGAGCCTGAAAGAAAATATGCATTTTCACTACCCTTCTTTTATTTGGTTTTAAGACCTCCAGTCTATCAATAATTTTGAATCTCATATTTTAAGACCTGTAAAATCTAGCAGAAATATTTTTAACATACTGCATGTCACCCTTGAGACTGCAATATGTGGGAGGTGGAACTGACTAGTCATGTTAAAAAAAAAGCATTTGCAAAAATCTCCAGTGCTAAAATATTTACGATCTTTCCGCATTTAGAATATGAACAGCATTTCAAACCAACTTCCTTAGTACTTTGCAGCTTTTGATGTGTTACTGTAACATAGAAGATAAAAATAATATAAAATTAAAATTGACGTGAAATACAAATAGTTGTTCATTCTACAGAATGTATGAAAAGCCTTGAATAGTTTATTTTTCAGGAAATTTGCTAGAGGTCTGAAAACTCTCAAGTTTTTTGGGGAACACTACTCTTCAAAGAAGGGTGAATTACATGGATTTGGGTAGCATTCTTCCCTAAGTCTCTGGTTTAGATATGGATGAGGAAACAGCAACAGATTTTGGTAAAAGAAAGGATTATTTGCTTAACTCCACCAAACTATCATAAACTAGTGAGTGTCTGTACAGAACCACTGAAGAATTAGGGTTTTTTTATGCTGTGGAAGAAAGACTTGAAACATTCCCTCTTTCAGCAAAATGGAGTGTATTATTTTTTTCATCTATAACTTTCTGAACAAGGTAAAAGTTTATCATCAAGCTGTGTCTTCAATACACAGCCTTCCTCAGAGAGAACTTCTAACCCAGTTCAAACAATAGGTTTTGATCAATCTGAAGGTAGCAGTTTGGCCTCATATGAAATACTAAAGCAGAACGGAGTATAAACATTATAATCTTTTTTCCTTAAAATAGAAAAAGTAACCTCTCCAGAGGCTTTTAAGCTCTCCAGAGATTTTCAAAAATCTGGCAAAGTTGAAACTGAGATATGGTAAGAAACTTTCAGGATGTTCAACTTTGAGTGAGGTTCTGAAAAGCTCCAGTATTTCTCTGTTTCTTCAACAGTTCACTCCATCAACACTGCCCAGCAAGTACAATCTACAGAGAATTTAATCTATTTGCATTGTCTCTAGCAAGAAAGGTGGAAGGAGACACAAGCCTTGAGAGAAGACATCTTGTACTGAGTGAGGAATCCAAGTTTTCTTTACATGAGAACCATTCTGGACAATCTCTGTGATTCAAGATGAATTGGCTACAATTACCAAAATTTTTTCTTCAATAATTTCTCTGCGAGCATTAACACTAAGTTGCCATCCAAAAATCATAAGCAGTTTAAAGAAGACAGTTGGTAGAGTGCTCTCTCTAAACCTCTAGCAATTGTCCTCTGATGTGAAGTATATGTGCCATACAGATTTTCTGTCTCATGAAAATCCTCACTGAGTACACCCGAGCTGTCTTTAGCCATTGTTGGTTTGGGGATTTTTATGTTTTACTGTATTGTTTTGTTTTGTTTTGTTCCTTAATATTTTTTTATTCACCTTTGACAGCTATATAACATTTAATTAGATAAATAAAAAATTGCCATCTGGTACTAGTGAGATAGATAGATAGATAGATAGATAGATAGATAGATAGATAGATAGATAGATAAAAATAAGGCAAGAATAGAGCAGACCTTTCATGTCATTGTTTCAGAAATATCATTCTGTTTTATATTCACTCAGAAACAGATTAAATGTGTGCTTTTTGTTTCCTGCTAGATATATAAGTCCTGATAAAGAAATTCTGGACAGCTTTGTGATTATTAATTTTTCTTCAACTTCTTTTTCAGTCTTTTTAGTCTTTACTAACATTCAGTCTTGCAGCTGCTCAAGTTTAGTCACTTCATTTGTTGCTAATGTGAACATGCAAATACGTGATCAGAACCTTCATTTAAGCATGTATACAAGGTACAGGCTTTATATGCACAAAGTAATAATGCAACTATACCAAGCAAGAAGAGATTTACATATTCAAACAGGTGTGCAACTTTTACCTTGCCTGAACATCTGTTAGGATTGTTAAAATGATATGAAAATCAGGTATGGAGTGTGCATTTTGTTTGCATATGCAAAATCTGTAGCACTTTAGAGGCAGCTTTAATGGGTTATAAACCATGAAGGAATGGAAGACATTATAGGCAGACACATGAATATCTACATACACATAAATAAATATGTGTGTATATATATATTCATATGGTATAAAATCTGGTGCTATTTTTCTCCTTATTAACATGAATGGAAAATAGAGCTGAAAATTTTGTGTGGGGAGGTGGCTTTTAGGGTACAGTTTTTCTTGCGGCTTTTACTTAAATTTGCTTCAGTAACTCATATTATTAAAATGAAATTGAAAAGAAAATTACCCTTTTATTCTGTTAATTGAGTATCAGAGAGGGATCCTCTGCTCTCATGTTGGAGATCCACAGAACAGAGGTACCATCTGAACAGTTACTGAAGGCTGCTTTCATAGACATTGGGCAGAGACAGGGTTCAGCAAAACTGGGTTCAGATTTGGCTTAATACTATGTTTTTCTCTACAAGCAACATTTAGACAAGCAGCTTTCATATGGATGTCTAATGGAGAACTGTAACCCTCCATATTTGCCTACTACTAACACACATTTTTTTCTGTAAGAGAAAATGGTCTTTTCAAGTAATCTGAATGACAAGAACTAATTGCCTAGTGAACAGAGTTTACACAGCTCTTGTCATGGGAATATTTGAAAACCTTATGATATGTTGGGTTTTTTTACAGAAACTAGAGACAAGATCACTGTACCATCATTAAAATCAGTTCTGTTGAGAAATCAAATAGCTGTCTCATGGTGATTCTCTATTTTACTTAATATAACTTAGAGGAAGATTCTGCTTTTCCAGCACAGCCTTGGACATGGGCAATTTAAAATGAGGTGTTCAAAATCTTCAAAGTTGCCTTGATTCTTCACCTAAAGCAATAAAAATGTTGCAATCATTTATTTCATCTGGATTTGTAAGTGCTTTTGCTGATCATGCCCCTGCTTGGAATAACATAGAATAGTCTTTAGTCCACACAGCTGCTTGACGTGAGGTTTTCTCAGCTCTCTGTGGAGAGCCTATTCAGCCACGTACAAAAATACTCAAATCTTTGTAACGGGCAACAAATATTTCTGTGCATGTTCTCATAACTATCACAGAATAAAAGATTGTGGAGATAAATTTGTTTTTAAAGCTTTTATGTGTCAATATGCTCTTAACAATATTTATATGAGGCTTACTTTTCTATTAGGAAGACACTGGAATAAAATAGTTTGGGGGGAATCCTATTTTACCTACATGTCAGTGCAATCCCTTACATAAATGGAGTGCTTGATTTAAACACATATTTCTTTAGTTTAACACAGAGACAGCAGCCTTGGAAAAAAACACCCAACAACCCACATATAAATCTCACTAACTTTTCCCAGAAAACTTATTTTCATACAGAATAAAAGAAAAATTACAAAACAAAATGAAGGGAAAGAAGTCAAATTTGAAAGCTCTTTCATGCCCTCTGACTACATTGCTGCATTCTAGTTCTGCTAGGAGATATAGCACTCTTTCTTATTAGCTGGCACTGCAAGAATTTAAGTGACCCAGCAGTCCACATTTCCCACTGTGGCAAAAACAATTTTGTAATTGTCCTGTGAATTAGGGAAGTGAACTCTAGGAGGATTCTCGCATTGGGTATTTTCTTGGGCGATGATGTGGAAATAATAGATTTAATGAGAACAGTGTAACGATGTGGAATACAATTTCATTCTTGAGTAAATTTCACATCTTTTCCAACCAGAAAGTGGATTAACGTAAAGCTTCAAGCAGGGAACTAACCTGGGGTTCCTGCTGCTAAACACAAATAACTGAATGGCCAGATTTGCATTTCAGCAGACGTGGATACAACACAGGAAAAAATAAACAGGAAAGTGTGAAGTGGTTAGAGGCAGAAATGACAGCATTTTTTGCATGCTGTGGGATTCATTCATGTTACTACCCCTCCACTGGCAATGAAAATTGCTTGAACTGAACCCCCACTGAAAAACTGTACCTCAACATGTGCAGTAATAAACTAGGAATTATACCTGCATAAATCCTGTACCCTAGGAGCAGCTGTACTCCAATTACCCAGCGGTGTCTGGGTGAGTGGGGTGTGCCGAAAGGTTAAACATAAAGAATCACTGAGTGCCCTCTGCTGTTACCTCGGTCACACTGGGACAATATTCCTACTCTTGCTGTACATGTGCATTAGTCATTGCAGTGAAGTGCCACAGGCTCAGCAAAAAGTATTCACCGGGAAATTCAGGAATGGATCTATCCATAATGAAGGCATGGCTGTGCACTATGGCTGCTCTGCCCTGCATGGGGAGATTTTGATTGTCCCTCCTTGAAAGCTGTAACGGGTGGAACAAATGCCCTCCCTGCAGCAGATGCCAGAGCACCCTTTTCCTAGCCACCTGCAAGTCCCCTGCCTTCTGAAAACCCCTCTGGCAGCGTCCCACACCAGGGATTAGGAACAAAGCTGGTTTCCTAAGCAGTTTATGCAATTCATCTTATCCCTTATCAGGCCATGCAAATGGGAGAGACAGGGACAAGCAAGACTAAGGCTTACTGTCCTGTGTTGTCCCTTGGCTGCACACCCTGGACTGGGAAGGAACATTCTGTACCAGGCGTTGCATGCAAAAACATTGCTTTCTGAAGCACAGGCTTCTTCTGTGTGTAACTTTGTGACCTCAACAGCAGGTAAACATCCAGGAAGATGACCAGAAAAGGGACTAGAAAATAGGGAGGAAGCTTGTGAACTTCTCAATCCTCCTGTGTGGGCACAAATTTCATATGTGATGCCAGCAGGAGAAGAGTTCGCCACCTGGTTTACAGGATCCCAGACTCTGTAGTGATGATGGAGATATGTTTACACATTTCTATTAATTAAGTTAACATTTAGGGCATGTTGATTTGAATGAGGTACAAGACCCAAACAGCTCTAATTTTGTCCTATGTCCGTGTAAGCACAATGCACTCCTTTGTTTGTTGTACTGAGAGCAAGGAATTGGCTGGGGAAATACACACAATGAGCCACACGTGTTTCAAGATTGCAGCAGAAATCTTGTCTTGACCAGCTCTAGAAATTGGCATGTGTTTGTTTTGTCTTGGCTGTTATGCTCCATAAGATAACATCCATGACAGCCTGACCGTATTTCTTTGGAAGAGTTCTAATAAAAGAGCTCAGCTCCTTTTATTCAGTGTGCTTCCTTTAGATTATTATTTTTACAGCTGACCATCTCTTTACTGCAATGAAAATTATACTCAGGATGTAAACCTTGTCATACTGGGTACAGTAGAAAAGTGTCAGTAAACAACTTTTTGGAATTGCTGAGGATGCTTAGGTCTGTCAGGAGTGTAAATCTCAAAAAAAAAATGCAGTGAAATGCAAAAATTGTCCCTTCTCTGGAAACATTAAAGTTAAATGTTCTAAAACAGATTTTCAGACTTACTCTCCTGCGTGACAGGAACACTCTGAAGCTAGTTAGAAAAAGAGTAATCCTACCTTTGCATGCTCTGAATAAAAATATTTTCTTTTCAATTATGAAAGACTGATTTTTGGAAGGGCATGTAAAACTCGTAAGACATAGGGTATTGGCTTTAATATGAAAGAGGGCAGGTTTAGATTAGGTATTGGGAAGAAATTCTTTGCTGTGGGGATGGTGAAGCACTGGCACAGGCTGTCCAGAGAAGTTGTGACTGCCTCATCCCTGAATGTGTTCAAGGCCAGGTTTGATGGGGCTTTAAGCAACCTGTCTAGTGGAAGGTGTCCCTGTCCACGGCACAGGGTTGGAACTAGATGGTCTTTAAGGTCTCTTCCAACTCAAAACAGTCCATAATTATATGATTTATGGGTAGATACAAAGAATTTTTAAAATAAAGCCACTTGTCGAGTCCTTCCTGTCATCTGCTTCAACGTATTCTACAGCTGATGCCAACAATCAAAAAAGTGAGAAGATCAAGAGCAACAAACTGAGAAGGAGTCAGACTGCATTAGCAATCTGCCAGCAAATAACAGGGACATTGCTCTTGATTCAAGAGAGGAGGCAATGCACAGACCCTCCCCTTGAACCACCATCATAGCAAATGTTGTGACATCCAGTACAGTTTGAACATCTGTGATCAAAGTCTGGTGAAAAAATACTTCTTGTTTTCTCCAGATATTTCTTCCTGTTGTTTGCTGCTGTCAGTCAGGGTACGTACTGATGTGACTGCCTAGACAACAGACCACACAGCCCTTGAAGCTGTTCAAGTCTCCTCTGACAACTCAGTGGTATATGTAGGAGAATCAAAGGTATTTAACTCAAATGAAACTCTTTTTGAAAACTCCTGAGATTTGTATCAAGAAACCCTTAAATCCTGAAACAGCAGCCCAAGCACTTCTAGTAAACAAGAAAATACCAAAAGGCTGTCAGCAAAAAGAACATCGCCATTCTCGTTCTCAGCCTTCTGGCCTTTGGTGGCATCACTCATCTGTCATGCCTCACTGATAATTTTCATTCCAAGGGCCAAAAACCAGGAAACACTGATACTCAAAAAAACAAGCTAATGATTGTGAAGTAGATCACAGCAGCTGGATTTGCCTTGGAAGAAAATTTCTCCTCTTATTTGGTGGAGTAAGGCCAGCACAATCTGAAATTAGAACTGGAATGTTCTGAAAGGAGGTGGAAATATCAAAACATATTCTGGGAAGATATCTATCTAATGAACCTATAGCAACTAATGACCTAGGCTTGTACTTTGGGATACTTCTTCTTTCTAGAAAATCTTTAAGAAAACCTGAGTGAAAACAAACCCATAAACAATGTCAGTTGAGTTTTAACAGTTTTGAGGGGCACTTACTAGTTATCATAGAATAAATTCATTGCACTACCTGTATGGCTTTGATGAATTATTTCTATGAAAGCTAATTGTAGTAATTAATACAGCTTAGCATGTCGCAGGGTCAGAGCCCTACATCTGTGCTGTGCAGTCACTGTTCACCTATATAGTTCTTGTGTATAATCAGCCTCAGTCTGACTCAGCGCACAATAGTGCAAATCAAGATTCATTCCAGAGCATCTAAACATCCTCAAGACTACTGTATTGTCCTTCTTTCTGTCTTCCTTCAAACTGTCCTGTATTTTGCTAGATATTTTGACAGTGGACGGATACAAAGCTGGACTCCCTCTGGAGGCAATGGAGAGAAAACATTTAAAGGGCAGGATCTCCTTCATTTTTAAGTCGGCTTTTGAAAAGAGGCCAGTTTTGTTGCCTGCCAAGAGATATTTCTTTCTCCCACTGACCTAAAACAGAATCAAGTTAGCTATGTCATGTGCAGCCCTCCACACAGCAAAGCCCCCAGGTCAGATGAGATGAGAAGCCATTTTAATAAGCCACACGTAGCACGTAAATCAACTACATCTGCATCTTTCAGATGTCTCCCATTTTAGGGCTACTCAGCTATTCATACATAAATTCTTTAGGCTACCTTTGCCTGCAGTGTCTGACACTGGGATCCTGTACAGCATTAATACACAGCACTGCAACAACACAAAAGTAGTAGTAACTCATTTAAGTGACAGTGATGTGCAATCAGATGGACGCTAAAAACATACTCTGTAGGATTGTAATGGGAAACAAAATAAGAGATAGAGTCAATAAATCAGAATTACATTATTTCCCTTACTTTTAACACAAAACCATAATCACTTTCCTGCAATTCATGACACCGCCTTCCCCAAAAAAGAAGTTACTTGATCTACAGTAATCCAGAAATACAAGCAGCTAGCACTTGTACAGCACTTTTCTACTTCAAGTCATTTTGCAGATGTTACTAAGTTAGTTAATATTCTCCTGAGAAGGAGGTACAGGAGGCAACATTATCAGTACACTCAAGTAAGAAATTTGAGGTTATATTCAATTTTCTGCTTTCAGCTCTAAGCAGTTTATAAATAAAATCATCCTAGTTTGTCACAAGCAGTTTGAGTATCTCTGATATTTGAGTGAGAAATTGTCAAAAGGAAGACTTTTAAATCATTACATTCTTTATCATATTAAATGTATAAACTTTCTATTCCCTAGTCATCATCTTTATCTTCCCAAGATGTCTTGACACAAGTCCTGTAAACCCTTTAATGAGAAATATTCCTAGCAAATTCAATGGGACTTTTCCAATATGTGAAACACAGGAAAGATTTGGACAGAATACCAAGGTCAGTAGAAACCCTCTCAGCTTAGTATCTGAGAGAAAGATTTTTCTTGCACAAAACAGCTTTATTCTGTTTTGGGGAATATTTTGATATCTGTTGTTCTCCAGAATCAAATAATGCAGATGAACT
This sequence comes from Pachycephala philippinensis, assembly GCA_013397055.1. NCBI lineage: Eukaryota > Metazoa > Chordata > Aves > Passeriformes > Pachycephala > Pachycephala philippinensis. The sequence continues at coordinate 143,721 of VWZT01011752.1, forward strand.
TCTGATTCCCTACAATGAACTCTTAAGGTCTGTATTTTGCCCTGTCATCATGTTTATGTCTTTCAAATAAAGAGCATTTAAGCTAAATTTCTTTTCAATAAAACAAGCTTATAAAAAGTTTATCTGGGAAGCTGACACAGATGGTGGCACTGCCTTGTCTATAAGCAGTGTTGCACCACTTAATGACAACCACAGCATCAATGAAGTGTAGCAGATTTCTGACTACAGCAAATGGTAACCGTATACATTTCGATGAGAATTAGAGACATATTTTCTCCAAACATGACTTTTGTCATTTTCTCTTTCACAGCTGAAAGATGCTAAAATGTCACCTAAAATTGTTATTTGCCTTACGGTTTTAATAAATCCTTACAAAGAAATTAAGCAGCCTACACATTGACTCATGACCAGCTTTTTCCATTTATTTATTAACTGATGCCCAACGGTGTTAAATAAAGAGTGTTCTTCCTTCTCTCAGCATAACTTTCCATCTGCAAGAATTCTGTGTTTTATAGAAGATGCTTCTTATGGAATAAGTCTCACCATGATATTAAAAAAAAACAAACAAACAAACCGAAGTCTAAACACTATGCAGTAATAAGATTTTAATGGAGGTTATAAAGCTTGTGTGCACTCAACAGAGAAATTACTAAAGATTGATTTGGATAAATTCTGGCATGAGTTTTAAAACAAAGAAAAAATCATTCAGTGTTTCCTTGATAGTAACTATAGATTATTCCATGCTTGGCCAAACAGGCTTCAGTTTGTTGACACAAATCAGAGTTTGAAGTAAGATTGTAACAAAAAATATTTTACTCAAAAAATCCCATTCTAAGTGACAGTTTGGTAAAAAGGCAAGAGATTAAAGAAATAGAGGGCATATCCATGAGGAAGAATCTTTTTTCTCTTTTACAAAATGTCTGATAGATATTTAGAGTGATACGGAAGAGAAAGACCAGGAATGTTCAACTATCTGCATGGTCGTTTTCCATATCAGGAAGCTTACAGAAGAACTGCCAAACTCTATTTCATCCAGCCCACAATCTGCAGAGCCAGCCAAAATATAAAACATCACCTTCATTAAGAATTACCGGCTCAAGAGACACATTGCTTTTACTTTCCTTCTTTTTTTTTGCCTAAATATGAATTCACAGTTATTGTTGAAAATGTTTTGGAAATTGTCTTCAACATTTTCTTTCACCAAATATCATTTGTGATAAATGACAGCAACATAATAAAGTTTCAATATTTTTCATTTACTTCTCAGAGGCTTTAGGGAAAGTGAAAAATCTTAGAAAATTTGGAAAACTCTTAAGAAGAAAAAAAAGTAGGTCTCAAAAACCTTTACTCAGAACAAAGGGTCAGTTTCTAAGAGAAACTGTATTGAGTTTGCACGGTCAGGCTTTGGTAGCAGGGGGGCGGCAGGGATGGCTTCTGTGAGAAGCTGCTGGAAGCTTCCTCCATGTCTGGCAGAGCCAGTCCCAGGAGGCTCCAAGACAGATGTGCCACTGGCCAAGGCTGGGCCAATCAGAAAAGATGATGACACCTCTATGATAACATATTTAAGAAGAAAAAAAATGTTATTGTGCAGATGTAATTGGGCCCTGAGAAGAGCAGAGTGAGAATAGGTGAGACGAACAGCCCTGCAGACCCCAAGGTCAGTGCAGAAGAAGGGGCAGGAGGTGCTCCAGATGCTGGAGCTGAGATTCCCCTGCAGCCCCTGGTGCAGCCCATGGTGAGGCAGCTGTGCCCCTGCAGCACATGGAGATCCACTGTGATGCAGAGATCCCCCTGCAGCTCCTGGAGGAGACCCATGCTGGAGCAGAGGGATGCCTGACAGGAGGCTGTGAACTCACGGAATGCCTATGCTGGAGCAGGTTTCCTGGTAAGGCTTGTGACCCCATGGGAGACCCACGCTGGAGCAGCCTGTCCTTGAAGGACTGCACCCCATGGAAGAGTTGCCTGAGGGAGGGACCCCATGCTGGAGCAGCGGAAGGGACTCCTCTTCCTGGGCAGAGACGTAATGACCATAACCCCCTTTCCCCATCTCCCTCTGCTGCTGAGAGGGAAGAGCTGGAGCTGGGAGGGAGGGAGGGGTGGGGAGAAAGTCTTTTTAAGGTCTTATAAGGTCTTATTTCCCATTATCTTGCTCTGATTTTGTTAGGAATAAATTCAATTAATATTCTCTGATTCGAGTCTGTTTTGCCCACAACAGTACTTGGTGAGTGATCTCTGTCCTTAACTCATGAACCTTTCACCGAATTTTCTCTCCCCTGTCCAGCTGTGGAGGGGAGTGATGGAAAGGCTTTGGTGGGTGTCTGGCATCCAGCCAGGGACAACACACTACAATGCAACTGGATAATTTCCTGTATATAAAAAAATCTTGCCAGTCACAGCATTAGAATTAAAAGTATTGTTAAAAAACATCTTTTCTCCTTCCATACAGTGAACCCCTATTTTCAGTTCATTGTTTGTGTAAATAACTCTGGCCTACTTTTACCAGGACACTTTGGAAAGTATTTCCTCAATTCCTTAAATCAATTACTGGAAAAGAAACCACTCACTCGGCATCCAGGAACATAAAGTTACTTCTGGACAGGAAATTGTTCTTCATTTTATAATGTTCAAGATCTTTACAGGAAAAATGTGTATGTGTTTATGTGTCTCTTACTGGTATTGAAATATTTTTTGGCAGACGGAGTCAAACCCCTTCCCACACCCCACTCACGCCTTTGAATCTGCATATCTTGTTCCAGCTCTGTAGACCATGACGATGTCTTCGGGTTACTTGTGGGGATATATCCAGCCACACAGATTTTCAACCATATGCTGAGTAGATGGGCCAATTCAATCACGTTTGCATGGTGCTAAAGTGAATCTACAATATCTCTCAATGTGAGTTGCATCTCCCTTTGCCTTACATCCCACACAGACACACCCCCACATCCCCCCACCACACACACACCCCAGCACGGTCTGCTTGCTCTGCTGATCAGCCAGCACTCCTGATAAATCCTTGTGACATGCTGTATCGAGCCTCTGCCCTTGCCAGACAGGGATTTACATGAAGGAAGCAAAAAAAAAGAATACATATGTCTCAAATGCAAACAGTCTTGTTTCACATGCAGAAGAAAGGAATATCAGGTGTAAAACATCCTGCATTCAGCTCAGGGTCCTGCATTGCTGTACTGACGGGTACAAAAAACTGCAAGACAGAAAGGATTTAACACCGATCCCAGGCTCATGTGGAGCACACCTTCACCAGCACTCAACAATGCATGATATATGTGTAATATGAAATAGCTATAAACTGTTCCGCAAATTGCGTCTTCAGTGCCAGAGCCAGTTTTTAGGAATCAGCTGGTGACCCCACTGCAGTACTCCCATGTCTCTCTAAGGGTGAATGTACCGTAAAGTCTAAATGGCACAAGCTATGACGCTCAAGTTATAAGTGAGTGATAAGTAGGATACTAAAGTTAGTTCTTGACTTATAATAGTGATGCAGTTGGGTCTCAGGCCTGTGCAGGGATGCACACCCATGCACTGAAGTCATAAATTCCCTGGGTGGACCAGGAGCTGGTCATCTAAATGGATGAGCCCATGGAATGTTTGAGACAACCTGATGCTTACTGATTGACTGAACTGTCACAACTGAGTGCTGTTACAGGTGGCAATTTCAGACACTTCCAGAGACTCCCCGGGCAGCTCCTGCGGTGTCTAGCCCACACTGTACACTTGAAAGAGGTGTTATTCTGGGTGGACAGCCTGTCCCTTCCCTCCAGCCACACCCTTACGTGGCCCTTGCTTCAGGAGAGATCGTTTGACACAGATAAGACACCTCTAAACAGCCAGCATTAACTGCCCTTGTACAAATGGTGCATTGGCTCTGTCTGGGATGATGTTAACTTTCATGGAGGAGATTATTTGGTATGTGGTTAAGCTATTAAATACATACAAAATTAAGATATTAAATGCATACATCTCCAATCTAGCTAGAGGTGTCACTGTGAGGAACTGTGCAAGGGAATCTCATTGCCAGCTGGTCATCTACCAACTGTCCTGAAGTTTCAGGAGGCAATTTGCATCAAAATCCCTGCCACTCACAGAAGAACCCTCCCTCTGTGTTTTATTCTAGGTCTCACTGTCCTGCCTTTTAAAATTTATAATTAATGGTGTGTCTTCTTCTGGAGTGATTAAAGCAAGACTACACAGAACTATCAAATAGAAGGGGAGGAGAGGTTCAGAAGCTGGGGCTACAATAATACACCAAAACCAGTGACAGAAGAAATGTGTGAGATGGGAAAAAGGTGTCTGTGGTGAGGGAGGTCTGTGATCAAACCAGGATGACAAGTCAACAGGTCCGATCAGAGTCAGAATCAAGGAGCCAACTGCAAAACACTTCAAACAGAGAGTGATAGGGAAGATTGAGTTTCAAGGTGCTCCCAGAAGAAGTGGATCATTCTCCACTGAGGTTCCTCACTGCTTATAAATACAAGGGTTAGCAGCCCACTCGTTACCAAACCTGGTCCTAAGCCCACGCAGCCAAACCCCAACAAAGGAGCATGCCCTCAGGGCCCCCAAAACAATAGTAAATCCCAAAAGGCAAAAAAAGACCTTCTAGCCAAGGTGCTTGGAAACTCCACCTTATATCATTAATATTTCCTGATTAACAAGCATTTTATCTTATTTTGTTCCTCATCTACTTTCAAGCCATTACTAAAGGCAAAATAAATAATGATAATAATTATTCTCTGTTGCACAATCATTTACCAAGAATAACTCTTGGCACCTTTTATTATCCAGTAATTTATTATAAAATCTCTCAGCAACCACGATTTTCTGTGTTATTCAGGTGCTTGGAGGTTTGCTGTAAAGATGGAAAATAATAGATGTCCTGCCATTCGAGACAATTCACTACAGAGAGACAAGCCTATATTACCAGTCCCCCTTGAAGCAGTAACAAAAAATCCATTTCTGATTTCAATATTGCTAATTCTGTCAAGGATTTTTCCTTTGTCATGCTTGTGTAACTTCTACAAAAGCTAATAAGAGCTTTTTGTATAATTCAGAGCAGGCTCTTCTTCCCAAATCCTGTAACTTAAACTACTTTGTTCCCTAACTGATCACCAGTGGCAGAGATCCTGAAATATAAAAATAGCTACTGGTTTATCTTGACTCAATGTCCAGGCAGATTTTTTTCTCATTTTTATCTCAAGATATATAAATACAGTTCTGAAGAAAATCCAACAAGTGTTAGGACATACATCATGTTATTTTCATGTTAAAACACTGCAAATACCTCAAGTGTTTAATCCATAATAATTTAATACATAATAATTGCACATTGTTGTCATGACAGGGTCAAAAAATAGAAGTTTTTCATATGATTCTAGATCTGTGACTTTTTATCTGATACTTGAAATACTTGATTTTTAAAAAATAGGGTTTAGTGTGAATAATTTTTATGTGCTGAATGTAAAAGCATTACACTAGACATATGTTTGTAAAAACCATTATTGCAGATTTATGGACTATTATAGCCTATAATAAATACATAACCCTGCAGGTTAATTTCTTATGTGTTTAAGAGATATAAAAAGACAATGAGTAGAGGCAATGTGCAGTGTTGGGCTTTTGTCTCTGCATGCAAATAGTAGCTTTGAACTAGGCTGGCAGGAGCCCAGGTGATCAGTGCTTTTCCTCAACCAGCCCTGCTCCATCATCCCTTGGGCTCTGGCCACGATGCTCCCTGCACAGATGCCTGGTGCCACTGCCATACCCAGGGGACAGGGAGAGCTACTCACACCCATCCTCTGGCAGGTCACCAGCTGCTGGATGGCAGGAAAGTAGGCTATTTATTGAGTTATTTTTTACTCATTTATTTCTTTCTTTAATAATTTGCCTTCTCCACACATCTGTTCCGTACCCTACACAGGGCACCAATAAGTGAACAATTTCAGGAATTATTTCCAAAAGCCAGCACTGCTAGAGAAAGTGATATTAAAAAAGCAGCACTCAAAGAATTGAAACATTCCCTGTCTCCCTCTCTCTCTTTGAAGTTATGCAATAAACACCATCCTGTGGCTAAGCATTAAACCTGAAGAAGTTAAAATCCACTTAGTTGTACCAGGTCATTCATGTCCCAGTCTCCAACTAGGCTGCTGTCTGTTGAAGTGGAACAAATATTAGGAAGATCTGTCTAAACGTCTTTGACTTTTCATCAAAATCTATGTCTAGTGAAGACTTAGAAGTCCTCCTGTGTGGGGGCAGCTGAAGAAGATCATACATCTTCAGAGGTGAGGAAAGCCTGTGTTTGGGCAGCAACACCATCCTTATGCACTCCCAAAAATTGAAATTCTCTGTCCACCTGGGCTTGCTTGCTTCCTACGTATGTTCACTGCATCTGTGGACAATCATCTTGTCTGCAAATGTACCCCAGACTTTTGAAACCTTTTTAATAACTTTTTCAGAGCAATGTTGAGTAGTCAATAGGTTCCCCTGATGCATTTCAACTCTGTCAAACCGACATTTGAACTTGCTCAGCATGAGGAACAAAACATTGAATTAAAATGATGAGTTGGAAGTAAAAGAAGAAGAAAAAAATGTGAAGCAGAGAAAGAAAGTGAAAGGAAAAGCAAAAGGAAAAACAAAAGTAAAATTAAGATAAACAAACGCTGTCAAGAGAATCAAGAATATTTGCTAGGCTGTTGCTTCTGTTACATTGTCTGCTGGTTTAAACTCTATTGCAAATGAATGCAATTTTAATTCAACATGGAGGAATACAGAAGAAGGCTGTGTAGCTCTGGTTCTTGTGGTCGCAATTGTTACCTAATTTGAATCTTTCCCTGGAAAGAAAGAGGCACCTTTCCTTTTGGCTATATTGGCAAACTTTTTTGCTTGCCGATAAGAGATGGACACAGATCTGAAAGCATATAATGACACTGAAGAGTGCCTCACAGCTGTCCATAACCAATACTCTGGTAAAGCAGTTCAGGAATCCCAAACTGGGCTGCAAAACTGTAAGGTCAGCTAAGAGTTCATGAGAGACAGACCTGAGAAATTTTATATTTTTCTATGAGGTGAAAATATTTAGGCTTGAATTCCTGCAAGGGGAAGGAAATCCTTCTTTTCTACTCAGCACTGGTGGGGTATATCTGGAGCTCTGTGTCCAGTGTTGGCCTTCCTAGTACCAGAGAGACCCAGGCACACTGGAGTGGCAAAGGGCCAGGAAGAAGATGCAGATATTGCAGCATCTGTCATACAAGGAAAGAATGAAAAAGCTGGGACTGTTCAGCCTGAAGAAGAGATGGGTTACGGGGGATCTTATTGATTGTGTAGAAATACCTGGTGGGGTGTGTAGAGAGGATGGAGCTGAACTCTTCTTGGTGGTACCCTGTGACAGGACAAGTGCAAATGGGCACAAATTAAAATACAGAACATTCTATTTAAGATTAAAACCCCTCTATTTTTCCTGTAAGGATGGTCATGCAATGGAAGAGATTTCCCTGAGAGATTGTGAAGTTTCTATCCTTGGAGATATTCATAACCTGACTAGTTATAGCCCTGAGTTATGTACTCTCCAGGACCCTGGCTTTGCATGCAAAGGTTAGACTTCCTACCTCAATCCCACTCTGTGATTCCATTACCAAACCAAATGAAAAGATAAAATCAACATTATCTAGAAACAACAGGGTTACAGCCACAAAAATCTCACAATAAAAATGTGAAATAGGAATGCCGATATTGTTGATCCAACCTGACTGGAGCTGGGTTAGCTCTGAGACTCACACGAGTAATTTTTGGGCACAAATTGCCTTTAAATGTACCAGTTGTTATGTAAATAAATATTTCTTACAAAACCTGGGGATAATATTCAGACAACGAGCAGCTTACCACAGCATCAGAAACAACCTGGATGAGCCCATAGTATATCCAATGGGAGTTTTGACTGACAATATACATATTGAAAGTTTAATAGAGGACTTGAGATTTTGAGGTCTCTTCTAGTAGGAATCAGTCAGAACTAATGAACTCAAAAGGATCTCTTCTTGCTGGAGACTTTGATGTATATACTTAGGAGGTAAATTTAATCTGAATTACATCGTTATTGCCTTTTTGCTTTCCATGTTCTCTTCAGCCAAAATTACTAAATGTTTTTCTTTTGTTTCTGAAGGGAAACTGCTATTCAATAACTAAGTTAAAGGACCATTTCTGAAGAGTTAGATAAAGGCTGTTTGGCTGTCTTAACTTGTTTTAAATCTGAATGTTCTTTAAAGCAGAAGAAGCAGTATTAAATTTTCATTTAAAAACAGCTTAAGCAAAGTAGGAGTCGTAGGGCTGCAGTGTTGTACAAATCACACAGCAGCACATGCTATGTAGGAAATCCTGTATAAGATCCCCCTTCCATCTGCAGTGCAAAACAAATCTTACAGAACCATGGTGATATATTGCCATCTTTAAGGGCTAAGCACTGAGATAGCTGGTACGTTGTATAGCCAAGAATACCAAGGTTAACCCAGTGTATGTACAAGGTAAACATAACAGTCTGATTCTCACTCCATTTACACAAGCTTTGAGCAAGCATTAACTGTTAGTTATTCCCCAGCTGGTCTAATGAAGGCTTCCTGTCTTCACTGTCCCACTAAACACAGCACCAGCGAGTAAAGGTGGGAAAGCAAAGGACAGCTCTTGGTTCAGCTTCCTCTGATTTTGTTCCTCTGTAAACCCAGCCTTCTCTTTCCACAAGGCTGCTTAGGAAGGGCTAGTTAGGTTATTTCATTGCAAGGTGGGATGTTGCATATGGCATGTGCCTTCGTGCCAAAACCGCAAACGCTTTCCCAACTTCTGCAGACTGAACTACAGAAACAAGCGGGAAATACCAGACAACACTTGTGAATGTAAATACAGATGTCACCAGGCATCTAAATAATCCCACTGTGCCATCAGCTTTGAAATCTGTTTATCAACACTGTGCCTTAAGTTTTTCTCAAATGCCTTATTAGCATACATACAGCCAGCGTGGCAAATCAATGTCAACACAAAAACAGTTGCTAAAACAGTTGCTCCCCAGAGGACGATAGAAATTAAAATAAGCTACCCATGTCTTTAACCACAGTATCACATTGAGGAAATTATTTTGAGGAAGCCAACATCATTTTGATTAAAAAAGTCTCATCGGACGCTTCACCTTCACTGGTTTCTTCAATGATTTTTAGGACAGGTTTTACTGATTCATCGTAGCTACTTTGTTGAAATAAGATCTTTCTAGCTGCATTTTTCTTACGAGTTACATTGTGCAAGTTAATTAAGCATATTGCTGTCTCTTGATAGAGAATACGATCTGAACTTTACTGGAAAAATTGGAAGTTTAGCACAATTTTGAAAACAGTATAGGATATTAGAACCTGAAATTTTCCCTGGTCTTTGGTATTTTTTGCAATTAGTCAACAAACTGTATAATTACCTCATGACTTGCAGTTGTTATCCATGATTCCTTTAATAATGTGTCTTCTATTTTCAGAATTCATTAGGAAGTGTCAGGGAAACAAATTGGATTTTTATATTTATGTTCTTTAAAGGCACAAGAAAGTTAAATCCATTCAGAAAAAAAAGCCAAGAGCAACCCTGAATTCTTAACCAAAACTTAAAGAGATTTCAGTCAGATCCAGCAAAATTAAAAGAAAGTCATCTGTGCTCCCAATAGTGAGCATCAGTCTCAATGTGAAGATCAAGTATAGAAAGGGTTACATGAAGGACTGTTTGAAATTAGTCCTTTATGCAGAAGTGAGTAAAAATGAGTGTGGCTGGATGAAATGAGATGAAGAAGGAAATCAGTGGGGTCAGAAACCAGGAAGGAAGCAAGATAGGATAGAGAGACATCAGCCAGCTTTGGCAATTTTGGTGGGCAGACCCTGGCTGGACACCAGGTGCTCACCAAAGGCACTTCTATCACTCCCTTCCTCAACTGGACGGGGGAGAGAAAATACAAAGAAAGGCTCATGGGTCAACATAAGGACAGGGAGAGATCACTCATCAATTATTGTCATAGGAAAAACAGAAATAACTCCGCTTTTTCCCTATTTTCTATTTTCTCTACTTCCTCCCCCTCAGTGGCACAGGGGAACAAGGAAGGGGTGCTGCAGTCAGTACATCACACATTGTCTCGGCTGCTCCTTTCTCCTCAGGGGAAAGACTCCTTACACTCCTCCTCTACTGCAGACTTGGGTGCCTCCCACAGGGGACAGTCCTCCACCAACTTCTCCAACGTGAGTCCTTCCCACAGGCTGCAGTTCCTCACAAACTGTTCCAGTGTGGATCCCTTCCATGGGGTGCAGTCCTTCAGGAACAGGCTGCTCCAGTGTGGATCACCCACAGGGTCAAAAGTCCTGCCAGCAAATCTGCTTCAAAGTGGCTCTTCTCTCCATCAGGCCACAAGTCTTGCCAGGAGCCTGCTCCAGTGCTGCTTTCCCACAGGGTCACAGCCTCCTTTGGGCATCCACCTGCTCCATCATGGGATCCTCCAAGGACTGCAGGGGCACAGCTGCCTACCCACAGGGTCAAAAGTCCTGCCAGCAAATCTGCTTCAAAGTGGCTCTTCTCTCCATCAGGCCACAAGTCTTGCCAGGAGCCTGCTCCAGTGCTGCTTTCCCACAGGGTCACAGCCTCCTTTGGGCATCCACCTGCTCCATCATGGGATCCTCCAAGGACTGCAGGGGCACAGCTGCCTCACCATGGTCTGCACCACAGGCTGCAGGGGAATCTCTGCTCTGGCACCTGGAGTAGCTGCACTCCATCCTTCTGCACTGATCATGGGGTCTGCAGGGCTGCTCCTCTCACATGTTCTAACTACATTTCCCCCTTCTGCACTACCACCATTGCTGATGGGCTCAGCCTTGGCCAGCAGCAGTTCTGTCTTGGAGCCAGCTGGCATTGGCTCCATTGGACATGAGGGAAGCTTTCAGCAGTTTCTCACGGACACCACCTCTATAGCTCCCCCTCTACCAAAATCTTGCAACACAAATCCAGCCCAGCAATGCAAGTAGATAGGAATGAGCAGTCAGGAATTCAGAGATGGCATGCACATTGAGGTGTGGTGGAAGGAAAGAGACAACATCTGGATCCAGGAGTGGGAAAGGAAATAAAAAAGTTTGCAAAAGATGAAAAAAAGATAGTTCATCTAAGTGGAGGCAGAATAAAAGGTCAGATGGAAATTCATCATTCTCTCAAAAGCACAGTACTGTATCTGACATCAAAATCTACAGGCTTCTGTTTTCTGAGGCAGAACTAGCAGATTATCATTTGGCTACTGGGAAGAATATTATGTGCTATCCTCCATCCTACTCTTTTACAACATATGCCAAGAGAAATTAAAGCTATTTGGAAATTAAAGATAAGTTCCGCAGGGGAAAGAGGCAATCAATGTGTAGTGTGCCTAACTGGCTGTAAAATTATACACGACAACTAACATGGAGCGTGGCAGTCACAGCAGAAAATATTTCAGAAAAAGTCAGTTGCAAGTTTGAACAGGTCCAAGTGTGGCAAGAACATATCAGATACAGAACTTGGCATACTGTTTGAAGAGTGCATGTCATAGAATCATGGAATTGCAGAATAGTTTGGGTAGGAAGGGACCTTTAAAGGTCATCTAGTTCCAACCCCTCTGCCATGGGCAGGGACACCTTCCACTAGATCAGGTTGCTCCAAGTCCCATTCAACCTGGCCTTGAACACTTCCAGGGATGGAGCATCCACCACTTCTCTGGACAACTTGTGCCTCACTACCTCTGAGCAAAGACTGTAATCTAAATCTCTGCTCTTTTAGTTTAAAACCATTCACCCTTTTTCTATTGCTACATGCCCTTGTAAAAAGCCCTTCTTCATATTTCTTGTATGCGTGCATCTGTCTGCAAATTTGCACGAGAGACCTAGAAATGCTTATGTAGGTATCACAAAGCCAACACAGTGCAGTAGAATGTACTCCACACATGAGGGAAGCCTCAGCCATTTTGGTTTCAAGATAAAGCAATTGCATGGCACTTGCTGTTGGAGGAGCACTGAGGTGGTATTGTGCCATGTTGCTGCTTGCCAGTCTGCAAACCTGAACTTTGAGTCTTCTTCCTACTGAAAGACCGGTCTTTATGCTGTCGTGACTATGGACTTTACTCAGTAATAATCTCTCCGACCATTTTTATAATCTTCTATCATCGTCTATTCAAGACATATAAAAATATAAGTTTCTTTTGTTTTTCTTTATATTTTTATTAAAATAGAAGTATAGTGTATTGTAATAATTTACTTGTCAGGTAATGGGAACTTATAAAGGAGAAATGCAACTGCACAAAACACTTGAATGAGTGTCTGATAATTGACAAGATGAGCACTGCATGTTCTTGCTTTCTCTGAGCTCTTTGACAAGCAACATATATCACTTTACGTCACTGCTAAATCATGTAGGAAGCCTATAATACCAAAACAAATATTATCCTTTAGAACATTAATAAATAACTAAGATCTTAATTTTTCTAGAAGTAATAATTACAGTCAGAGTGGGATGATCAGCTGGATCTTTTATGCAAATCTGATTAAATGGACAGTAGGGGGTTCTTGGTGATTTTGTTCTCTTTGAAAAAATGAGCAGAGCTCAGTTGCTTGCTCTATAGCACCTCAGAGTCTGCACTCTCCTCCCACCACCAATATATGTATCTCCTCATATACTTATTCAACACTGACTTTTCGTATTTTCCTTTCTTTAATTCTGTTGCTATGGAAATCTTCCCCCATAGTGTCTACATTGACTCAAAAGTGCTGAAAGCCTTTGAACATGCAGCACTCTTCTGCATCTTCAGGACAGTTTAGAATAATGCTAAACTAATGCAAGTGAAAATTGTGTTTATAAAGATGTCCTTTCTGCTCTTCTTCTCCTTTCAATGTTTGCATGTCTATTTTAGCAAAAAATAAACAAGTAATGTGCATATAACCCTTCTCATACCAAAGCTTCACAAGGAACTTAACAAATGACACACAGTCTGCAAAGATTTCTTGTCAAGTGCTGGAGCACAAGTGCCCCTGGAGAGCAATTGACAACCTCCCTGTATTGCCAGCTTGTTATTCTTTGTCTCTTACAGAAATGAAAAATAACATTTCAAAAGTCAGCACCCAGTTACTCTTACTGTATTCAAACAGGACTTCAGCAACTTCCTGAATGTCCTGCAAAGGACTGTGCACCTCCTGAAGGGCACAAAGGGAGACACGGGAAGTTCTCACGTCATGGGAGAGGCAGTGCCTCCTTCAATCTCCACTCTGCTAACCTGACATAGCAGGAGAGTTAATTCCAGCCAACTGACATGAGCAAAGGAGATCAGTGGAGTCTTATCCCTCAGAGTAATATAACTTCAGGTATAAAAATGTGGGGAAAAAAATGAATCACTATTTCTAGTAGGTGTTAGAGGATGTCAAAATGGAAGAATCAGTAAACATGATCAGAGAACCTTACTTCAAATAAAATAGATTTTTTCCACTTAGTACTCAAGCATCAGTTCATCAGTTATCACCATAAAGAGTTTTCACAAAGTCTTACTCTTGCTTATGATAACACACTCTCCTCCTTTCCTCATTTAATCACAGCATCTTTTACCAGAACACCTTTAAGTACAGAAATTCTAAATTTATAAATGCCTTAAAGATTTGATTAATTATGCAATCTACCAAGCTGTTAAGTTAGTTCCCATTGGACTACTTGTGCTTTTCACCTGTTTGGTGTCCTTTTTTGGATCGAGGGTCTGACATATTATCACCTTCATCAAAATTGAAATGAAAAAAAGGCATAAAAACCAAATAAATCATAAAATAACATAATAGAACATAACATAACAGAACTCTACATATAAATAACCCAATCAACCTAAAAATATTCCTCAAGAAAATGCGAAGAAAAATGCTTCATAAATGCTGTAATGACTAGACTGTGGCTTAGACCTACTACCATTTTCAACCCATCCACTTGAAGCCTCTCTATAGTGTGAACCATTTGTGTTTCTGAATGAAATTGGAAATTCTGAGATCATCAAGTCTGACCTTTGACCAAATACCTCCATGTCTACTAAACCATATCACAAAGTGCCAGGTCCACTTGTTTTTTGAAGACTTCCAGGGGTGGTGACCCCACCATTTCCCTGGGAAGTCTGTTCCAGTGATTAACCACTCTGTCAATGAAGAATTTTTCTCTAATATCCAATCCGAACCTTCCCTGGTACAACTTCAGTCCTATTGCTAGTTACCTCACCAGAAATTTCTTTCAGGTAGTTGTATAGAGCAATAAGTTTTCTTCTGAGACTTGTCTTTAATCCTTTACCTGTGGCATTTTTGGATGTCTCCCCTCAGTGCCATGCACATAGTTATGATTGTAACAGGGAACTGGGGAAGGATCCCTGCTGGTATGATCACAGATGGCACCAATGAGGTAAGCACCAGCAGAAGATCCAGTCCATAACTTTTCCTAAATTCAGTATCACATTATTTCTTTAATAATGAGAAGACAGAATAGCTCAGTGCAAGGGGAACAAATAGCGTTCTGTGCCTATTACACTCATTTTATTATCTCCTTGATCATTTTGAAGTAATCTGCAGATAATTCAAATCCCTTTACTGATTTGAGCAGCGTGTGTGGAGATGCACTACAGAGCAAGGCAGTTAATGTCCCTCAGTACGTGTTTTACCACAATCATGCCTGGAATGCCACATTCAGTTCTGGGCATCCCTGGAGAGCTCTGAGGGCCAGCGATGAGATATTGAGGCAAATAGGCAGAATTCATCCTCGGTGGGGAAAACAGGTGACTAGAGGCATGTTCCAATTGATGCTTTATCAGTTATTTCTCTTCCTTTACAATATTACAGGAATGAGCTGATTTAGTTACCAGGGAGGTGGCAAGAGATGGGTCTCAATTACAAGTCATCTTTACCAGTAGTGTGATAAAAATGAGGTAGCAATCAGCAGAATATATCAAATTTCCCTAATTTATTAGAAGACCTGTATTCCAGATACTCAAAATGCAATACTGACATGAGAAATAACTTTCTTGATAATTAAAACAAGTTTTCCATTTTTCATTTCTTCTCATGTTTCAGGAATGATGACTATTTACAGCTTTTACAGAAGGATGGTCATTACTTCCATATATCTCAGCATGAAATATGGGAAAGTTTCATTTATCTTGAGAAGGTGGCTTCAAAGAAAGATGATTGAATTCCCTTTGTTCTGATAAGAGCTGATCCTGCTTTTCTGAAGAGAAGGGAGCTTTGTGAAAAGCCTAATGGGGACATGGTCTGTCCTTTAGACAACATTGTTAAATTCAATCTAGGTTAGAAAATATCAGAGTTTATTATTGCAAAGGGTAGATATTTTCTTACTATGAAGGAAAACCATTTTCTTTTCTCTTTCATAGAATTTCTTCGCAAACAGAACATTCAATTTAACTTTTCAATCCATAAGCAACTAAGTACTGTACTGCCAATTCTCAATGGGATAGTTCAGAATCAGTGATTGACTACATAGCTATAATTTAAAAAAGATTAATTCACTAGTGACCTAAATACCAACACGGTGGCAAACTGAAAAGTGTTCCTAGGCAACCAGGACCTATCGACACAATGAAAATTCCTCCTTCGGAAATTGCTACCTGAAGCAAAGCAGCAAAGAATATGTATAAGATTTGAAAGAGGGTAAGAAAAAGATGAGCAAGAAACACCCTTATCTTTTAAAAAATCGTTACGTGTATTCATATGATTCTGGGTTTGGGTTTTTTCCCAGAGATAGGAGACCTTCAGGTAATCTATGTTGCCACATGTGATTAGGGAAGAAATATCATCAGGAGAGCACAACTGCTTCAAGTGATAGTTGAAAGCAATACTGTACCAGAAATGTGGTCCTTCTTTCAGAAAATTCCTTATCCCCTCGAGTTATTTAAGATCACACAGAAGTTTCCCAAAAGCAGATATTTACAGCCCTCATAGTTCTTGTAGAAAAAAGCCTTTTTATTATTGTGTTATTGTTGCACTCCCTGGCATAGACATGCCAGTAGCTGACTGAACACTTACTGTGTGAAGTCATGGAAGCATCACTGGAGGACAAACTAGCCTATTATGAGCAGCTAAACACTTTTTACTTCTATAATATCCCAGTCCTGAGCCCTCAGGATGACCTACAAAAGATCCTCTCTAGATTTGGCAGTTGGAATAATGGAATGGGTGGCATTGGAAAGGACCTTGAAGTTCATCTAGTGCCATGGACAGGGACACCTCCTGCTAGACCAGGTTACTCATAACCTCATCCAACTTGATCTTGAACATGTCTATGGTGATCCACAACTTTTCTAGGCAGCCAGTTCCAGTGTCTCACCATCCTTCTCATAAAATAATCTTCCTAATGTCCAGTCTAAATCTACCTTCTTTCAGTTTAAAACCAACACCCTTTGTCCTGTCACTACAGGCTTTGGTAAAAGGCCTTTCTTATAAGTTCCCTTTATATAGTCAAAGCTCAAATTCTTGAAATAGCCTATACTAGTAGATACTTTGCACTAAAATGGTGTCAAGGAATATACTTGGGCATTCAAACAAGACACTCCTTTGACCACTAGCATGGTTGGGTTGGTGTTGGGACCCAGCTTGGCTCTTGGTAGGAGAAGGATGGGAGGGATCCCTGCTTACACTTTTATTCTCTCTTCTACAGGGATTCTTGGTTTCACTTTATTCCATTGTCTCAGTCTTTGCTGCTTCATTATTTTTGGTTGATGACTAAACTGCTACCTTATATTTTTCTGTGTGGGTAGGAATTTTCTAATAAAGGAAGTACAGTGACACGAGCTCTCTACTCAGGTCTCCAAAGGCACTTTGCTGAGACTGAGACTGTGCAGTGATTAACAGCAATTGTGCTCAGTTTGGCCTCCTTTTGGTCTATTAACTGTCCATTAACAGAGGGCAATTTCCAAACAGTCATTTTCCCCTGTTCCAAATTATTTTGTTATCATGTTTTACACTAGTGCAATTCTATTGGCATTGTTTACACCTTATGAGAGGAACACCAGATTTGGAGTCTATAAACAATACTAAAATGCTGCCATTTTCTAAAGAATGGCTCAATACCTCTCATTACATTCATATTTATGTTATTTAAGTAAAAAATAGGGTTTTTTTCTAATTTCTATTAACATACACTCAAATGCAAAACAGTTTTAAAATTTCACTTTCCAGGACAAGCTATAAGAGTTGCACTAGTGGGATGGATATTCAGGTGAAAAATTAGATGTTTTTTTCTTCATCTGCAGTGTAAAAATTAAAGCCATGAAGCTTCTGAGTGGGCTAAGAGTTTCAGATTCACAGTTTTCCCTCACCATCTAATGCACGTTAGTCCTTGAGACAATGCGTGCCCTGACACCTTAAAGGCAGAAAAGGTTGTTTGGTTTGCTCAGAGTATTCCATAATTAAACCCAATGCAGCTTTCAGTGTGAGTTATTAACTTGGTGGTAGAAACAGACATTTCTTAAACAGAAAACAATTATATCTGATGTGATTCATAAAATTTTTAAGCACACAATATTATCTCACTATAATAGGTTTATATTGCAATATTGTCAATCCCAAGTGCTAAAAAAGTCTTCTATTCACATTACTTTAAATAATACATATGAGAATCATTTGCTTGCTTTTTCATAAGGCATTTTTATATTTTCAGGCATTGCTGTCCTAGTATTTAGAAGCAGGCAGCTGGAGGAAGGAATCTAAGGGGTTATTCCAGCTCCTGTGGATGGACAAGGAGAACCTCTGTTTCACCACTAATTCCACGCTGTGAGTTACCACCTCTCTGATCTGCTGCCTCTTAGCCAATGAGCACACCTTAAGCCCTACTAGTTAATAAGACTTATTATTTAAAGTGCCACAGTTCAGTGGGAAATACATACGTCGACATGATGGACTCTCAGCATTATGAAGAGTCAGTTCTATGCTACTAGAGCCTCTTTACTGGCATGATAAGTCTCATGATCTATGAGGAATAAAAAAAACATTTCACGCAGTTATACTCTGCCAGGACTAGGGCTCAAACCCTGTCAAATTCTCCTTGCTTTCAGTTACGTAGAATCAAATCCTTTTCAATAGCTGAACAAAAGCCATTGCTATGCTTCATTTTCCTTCCCAAAATAAGTCTACGGCAGGTAAAAAAAAAAAAGACAGACCTGTCAATGATGGCAACTAGAAGAAAATTACAGATAAATCACTAAGAACAATATTTTTCTGAGTAATACGAGGCTGACTTAAAGCAACATCTGACCAGTAGTTATGAATTATGTCTACTTAATGAAGAAAAGGTGACAGATTTCAATATAGAGAACAATATCAAGAGATAGTTAGTTTTCAAATATTTCACAGCCAGGAAGAAACACCATTTAATTACTATTAAAACTGATCATTGTTGGAAGCCATATGGCTAAGTTGATTTGGATCATAGTTAGAGAACAGTGTTAAATTCGCGGTCCTTCATACGAACAGGTAAAAGTGATCTGTCTGACATCAGGCTCTCCATTAACCTGCAGATATGTGACACACCTGAGGAATTTGGGTTCAGAAATACTGCTCCAAGAGCCCGATGAGCTTGAGACAAGTGACTTGAGCATCACAAACAGAAGGCTCAGAAGGCTTGCATATGCCCAAATCACTTTTCTGTTCCTCTCTTACACCAGAGACTCCTTCAGAAGAAACATTAAGGTCTATGTTTATCTGAATATACAAATATATATA